>CM075806.1:118781794-118830243 GCA_037975025.1 Excoecaria agallocha | reverse complement strand
GTCAATTGGTCAGTGTAATTTTAGTTATAATTTTTTTAATAGTCATAAATTATAGTTAAATGAAATATGAAAATAATAAAAAAGTATTATAATATCAAATATTGATGGGTCTAATTTTATAATTACTTTGAAAAATAATTATAAATTCTAATTAAATGAAATATGAAAAAAATTACTGAAACACCATAGTTTTGACATACTTAAAAAACTCCATAGATCACCATAAATTTCATATGCTAAAATATATGCCATTGTGCCACTAAGAAAAAAGACAACAGGTAACGTATGATATTTACTTAAAATACCATAAAACAAAGGTAACATATGATATTTACTTACAACCCCATAAAACACCATAAATTAATTTCATATACTAAAATATATGCCATTGTGCCACCACGGCACCTTAAGCAAGGCTAGAGAATGCATTTGTACAACTAAAATAGAAGTTAAGATTTGAAATTTATTTTCAATACATTAATTATATTAATATTAAAATATGTGAATACTTTTATAATTTCAGCGTTTCAAACCGCAACAATCTATTATAGTTTCAGGTGTGATAGACTGGAATTGACGATTGGCGTACAAGTATCGTAATTCTACAGCATTCTGCTACAATTTTTTACCAAAAATTTCCATTTTTCTAAATATTTTCCAAATCACATCATATTTTAAAATATCTTTTAAAAAATATTATTTATAAAAATTTAATTCACACTATAGGTGTGCAAAACCAAAATCAATCTGAAATTTGCATTCAGATAGAGTTGTTTGGATTGGATATAATTGAAAAATTAGATAAATTTTGAATTCGGATCGTATCGAGTTAAAACAACGAAACTGAGGGATCGGATCGAGTTAAAACCACGAAACTAGCCCAACAAATGAAATACAGCTAACATAAAAAGGGCCATTTATAGTTTCTCTCTTTCACATAAACATTCAAATTCTTAAAAGTCTAAATTGCTCTCCTTTCCCCCTCCGCCTGTTGCCACCCGCAGTCACCAGCATCCTCCACCGGTCGCCACTGCTGGCGGTCTCTTCTTTGATTGCAGGTGCGTCTTCTTGCTTCTTCTTTTTTTTTTTTTCATTTTACTTGAGTTTTGGTATTTTTCCTTCTAATTAATAGTCTTTGCAACAATAATAGAAAAAACCTCGTGAAAATTAAACTTCAATCATATGAATCTGGAGAATTTGTTTAGCTATAAGAGTTTTTCCTTTTCCAAAAAAATTAATCAATTAATCATAAATTGAGGCGTCAAATTGGTTGAGTAGATAAGTGAAACTAACCCCAAGAGATTGAGCTATATATTTTAGGCAGTAAAACATGAGCTCGAAAGGGTATTGGAAAACTTAAGTTTAGGAAAATTAAGCTGGTTATGAGCAATATGCCTAACATTTATCCCATGAATTATTTGCTAAGTCCATTATGATTATGTATACCTTTAGCTTAAAATCATAATACTTAATTAGGAAGTACAAAGACGATATTGGACAAATATGTTTCTTTTTGTCACTATATATATATATATATATATATATATTATTTAAAAAAAAAAGTAGATTAAATGAATATATAAGATGGAGTAACTTGAATTTGAAGCCACAAATTTAATATTGAAAAAGAAGAGAAATGGATAAAAATAGAAAGGGAATCGGCTGTTGTTTATGCAGTATAGAGCATTCTGGTTGATGGTTTTGTCAACTGTCTACCTTGAAGCAAATGACAAGACTTTCTTGAAGCCATTACAAAAGTCATTCATGATAATTTCTGAAATTTCGTAAAGGCCAAGGCCTTTACCTTGATTGACGGTGAGTTAACGATGAATGAGGTGGATGAGTTCCGATCAGATGGATGACGAATGAATCTGCAAAAGAGGTGATTAGCTCAGTCGGACCGAGCGTTAGCACTCCAATACATAAGTCAGTAAGCTGGGAGAAAATTGCAAGAATACGAGAAAATGGCGTATGAGGTGTGTGTGTGTTGAGTTATGAGTGAACTTGGTATTTATAGAGTGCTTGAAGGTCTATCTAGGAGGTTTATATATCCTAGTGTCCGCGTAGGCTGTTGATGATGTGATGGTCTATAGGTAGCCATTTGTTAGAAGCGTGCATCAGAGAGCCATAGGGATGTGTCTTGTCCGATCGGACAACCTTAGTTTGCATGTCCCAACTGCTTATCTCAAAAGGCTCGAACACTTTCTTGGGCCTACACAAGGTTGGACTTCTCAGGAGACCCCTATTAGGCTGGGCTTGGTTAAAAATTGATAATGAGTATTATCATTTGTTTGCCTCTAAATCGTTCGATCGGTTCTATGATGGTCGAAGCTTGAGGCCTGGTATGCTACATTGTTGGTCCGGATTGACCTGTTATTAGGCAAAATGGCCGATATCTTGGTGAGCTCTGAGAAAATACCTCTCTTCATGCGTTTGGAATGTGCACACGTAAATCAAGATGCCATCAATCGAGGTACAGTTCATCAGTCATGGTGACCTGGATACGGGAAGAGCAATGTTTAGGATTGTGATCATCAGTTACAGCATATGCAATGTTGAATACATCGATTGGAAAATCTTCAACTAGAAATATGATCATCAGTCATGGCAACTGGAATTTTGAATACATCGATCGGAAAATCTTCAACATGGCGATGAGATTTTGAATACATCGATTGGAAAATCTTTGACTGAAAATATGATAATCAGTCATGACAACTGGAATTTTGAACACATCGATTGGGAAATCTTCGACCAGGAATGTGATCATCAGTCATGGTGACTAGGATTTTGAACACATCGATTCAAAAATCTTCAATCAGGAATGTGATCATCAGTCATGGCGACTGAAATTTTGAACAAATCGATCAGGAAATCTTTGACTGGAAATATGATCATCAGTCATGGTGATTGGGATTTTGAGGACATCGATCAAGAAATCTTCGATCGAAAATGTTTTCATCAGTCATGTTGACTAGGATTTAAATACATGGATCAGAAAATCTTCAATCGAGAATGTTTTCATCAATCATATTGACTGGGATTTAGATACATCAATTGAAAAATCTTCGACCAGGAATATGATCATCAGTTATGGCGATTGGGATTTTGAACACATCGATCAAGAACTCTTTGACAGAAAATGTTTTCATCAGTCATGTTGATTGGAATTTCGATACATCGATTGGGAAATCTTTGATCGAGAATATGATCATCAGTCATGTCGACTGGAATTCAAGTTTGTCGATTGAAAGAGCATCGATCGAGATTAGGATTGCCAATCGAAGTGACTGGGATTTAAGTTCGTCGATCAAGAGAGTATCAATCGGGATAAAGCTATAATTTCAAATAATGTCCTTGCTTTTCATTAATTCCAAATTTTTAAGCTTCGAATATATTTTGTTATTTTGGTTTTGTTTATCTTCTGCAAATAATTCTTTTTTTGTAAACACATATAATTTAGTTCGAGAATTATTTTCTGACTTTGGGGATGTTTTTTCTTTGCCGAAAAGATTCCAATGTTTCTTTTCATCTTCCTATCATGAGGTTTTGTGGAGTGTCTATGCCTTTGTGGCTTTTTATAGTTTTAATGTTTCCACCTCTTTGCCTTTTTCACCATTTGAATTTTTGGCATCGAGTCATCTTACGCAAGTTTGATGGTCACAAAGGCAATTTGCTTTATAGCAAAAATTCATTTAGGTTTAAAGGTGCTATAAGTCTTAGGTTGATATTTTGCCATAAAATAGCTCCTGTTGTAGCTTTCCAAATTCTAAAATAGAGCGTGCTAATTGTGATTGCTATATAAATAGGAGTGGAATTACCTAAGGATGCTGGTTTTTCATTTATGCTTTTTTTGGCAAAGATGGGATTTGCTTTGATGTCTTGTTTATTATTTTGATCCGGTTATGCTTTGATGTTGTGGATTTTATCCGGTGTTGGTGTTAAGGATGACTTCGATGGTGATTGAGCGTCCATCCTTCCTGATTGGCATTTGAGGTAAATATTTTGATGAGGTCACTGGTTATTTGATGATCTAGAAAATCATTGATAGAGGGTAGATTATCGGTTCCATGTCTGAAGGTACATCTTTCTTGATCGGAAGGGCATCAATTGGAAGTCGATAATGTTCTTTTTTCTTCTGCGTGTCGATTGCTTGGCTTGGTCGAGTCAGCGTGTTAATTTGATCATTAAATGCAGATATTCGGACCATTGCTTCTTTGACTGTGTCGCTTGGGAGGGAGTATCGAGTAACTGCTTTCCTTAAATTTTGCCACTTCACTTTTTCAAGCTTTATTACAACAATTTATTCTTTTCGGTTTCTTATTCCTAATTTACTGAGATTGCCACGTGGCCTGTTTCAAAAGCATTTGTGATGAGATTTTTGTAGGAATTTCCTATAAATAGGCATATTTTCTTGGATCATTGCTTTTCATCTTCTCTCTCTTTTGTTTTTTTGCCATGAATCCGCCTGATCTTTCTTTAGGTTTATGCTTTTTCTTACTATCCCGTTTTAGGAAGATGAATGAATCTCATTTCTCCAAGGTTTTTCTTTGCCATGAGATCACCTATTGGTGATAGATGATGCTACCTTTTGCTTCTTTTAACCTTCTCCATCTTTTCGGTTTCCTCTTTAGCTTTTTATTTTGCACCACTAGGAGCCTTAGTTAATGTACAATAATTTTGGGTCTATATTTTCTTCTCTTTAACTCTTGGTTGAAATGAAGAGAAAGATTTCATCATTATCTAAGTTGATGAGAGGTGGTATCGAGGAGTTAGGCAGTTGCTTAGTCGAACTTTGGATGGAATTTTTTGTTACTTAATGTACCCTTGTATTTAAAATTTTAATAAAGTACCAATTTCTAATCCATATTATTGCTTCTCTTTTTTACTTAGCTATTATCAAATATGTATCTTAATTACTGCTTCTTGCCAAATGTTTTAGGATCATACTTTAGATTTTACCGATTGAGTATTTGCGGTAACGATCTAAAGCATCTCTTTAAAACAATAATTCGATCGAGTGATATGTCAATTTTCCAACCAAATTCTGATAAAAAAGCATCAATTGGTGAAACAGTATTTAAGAAAAAGCCTAAATAAGTATTTTTTTTATTATAGGCATTTTGTACAATGATATGAATTCGATTCCATTATTTGGAACTAACTGCTATAGTTTGAACCTTAATCTTTTAACTAGGATTTTAACAACGCATTCATCGATCTTTTGATGAGGATTTCCTTTAGGATTGGGATATACATCAATCATATAGAAATTTTATGAATTTATGGGTGTTTATACATCAACATTTGGCTGGGAATTCAGCCATTCCATTTTGGAATATATCCTTGATCGAAAATTCCTCGATTGGAGATTTCTGACTTATCAACCTTTTGGTTGGGATTAATTATCTTCATTGGCTTTCTCATGGCTTGTTAGCTATAACACAGATCCCAAATCTCATCAGGTTAGGAATTCTTTAAAGCTATAATTTCTCACCCAGTTAGATCTTAATACTCAAAGGAGGGGCTCTAAGGTACATCCAATTAGAATGCGAGGGATTTTCAAGTCCTTTTTTGCCTTTTATTTGATCAGATATTTCCCTTTGGTATTTTTTCTTTAGTAAGTGTGGTTGACCTCTCTGTCCATCGAGGCAACGCTAATTAGGAGCTATAAAGTCATAGGATGTGGCTTTATATTGCCATAAAAAACATAGGTTGTGTAACACCCTAATTCCATAACCATGGATAATCATCAATCATCACCAATCATCATCATCATCATAAAGCTAGTAAAGGTCATGCAGAAATAATAATAATAAGACAGGCCATCATTACATGCCATAATAAGATAATTAAGCTTATAGATAAGATAAACATAATATAAATGGCCTTCAAGTATCCTGATATCCTCAAGGCAATTGCATCGTGTCTGATCTTCTAGAGCTAATCCTGAAACCTACACGGATAAACAAATCCGTGCTAAGCTATAAAACTTAGTGGGGAACAAAACTATAGACAAGCTCATACAATTTTCTTTATCAAGCCAAAACAGCTATCACAATAACATAAGATAACATATGAGATTATATTATTTAACTTGCCACAATGGACATTCTGGGGAGTTTTCAACCTTAACCACTGATGCCATCATTGCTGAATCCGAAAGCATTTCATAAATTTATCTTATCCTTGAAACTTGTTAGTTAACGATCATCTTCAACCCTCTATTATTGCTTAGAAGATTCATGCATCTTAAATTCTTTTATTCAAGAATACTGATATCGTCGTTATATTCGTACAACCATTAACTTAATACCATTAACCAATCTAATTACCTAACATGTGCATTTAACATTATTCATAGCCAAAAGGAAGTGCTCATGTTATATAACATTTGCGAAAGATATTGCTAGGCACATTTTTGTTCGGGATTCCACACGTCTTCCTTAATGCTTTATTATCATGGCACTTTAAACATCATACAGATTCATATCATATCATGCTTTGCACTTTAATTTATATTGGAATTATACATATACACGTACATAAATATAAATGTTCATATACATACAAACTTGCATGCCATTCCAATGAATATGTATTGCACCTCATGATTAACTGACACTGTCTCCATACCACATGCAAATATTTCTAATTTTCCCATACATGAATGTTATTATGCATGTCATAATTCATATAACGCTTAATTCAATCTTGCAAGCTTGTAGCCCATGCAGCCCAACTATTCACCATGAAACCAACTTACACTAGCAGTCACATGGCGACCTTTCTCATGGTTGATGTAAAACATCACAATCAAGTAATACATAACATGGCATTTCATTTCATAGCAATAGTTTATAGCTAACAATAATTTAGAGTAAAGCAATAAAATAGATCATTATCATGATTCCAATAAATATATTAAGTTATGCGATCGATACATGCGTTACTTTATTTCTTGTACCATTTACATCTTTAATAGCCTGCCTAAGTACTAGTTCGAAAGGTGGATAACGGGAGCAATGGATACCCGAAGGTATCAAACTATGGATATCCGAAGATATCAAACAATGGACCCAAACGGGGTCAAGCAATGGTTCTAGCAAGGAACAAACTATGGACCCAAACGGGGTCAAACGATGGTTCCATTAAGGAACAAGACCCAAACGAGGTCAATATATAGCAGCTGCGACTGTATCCCTCTAGGCATGCCTATCTAATCCACAACTGAACTAAGACCCGCAGGCTTAACTTTTTAAGACATCTCTTAATTTAACATATTCTTCTTTTCTTAGCACATCATTTGGATTAAAGCCACTTTTCATAAAAGAATGCATATCATTCTTTTCATACATCAATGTTGAGCTTTAGGCTCCATTACATCTGGATGCTGTCATATTATCATATGCTTGCATCAATTTTCTTTCGTTTATATCATAGTAGTTACATGTTTATGCAACAATAACAACACGTCATCTTTTATGATTAGCATTACACGTATCCACATGCACTCGTACATATATATGCAGTTTAAACATGGCAATACATGGTTTCATTACTCATACTTGTTCGTATATTAAATCAAGCTACTCTTCATAGCATGCTTGAATCAATTCTACCACATATATTTACATAACTTTAGAATAGTTCTCAAGAACGTACCTTGTTATTAGTTGCCGTGACACTACAAGAAAATCTGCAAATAGCAACGAAAAAATAACAACGAAATTTAATCCGTTGCTAATTTAGCAACGGAATTCATTTTTTGTTGCTAATTAGCAACGGAAATTAATTTTTGTTGCTAAATTTGGTTAAATTTTTTTGTTTAGCAACGGAACAAAAATGGTGGTATTCCGTTGCTAAAAAGAGAGGGAAATTTTAGTGCCATAATATGGCCACGAAAAATAGCAATAGAAACCTTTTTCCGTTGCTAAAAATGGTGGCAAAAAATTTTGCATGCTATTTTAGCAACGGAAATATAATCCGTTGGTAAATTGGTCATAGAGAGATGGAAAACGTGGGTAAAAAATAGCAACGAAAATTGTTTTTCGTTGCTAAATTAGCAACAGAAAACAAATTCCGTTGGTAATTTGGTCCCAAAGAAGTGAAAAAATTATGTCCTCCGTTGCTATTTTAGCAACGGAATTAATTTTCGTTGCTATTTTTGGAATACCCTAGGTATAAATATTGCTGCCTTTTTCTTCTTTTTTTGGTTCTTTTGCGCCGCTCGCCTCTCTACTCTAGTTTTGAGAGAAAAATCACAGTCTCTTGCTTTTTTTATTTCAATAGATCGTAGGCTGGGGATTCATACCCGTTGGATTTACAAGAAGGGGGTAAATCTACTTGTAATCGACTTTCATCACAAGCATTTAAACGATCTCCACCATTTCTGTGTCTGAATCTGTGACGTTTCTCGCTATGTTAGGCCACTAATCTTCATTTCTTTCTCAATTTCATTTTTGTTTGTTTGTAATTTCATTTCTGTTTGTCTGTTATAGATCCAACTTTTTTGTTTTACATTTGAAGCATCGATCTGAATCTGTGACGTTTTATAGTGATTTTTTTTATGAAAAAACTTCAAATGCTCACTACAAAGATTACCCACCGTTTTTGTGTTATAAAAATTTATTATGCTTGTATTCTTCGTGAGGTGCTGCTAGTTTTCTCTTCTTCACTAGTTTCTTTCTTGCCTGCTGTAAGTTTGGTAGTTTGAGAGACTAAGCTGTGCTATCATGTTTTTATTCTCCATTTAGCTTTATTTTGTTCCTATTTTGTTGGGGGGGGGGGGGTCTTGTGTTCTTTGCTGTTGTTTGGTGCTCTCCTATTTTTGTTTTTGTTTTCTTTTGCTCAGGCCCTGGTTTCAGCCTGTCTTTGCTTTGTCTTTTTGCTCGGATTTTGCTATTTTTCCCTTCTCCAAGTGGTGTAGTCAAGCTGCTATTTGTCTTTTTGCTCGGATTCCTAATATTTTGTATCACCAGCCCATAATATTGAAAGAAAAAGGAATGTGATGAATATTTATTTGGAGTAATTAGGGAATTAAGAAGGTCAAATACTTTTCTTGCATCTTGGGTGAGCTAGTTTCAATTTCACAAGGACCTATCAGAGCCACCACAATGTGCAAATCGTATGATGTTTTTCTTGATAGAACATTCTCTATTTTTTGTTTGTTGTCCACGTAATAAATTCTGTGGTTATGATGGAAGCAACCTAGCAAACATTATCCTAAAAAGGAGATGATATTAGGAACTGTGGTTTGCATGCCCACGTCGATTTTTTCTAGACCATCATAGTTGCCATTTAGAGCTATTTCCCAAGTTTAGGATTCATACTGGAGGCCTACTTGTTTGCTATATCTGAAACGACAAGGATAGAACATAAATGGAATTCATCTAAAGCAATTGTTCAGTGATTGTAATTCACACTGCTGACTCAAATATCAGAGATATGAATTTCTGTCATTGCCCTATTTCTAAAGCACAATTTTCTCCCAGATTTTGACTTCTCATCCAACAATCAGTACATTGCATCATCATCCTTGGACAAAACTGTGAGAGTGTGGGAATTATCACAAGGTCTTTGCATGTGAGTAATATATGAAGTATCTTCACAATTGTGTATTCGTTTTCACCCTGTAAGTATACACAAAATTTGATCTTTTTTATTTACTTTTAAAGTTGAATGTTTTACATTGATGTGTTCATCTGTGTAAAGCATGCTTTGCTTCATCTGAATTATTGTTGTCAGTTTCTAGTGTTTGGTAGAAAGCTGTTATATATGTTAATTCTCTTAGTGGATGTGAAATTCTGGACTCAAATTAATTCTTCAGATCATGAATGCATCTCTGGAAGTGTTACATGCTTGACAGTTCCATTATCAATATCTCTCTGTTAAATTCTTTTGGTCCTTGGGCATTTCCTTGCTTGATTGCATTCGATTGCTAACTGAAAAGTCAATTTGTTCTTTTATGCAGGTAAATTAACAGCTTCCTTTCTGTGGGCAATAAAAACAAAGAAATTACCGTAAGTACCTCCTATGTTGCTTGACACATTATATTGCCATGGATTGATGCCGTATTCTGTGCTATATGCTATATTGTCTTAGAATTATTCTCTGAGTGGACCATCATGTCTGATAATCTGAAATTAAGCAAAAAGATCTATCTCACTTCTCAGTTACGTAGAAAGGCATCTTATTATTATTTTTTTTTCAAGAATTTCATGTTTGAGCCATAGCAAGTTAGAAACTTAGCATGCATGACTTTGAGATCATACTTTGTTTTGAGATGCAAAGAACTGATAATTCTGCCCTGATCCTGTAATTTTGGACATAATAGACAATTGATTGATAAGCTTCTCTCTTGGGGTTCAAGTTGTCAATTTCAGCACTGGACGAATCATTAATAAATCAGTTACATTGTGGGGGAGTTTTGTTATTGTAGCTATTTTGTGCCCAGCAACTGCTCTGAATCAGCTATTAATTGTAGATTCTGATCCAATCACAAGTAGCCAATTTCTTGAAACATTTCCAGTGCAAAGCATTAAGATAGGTAAATGCTTTTTTTTTTTAAAAAAATAAAATATATGTCAAGAAAAGGAAAAAGTTTGAGTAGTGTTTCTTTTTCTTACGTGTTAAAGAAAATATATGTTAGTGAAAGAGCAAAGTTTGGTTATAGTAGCTGTTTGTTGTCCTGCTTCATCGCTTTATCGTCCAGGTTCGGACTACTACCTCAAATTATTAAACTATTAACAAATTCAAGAGTTTCATTTATTCAAATTATAGATTATTCGAGCCTATCAGCGATTAATAGACAAGGAAATGAGGATGCACCTATTCATATGAATGCATTTCATTTAATGTAATAGATTATAGATTTCTTAAAATGTTGTGGGCCTGTCAACAAGCAGAAAAAGTCATTTTTCTTTCTACTATCAAGTAAACAAACATGTTACTTTCTTGGCTACTGGTCATATTGAAGGTCGCCTATTGTTTGTTGCTGGTGTGTTGGTTTCATGTCTTCTAAGGTTAGAGTTATAAACACAGTATTGTAACCTCAACACAGACGATGTTAGTTATTGTATACATTAAAACCTATTTAGCCAAAAGGATTACCGTTTGAATTTTGGACTCTCGTACTTCAACACAATTACTTTGGTTTCACTCAACTTGGAGGTAAATTTATGTTTCTCCAGCATTGAAGCTTGAGAAACACTTGCTCGCATGACTTCTATTAGATGTATAATATTCATGCTTGAGTTCTCACTACTTGGCATTTAGGTTAAATAGCTTTTATGCTCAGCCTTTACATGTATATTTTGTCATGAATGAACTATATATATAGCATTCCAACTGGAGCAGTTTATTCTTATTAAGGTTTGATAAAAATCAGCGGGTATGCCTATTTCTGAACTTTCCAAGGGGTCAAGTCATGGTCTGACATTACAATTTATAAATTGTTGAATTGGTATTACATTAAGCATTAGTGTTGTGTCCTTTATGTCTGCATGATACTGCATATATCTTTTCTGCATAGGTACTGACTTGATAGATGCATGATATGTGTTTTCTGCTTCTAGTATTGATATTGTGTGCTTCACTCGCTGTATTTTGCCAAATTCAAGTGAACAGCAACTTATATGCGCCATGATATTATAATAAAATTGAAAAACACATATTGGTGTACCTAATCTAATTTTAATATTATCCATTTCAGGGCCATGTCCTTTACAAAATAGATCATTGAAAAGCCTAAAATTGGTAGAAAGCTCCTTCCATTAAGGCAATTCAAGTAACTAAAATTAAGTGAAACTATTTGGTGAGAGGTATGTACCTAGTGTTCATTTTCATTTCATTTAATTTCTGTTGATGTGATCATTTTATATGGACTTTAATTTCTTCTTTTAAATAAAATCCTTAAATTTTAATTTTATTTAATAAAGTCCTTTATTAACTTTTAATTTAATTTCTTCATTTTTCCTATACATCTACATGTATATTTCCATGACTAACCTCTTTTGAACACCTATGATTTTTTAGGATGTTACAATGACTAGGGATGTTTTTGGTATAAATAAACTTACATACAATAGGAATATCACATGCGATAGGAATATCACATGTTTTTTGGTATAAATAAACTTACATGCAATAGGAATAAATAAACTTATTTTGTGTCACTGCTGTATCAAGGTATATAGGCTGAAACGATTCGACCTGCAGGCTACTGGTTTCGAAAGGATAACTCAGTTATCATGGTTGAGTGCCACGTACCTTGATGCAACTTAATTTTATGCCATGATGTTTTTTAACCGATAGACATCTAATTATGAAATTATCTTATTTGAATAACAGTTACGCAAGTATGAGTAATGTTGATAGATCTTGGATGTATAGGCGATTAATGCCAGATGGTTGCATTAATATTGAGTTTGCCGAGGGCGTTTAATCATTCATTGAATATGCAAGTTTGCAGCCTGCATATATGAATGGTCCAAAAATCAGATGTCCATGTAAAAAGTACAAACATATTCGTTTCCTCCCTACTAATGAAGTACATCTACATTTATTAAAAAAGGGATTTGTTCCAAATTATTTTGAATGGACACGGCACGGGGAGCCAATAATTTGTAGTACCTCTAGGGGTAATCAAGTATATTCACCAGGAAATATAGATGGATTTTCAGGGGGAGCTGGTAATCGAGCAAATAATGTGGATGTAAATTATGTAAGTTTTTAACTTGCAATACGAGGAATATTTTAATAAAGTACTGTTAAACTTACAAATTAATATATTTATTGATTAGGATTCGTTTTTTAAATTATGTAGGCTTCTGAAAATAGAATAGAAAACAAGCTTATATGTGATCTTGCGAAAGGACCTTTGCGAACTGCTAAATCATATCCAGTCTATTTCGTTAATGGATACAAATTTCATACAAAAAATTATGGGCATAGCATGGCAACAGCAAATAGCGGCATTTGCATACAAGGGGAACTGATGGATTATTTTGGCAAAATTATTGAGATACTTTAAATTGAATATCCCGCATTACCGATAAAATGTTGTGTACTTTTTATGTGTGAATGGTTTGATCCTACTCCTAATGTTGGAATTAAAGTACATAACCGATATAATCTTATTGAAATCAACCAACGGAGAAGATTTAAACAATTTGAACCGTTCGTGTTGGCAATGCAAGCGATGCAGGTATATTATGTCCCTTATCCAAGTTTAAGACGGGATAAGTCAGATTGGTTAGCAGTCTGCAAAGTAAAACCAAGAGGTATTTTTCAAGGACAGTCAAAAGGAGAAAGCAAGACAAATGAAAGTGAAGCATTTCAGGAAGAAGAACCGGGTGCCTATGAAATAAATGCATGTTTTGAGAATGAACCTTTAAATGATCCAAATAATGAATTTGTCGAAATTTTAACTGGAGATGATGACGAATCCATAGATGGACCAATTTCTGAAGATGAGCCAGACTTTAATTCTGAAACAGAGGATGATTTTGATGTGCAATTAAGTGATGACAGTGATTAATTTGAGTATGTTTTATTTTATTATATCATAATCCAAATATGTTATTATTGCATCAATTAATTATTATTATATATGATGTAATTATATTGTTCTATTACAAGAAAAATGATAAATTTATTTGAGTTTTAGGTACGACACATGCCACCCAAAAGAAAGAACAATCTGTTGCCGCGAGCTTAGATTAACATCGGATAAAGATGACGGTGCACAAGTGTACCCTTCTCAACCTGTGGGGTTTATAGGTTTAGGTCTGCATTCAGATTCTCAATAGCTATATCATGCATCACCTTCACCTACTACAAACCCCAATGACTCTCCTAATCTACCAAGTGATTCAGCATCTAACAATCCAAATATATCAGCACTAGACTTTGGATCTATACCAACAAATGAACCGATGGTAGATGCCGAGGATGAAGAAGAAGGCTTTCAACCTGGTGCGAAGGGAGTTGATGGAAGAATTTACATTAAAAATATCAATGATATGTGAGTATTGATCTAATTTTGTGTTATAAGATAACATTAGTTTATATATGTTGCTATGGATATCTAATTTAAAATTGATCTAATTTTGTTCATATTAACAGGTTTATTCCATCAGGTATTTGCTTAAGAAAAATTAAATCCAAGTTCAAAGAGAGGATAGAAATTGAGGGTTATGTATGGAAGAATCTCTCTCTGCAGACAAGAGATTTTTACTATCAAGAGTTTGAGGTAAAAAAATAAATTGCATTATTTGTGATGAAATAGCTGATTTCATAGATTAATGCCATTTCAAAGAATTTTTTTGGGATGCAAAATTTAATGAAATTCTTTATATTATGAAATAGCTGATTTCATAGATTAATGAAATTCTTTATATTATGTTCTTTTTTAGAAAGAATTTTTTTGGGATGCAAAATTTAATGGTGTCATTTATCAAGTTTGGGAAAAGCGTGTTCGTCAACGATATAAAGAATTTGTTGCTAAATTAAACAAGAGTGGTGAACGACCTTCTTTTATTTTTGAAGAAATATGGGGTCGTTGGCAGGAATACTGGGCATCACCTGAAACAATTGCCATTTCAAAGAGAAATTCTTCAAATAGACGGGGATGTTCAGATGGAGAGAGTTTAGCGGTGCACACTGGAGGAACTTTGAGCCATTATGAGCATGCAGATAAATTGGTAAGTATTTGAATTTTAGGAAATTTAGAATGATAATGTTTCATAATGTTGGATAGTGATAATGTTGGATAATAATGATGTTTGATAATGATAATGTTTGATAACTATTGGATAATGATAATGTTTGATACTGATTCGTTTTTTATATAAGTTTTTCATTTCACAGGAGGTAAATGTCATAAATTTAAAGGAAATTCTGTTCAATTTTTTATAAACTTTAGTTTATTTGATTAATAATGTTGGATAATGATGATGTTTGATAATGATAATGTTTGATAACTGTTGGATAATGATAATGCTTGATAATGATTCGTTTTTTATATAAGTTTTTCATTTCATAGGAGGTAAATGTCATAAATTTAAAGGAAATTCTGCTCAATTTTTTATAAACTTTAGTTTATTTGATTAATAATGTTGGATAATGATGATGTTTGATAATGATAATGTTTGATAACTGTTGGATAATGATAATGTTTGATAATGATTCGTTTTTTATATAAGTTTTTCATTTCATAGGAGGTAAATGTCATAAATTTAAAGGAAATTCTGCTCAATTTTTTATAAACTTTAGTTTATTTGATTAATAATGTTGGATAATGATGATGTTTGATAACTATTGGATAATGATAATGTTTGATAATGATTCGTTTTTTATATAAGTTTTTCATTTCACAGGAGGTAAATGTCATAAATTTAAAGGAAATTCTGCTCAATTTTTTATAAACTTTAGTTTATTTGATTATGCAGGAAAAGTCCTTGGGTAAGAGGCCAACATATCCTGAAGTTTTTATATACACCCATACAAAAAAGCATGATAATCAGACATTTGTTAATTGCCGTTGCAGACAATTCAATATATGTTAAATTTATATTTGTATATTAATTATTTAATGAAATATAGTTAATTCATTGTAACTATTGTAATTATAGGACCAATTACAAGATACTCTCACTCAACAGTGACAAAACTCTAAAAATGTGGATGAGAGTCAGATATTTCTTGATGTAGTTGGTGGTAAGAATAACTGAGGAAGGATTTTTGGCTTAGGATCTGTTGCAAAAACATTTCATTCGCATTCCTCTACATCATCCACAGCTACTTGTAGTAGGCATTCTGAACCTTCTGAGAGAGTCATTCAGCTTGAGAATATTGTCAGTATGTTGCTCGATACTGTAATCCAATTGAAAAATGAGGTGAAAGAGTTGAAAAACAAGGACACCTCTCAACAGCCAGATCATCCGCCTTCACCGATTACATAGTTTATATTTGTAATATTTAGGTATTGGTACTGATTTTGAGTTGTATTTCTATATATTGGTTTTTATGGATTCTACTATATTATTTAGGTTTCGATACTGATTTTATGTTATGTTTCTATGGTTCTTATTTAGACTATGGATTATACTATGTTATAATTAAGTTAATTGCATTATATTTTTTTTAAATGACTAATTTAGATTTAAATTAAAATTTTATTCAGATCCTCAAAATTTTGATGATTTCAATGGCTAAATTTAGTAACGATAATTATCGGTGGGAATTTATGTATGATTGCGAATTTTGATTGCCTTTCCTCAAATTAGCAACGGAATTTATTTTTCGTTGCTAAATTTAGCAGCGGAAATAAAAATTTCGTTGCTAAAATTAGCAACGGAATTAATATTTTTGTTGCTAAAATTTATCAAATAACCAAAATGAGTTGGTTGAATTTAGTAACGGTATAGAAATTTCGTTGCTAAAATTTACCAAATAATCGAAATGAGTTGGTTGAATTTAGCAACGAGATAGAAATTCCGTTGCTAAATTTAGCAACGGAATAGAAATTTCGTTGCTAAAAATAGCAACCGCCAGATTAGCAACGAAATTTTCGTTGCTAATTTCGGTTGCTATTTTTTTTAGCAACGGAAAATTGGTATTTTTCGTTGCTAAATTGCATTTTTCTTATAGTGCGAGTAGTTTTCCTATTCTCATAATTAAGCACATTGTAACATAATCATATACAGCAGCACTCAAGCATTCATGATCCATATCATAGGATAAATAAGTTCTCTTATAGCTTAAAGTCAACACTATGTCATCTTTAGCCCTTTTTGCTTACTTTTATAGTCTATTAAATCATAGCAAACAAACTATCTACATTATCATTATCACATAAAACATGATCATCTTATTTGTACTTTCTATTTTATAACATTATTTCCTAGGTGAGTTGTATAAGATTATATCATCTTAATCATTAAAACATTACTTAAAGACTTGTAACTTTCATTTTACATCAAGGTTCACAAGAGTAGAAACAACAGGTTATACACTTTAACGTAGTCGTAATATACTTCAATCATCTTACTTGTATTTTTCATCTTATAACATTTTATGCTTAGGTAAGTTGTGTGAGGTCACTTCATCTTAGTCGTCAACACCCTACGGATGCTCTTGTGCTAATCATAATGTATTATAGGCATGAGAAAACAAGTGAGCAGGTTATTACACCTTACAGCAAATCCTTAACCCCTCATGTGACTTGGAGTATAATCAAGCTTCTATTTTTTCATAGTTTAACATGAATTGTGATATCCCACTTCTTTTAACTTGGTCATGCAACCTTGCGACTATACTTTTATTCTCTCTAGGTTATATCATAGTGTTCTTATATCATTGTAGAGGAATATCAATGTGCAATATTTTTGGGCAAAGCCAAATCACATGTGTATAATCTTTATAATACCATCAAATTCAAATTATCATTTTCATGTATTCTAACATTATTATTGTAAGGCCCCGCATTACACCCTAAGAGTAATCGGGTGTGTTTGATGTATATAGCGAAGGTAAAATGAGGAGATATGTATTGAAAATATAGAAAAGGACACGGAAGGAATTAAATGAAATGGAATAAGTGTACAAATTAGAGAGAATGTGACATTGAGGGCTTAATTGAAAAGACAAAGTAAAAGAATTGTGGCAAAACTAGAAATAAAGCAATTTGAAAGATTAAAGTAAAAGACATAAGTTTAAAAAGGGATCAAAGTGATATTTTTTCAAGATCTTTTGAGCCAACCAATAGAGAATGGACATTAGTGCTTCTAGAAAAAAATTAAAAAAATGTGTTAAAAGAGGGGAAGAAGGATGTGTGTGGGTGGCCGGAAAAATGAAGGTCCCAAACTCAGAAAATTCTGCCCATTTTTCATAGGTCTTCTTCTTCAAGGATTGCCTGCGTTTGGTGGCTCAAAGAGTAGAAGAAAGAGAGAGCAAGGAAAGAGGAAGAGAAAAAAAAAGTGAAGCTTGTAAAGAGGTTTGGGAGTTTTCATTTTCTTTGCTATTTAATTTATTGATTTAAGTTGATATATGTGTTATAGATGATATTTTAGTGATTATAGAGTTCTTAAGTGATGGTTGGATGCAAGAGAATTGTGGTTTGTGCCTTAGAAAATGTTAAGATGAAAATCTGTTTTTGGTTCACATGAACCTGTCTTAGTAAAACTGGCATAACTCCCTATGTAGATGTCTGATTGATGTGATTCAAGTTGCATATAAAAGATAAGACTTATATCTACAACTTTGTAGAAGAAATGGGGACCTAAATCTGTCCCTAGAGTGCCCGAAAACAAGCTTGAAGTGGACAGACCCCTGCTGTCCGTCCCAAGTGATCATTCTTCGGTTTTTAGTAAATAACGTAAGATTTAGAAGTCTGATTTGAGTGATTTTTGATGTTTTAGAAAATAGAGACATAATGGAACAACTTTGTAGAAGACCAATTTCCCTGAAAATGATGTTTACTAGGTTAAAAATGTCATATAAATCGAATGTGAAAATCTGTCTTTGAGCGTTTTGGGCCTCACCGTTACTAGGAATTTGGTAGTAACCGTGAGGTACCCTAGTTTTCAGTCCAGACCCTAAAGAAGGCCTACCTCACGGTTACTAAGGTTTTCATAGTAATCGTGACCCCTTTAAAACGTATGGAACACGGTTATTACTCATCTGGTAATGATCGTGAGGTAGTCTAGCGTAGTCCAGAATCGAGAGTGCAATTAGGTCACGATTACCATCAATTTGGTAGTAATCGTGACCCTACCCTATTTTTCTTAAACTTGATTTTTAAAGTCTCAATTGTTACTAAAGTATGTTAAGCCTTCTTAAATGTTTTTATAGTGTTTTAAGTGTCACAATGAGAGTAAGAAATGATATGAAATGAGTGTCAAACATAGTGAATTAATGAAGTAAAGTTAAACATACACTAAATCTTAATGCATAAGAATTTGTACAATAAATGAATATGAGTGAACATGAATGGCATGATTTAGTGAAATAAAGGCATGATCTATGACATGTGTCAATATTATGTTTCTGAAAATATGCAATAAAATGTACACGTAGCGAATGAAAGTGAACATGATAAATTGTAAGTAAAATGTTACTAATTGCGTGACAAATAATAATTATACTATTGTTAATGTTAAGTGTAATTGAAGTTATTGTTTAGTGATTTGTTACATGCTCTATTTGATGTGTTATCTCCTTAAATCTGAATGTATCAAGTGTAATAATGTAGAGTGATTAAGTACTATTTGTAAGCCTGAATGTCGCATAGTAGTGGATAGATAGGCATGCCTATAAAGGGGATAGTGATTGCAGCTACTAGTGTTGTCACCGAAAGGTGACTAGTGTAGTGTTTGATACCTTTTGGTATCTAGTGAACCGAGACTTTTATGTCTCTAGTGCAATATCTAATGCTCGTACCCGTATCCACCATTTATAAGAATTCAGGCAGTGAATGTGATTCGAATATTGAATAATGATAAGTGACTAATAATTTAAGTAGTACATAGTCTTATGCTAGTGTTAGTGCTTTATGATAATGTTAGTACTTTTCAGTGAATATTGAAGTGTAAGTGAAAAATCGTATTGCGATTGTTAGTGAATGTATAATTGCTATTGAGTGTGGTTAATGCATGTATTGAATAAGAGTGACATATTATTATGTTATATGTATTGGCATGTTATATTGATTGTTTTTGCGACTTCGATAAGAAGTCAATTGTACTATATACTCCCCACTGAGCCATTGCTCAGTACGGGTGTTTTCCCGTGTAGGTACACAGGTGCAGAGAAGTGTTTTCTTGAGTCAACATCTACAGGCCACTAGAAAGGATGTCGAGTGAGAGTTAACTTTGATAATGTATTGTTTATCTGTAAATGTATAATGTAAAAGATTTGAAATATGTATGTAATTAACTAAATTGTAATTGTACTTTAATTATAATGTATGTCAGATGTATAAATGTATTTTTGTATAAGTAATTTAATAAAATAATAAGTATTTTAAATGGTAATAAGAGCAGGCATTACAATTATTCATTTACCAACTTTATTCTCATATAATGTTTCATTTAATCATGTTTAGTATCATAACTTATCCTTATTTTATGCTTAAAATACTTCAAAGTTACTTAAAAAGGTTTTAGACCAGCTTTGGTAACACTATAGGGCTTAAAAATCATGTTTGGGTGAAGTAGAGAAGTGTACGAGTCAAGAAAGGTGTCACTACTCGTAAAAGGGAGAAAACTGCATGACTCATGCACCTGTTCACGAGTAACATATGTCATGAGTCGTGATCGGAGTTACGTGTCGTGAACAATCATAGGCAGTTTTCTGAGTTCAAATTGTAAACGATGTTTAACAAACTAAAAGGCATTTTTAGCAAATATGGCCTTCTACAAACTTGTTCCATTATGTTTTTAGTTTCTAAAACATCTAAAATAATCTTGATATCATTCCTATATTTCCAGATATTTACAAAATCATGTAAACTAATTATTACCATGAATCGGTAATGATGCATTATTGTAAATTGTATTAAATTGTAATTGTATTTTGCCCTTAGTATTATGTGTGAAATCAGAAATTAGGATGTACATGGCTAGCCATAGGGATATTTCTGTAACCGCGGTAGCAAGTCATGGCGACTTGCATAGTGGTAACCTTGATATGGTTCCACGTCTGTATTGGAGTATTTGAGAAAAATGAAAAAGAAAGAAAGGAAAAAAATAATAATATGTGTGTAATTGATACTACCAGAGTACTGGGACCTATAAGGTCCATAGTTCCGCTCATCCTAATTAGTGATATATTTTCATGCTATACTACGGGCAAGAAAATTAAAATACTGTATTGACTAAAGCATAAAAAGATACTGTATGAGCAATAGTATTAAAATACTGTATTGACTAAAGATACTGTATGAGTAAAAATATAAAACTTGAAAAGCAAGAATAAATTACTATTTGGACAAAAGTTTACTGGAAAATAAGGATAAAAGCCTAAAAGAACTGATAAACAAAGAAATTAGGACAAAAGTGCATTTTTTAAACTTTAGGGACTAAAGTAAAAATTTATCCTTATAGTGAAAAATTCAAGTTTAAAGTGATAAAATTTGAGAATAAAACTTGAAAAACTATAATTGAGAACGAATTTCTCAGGCAAGGGTAAAACAGTAATTTTATCAATAAAAGATTAATTTAGAAATTAATCGAAAAATTTTTGTATTATAATGAAATTAACTGATGAAAAAAAAAACAGATAATGAAATACAATTATAAAGAATATGTGAATGAACTATAGTGGAATTATGGGGTTTTAAGTTTATGTTCACCACTAAGTACTTTTGTACTTAGCATGGGATTTTGTACTGCACGCAGAAGACAGAGACTGAGTTCATGCTGGAAGGGAATCAGTGTTAGAAGGATCCAGCATTTTTGTGGTTTTGTTTAGCATGTACATATAGATGTTGCCTTGTAGGACAACATGGCTAGTTTTTGGACTGTGTATAGTTTTGGACTTACACATATGTTATGTACTGTATATATGTATGGTTATATGTAAAATTATTGGAATTAACTGTTGTTCTGTATTTGGTTGATCTTGTGGAGTATATTTAGATTGTGGAGGTTGGGTTGGATGTTGTGAACATTTTGGGAGTGTTTTGTGACTATTGCAGGAAGACAAAATTTGGGTTTTAGCCATTATGCTGCCCGAAATTTTATAGATTAATTAATAAGATATTTTAAAATGTGGGACCTACAACTTAATGGTTAAAATATCGAATGTTACTGATGGATAATTTAATGATAATTTATGGACCACCGCAGTATAGTATGACACTGGTATTCGGACTAATGTCCGGATATCAGGTGTTACATTTAGTGGTATCAGAGCCTGGTTTAGGCGGTCCTAAGGTCGGAGAAATGAGGAGTTAAGTTTTATTGAGTGATTGGATTATTTATGTATGCACATGCCATGAACTGAGATGTTTTGATTATAAGGTGATTTTATTGGAGAAACTGATGTTTATCTATTTCCTGTATCTATTTTATAGTGTAAAGATGGCCTCTGGATCTCGGGCGGGCACTAAGGCTAACGATAAAGAAAGTGAAGCCTCTCTGAATGTGAGTGATGCAGAGTTACAGGATCATGGCCAGCCTGCTCCACCGCCTGCTGTACCAGTTCCACCGCCTGCTGCACCTCAAGAATTCATGTAGATGATGGCAGATTTATTATACCAGAGGATGTAGGCCCCTCCCCCACCTCCACCCCTACCTAGGAGGTCTATTCTAGAGCAGTTGAAGAAACTGGGGGCAGAGAATTTCTTTGGTAGGGATCAGACTACAGCTGTGGAAGCTGAGGAGTGGTTGGATCGATTGAAGAGATTATTTCAGATCACTCATAGTTCGCCAGAGGAGATGCTTAAGGGGGCAATTACATTATTTCAGGGACCGGCTTTCACTTGGTGGGAGACAGTCCGACGGTATACCCTCATTGAGCAGGTGACCTGGGATTTCTTTTTACAACTGTTTGGAAATAAATATGTTGGGAAAGTGCATCAGAGGGCTATAGAGAGTGCTTTTTGGAGACTAAGACAGGGGAACAGATCTGTACAAGAATATGAGCGGGAGTGTGAGCGTCTTTTGGCTTATATGATAGATTATAATTTGACTCCGTGGAAGACATATTAGTTATTTGAGCAAGGTCTCCATAATAAGATCAGGGAGTCCATTGCAGCTCAAGAGTATGTAGATATGGGATCCCTTGTACTTGCAGCTTCTCGAGTTGAGTCCATTCAGACTGATGAGGCTAGTAGACAAGCTAGATCTCAGCAGAGAAGGAGACCATCCCAGTCTGGTGGCCCTAGTGGTTCTGGAAAGAAGCCATGAAATCCTTCTTCATAGATACCAGATGTACCTCCAGTGCCTACTCAAAGTCAGAGATCGACTGCCAGGATAGGTACCCCAGCTCAGTCTGTAGTTAGCCCACCTAGAGCTACTGGTGTTGGTAGAGGAGCAGGGATACCTATATGTGATTTTTGCGGTAGGAGACACCCAGGAGAGTGTTGGAGGCATACTGGAGCTTGCCTCAGATGTGGATCAAGAGACCATATGGTGAGAGATTGTCTGAGAGCTCAGACAGTTATATCAGGACCTCAGGCAGCTGGGTCTGGAGCCACAGCACAGAGAGGTAGAGGCAGAGGGGCAGCCTCAGGGTCATTTGTTGGTAGAGGAGCTAGACGGAGCCAGAGTGTAGTAGAGAGTCGACCTACAATCCTTAATTATGTTGTGAGAGCCAAGGAGGATCAGGATGCACCTGACGTCATTGTTGGTAAATTTTCTCTCCTTGGTACTTCTATCTATGCTTTGGTAGACCCTGGGTCGACACATTCTTATATTAGCACTGAGATTGCACAGGGGGAAAGGTTAGTTGTTACACAGCTTGAGCATGATATCCAAGTTAGTAATCCTTTAGGGCACAGTGTGGTAGTTGATATAGTATATCGAGACTGCCCTATCAGTATTTAGCAGGGTACCTTTCCTGCTGATCTGATAGCCCTTCCTTTTCGAGAATTTATTGTTATTCTGGGTATGAATATACTTTATGCTCACCGGACGATAGTAGATTGTCGGTTAAAGCAAATCACCTTGATAACCCGGGATGGAACAAAAATAACTGTAGATGGGGAACAGTCAGATTTCTTATCAAATGTGATTTCAGCTACTGTAGCACATCGATTGATAAGAAAAGGGTGTGCAACATATTAAGCTTATGTGATTGAAACTGGGAAGGAGGGATTGTGTATCAGTGACATTCCTACAGTTTGTGACTTCCCAGATGTTTTTCCAGATGAATTGCCTGGTTTGCCACCAAACAGAGAGATAAAATTCTCTATTCAGGTGATGCCTGGTACTGCACCTATATCTATAGCTCCATACAGAATGGCACCTACTGAGTTGAAAGAACTCAAATTTCAGTTGCAGGAGTTATTAGAGAAAGGATTTATTAGGCCTAGTGTTTCGCCTTGGGGTGCACCAGTACTCTTTGTAAAGAAGAAGGATGGATCTCTGCGGTTATGCATCGATTATAGGCAGTTGAATAAGGTTACTATCAAGAATAAATATCCACTGCCTCGCATTGATGACTTGTTTGACCAGCTAAAAGGGCAGGGATCTTCTCTAAGATTGATTTACGATCGGGATACTACCAATTGGGAGTTATGGAGGTTGATGTGCATAAGACAGCTTTTTGTACCAGATATGGACACTATGAGTTCCTAGTGATGTCGTTTGGATTGACAAATGCACCAGTGGCTTTAATGGATCTCATGAACCGAACTTTTCACCCATACCTGGACCAGTTTGTGGTAGTCTTCATAGATGATATTCTGGTGTATTCTAAGACTCCTGAAGAACATGACAGACATCTCAGGATAGTACTTCAGATTCTAAGGGATCAGCAACTGTATGCAAAGCTCAGTAAGTGTGAGTTTTGGCTTCAGGAAGTTGCATTCTTGGGACATATAATGTCTGCATAGGGAATATCAGTGGATCCCAAGAAATTACAGGCGATATTAGAGTGGAAAACTCTTGAAAATGTGACAGAAGTTAGAAGTTTTCTGGGTCTGGCTGGTTATTATAGAAGATTTGTAAAGGGGTTTCTACCATTGCTACTCCTTTGACCCGATTACTTCAAAAGAATGTTAGATTTGTATGGTCAGAAAAGTGTCAAGAGAGTTTTGAGCAATTAAAGAAGATGTTGATTGAAGCACCTATTTTGACCCAACCAGTGTCAGGAAAAGATTTTGTAATTTATAGCGACACTTCTAGAAATGGGTTAGGTTGTGTCTTGATGCAAGAGGGTAAAGTGGTTGCTTATGCTTCCAGGCAGCTGAAGACTCATGAGAGGAATTATCCCACTCATGATTTGGAATTAGCAGCAATTGCATTTACATTGAAAATTTGGAGGCATTATCTTTTTGGTGAAAAATGTTTTATCTTCACCGACCACAAGAGTTTGAAATACCTGCCGACACAGAAGGAACTTAACTTGAGACAGAGGCGTTGGCTAGAGTTGATTAAAGATTATGACTATCACATTGACTACCATCCGGGTAAAGCCAATGTGGTAGTTGATGCACTAAGTAGAAAACATATGACAGGTAATAAGTTAATTAAATATTTTATATATTTACCTTCCATATAGTATAAATGGTAACTGAGTGATGTTATGTAACAGCTTTAAGAGCCATGAGTGTGAGATTGTCCCTGAAGGCTGATGGAGCACTTCTAGCTGAATTACAACTTAAGCCAGACTTGTTACAACAATTAAAAGCCATCCAACTTCATGATAAGAGGTTGGCTAAGGCTATGATGGATATCAGTGAGAGTAAAGATACTGAGTTCACTTTAGCTCCAGATGATAGCTTGTATTTCAAAGGAAGACTGTGTGTACCTGCTAATGAAGAGTTAAAGAAAAAGATTTTGACTGAGGCACATAGTAGCAGTTATGCAATGCATCCGGGTAGTACTAAAATGTACCAGAATTTAAAGACTCATTACTGGTGGCCTGGGATAAAAAAGGAGATTGCAGAGTTTGTGTTTAAGTGTTTGATTTGTCAACAAGTTAAGGCTGAGCATCAGGTTCCTTCTGGATTACTTCAACCCATTTTTGTACCGGAATGGAAATGGGATAGGATTACCATGGATTTTGTATTGGGTTTGCCACTCACCAGACATCAGCATGATACTGTTTGGGTGATAGTCGATAGACTGACTAAATCTGCCCACTTTCTGTTTGTGAGATCAGACTTTTCTCTGGTGAGGTTAGCTAAGATTTACATTAATGAAATTGTTCAACTGCATGGTGTTCCTATCTCCATAATTTCAGATCGAGATCCCCAATTTACTGCTAGATTTTGGGAGAGACTGCAAACATCATTGGGCACTAGATTACATTTTAGTACAGCTTTTCACCCACAAACGGATGGATAGTCTGAAAGAGTTATGCAAGTGCTTGAGGATATGTTGAGATGCTGTGTTCTAGATTTTGGTGGCAATTGGGAAAAATATCTCCCTTTAGCGGAATTTGCATACAATAATAGTTATCAATCTAGTATCAAAATGGCACTATATGAAGCACTGTATGGGAGGAGATGTAGGACTCCATTATGCTGGACTGAGCTTAGTGAGAATAAATTAGTCGGACCTAATCTGATTCAAAAAACCGAAGATAAAGTTCAATTGATTAGAGATAATTTGAAGGTAGCAGCTAATAGATAGAAGTCCTATACTGACTTGAAGAGAAAAGATATTGAGTATCAAATGGGTGAGAAAGTATTCTTGAAAGTATCTCCGTGGAGGAAGATTGTGAGGTTTGGTAAGAAAGGAAAGTTGAGTCCCAGATTTATGGGCCCTTATGAGATTTTAGAAAGCATAGGACCAGTGGCTTATAGATTGGATTTACCAGCAGAGTTATAAAAGATCCATGATGTGTTCCACGTATATATGCTTAGGAGATATCGATCAGACCCATCGCATGTGATCACAACACAGGACATTCAACTAGAATCAAATTTATCTTATGATGAGAAATCGATGAAAATTTTGGATAGGGAAGTAAAACAGTTGAGAAATAAGAAGATACCGCTGGTTAAAGTACTCTGGACTCTCCATAACGTCGAGGAAGCGACTTGGGAACCAGAGGAAACTATGCGACAGCAGTATCCACAACTATTTTCACTAGGTAAATTTCGAGGACGAAATTTTTATTTAGTAGGGGAGAAATGTAACACCCCAAGAATCGCCGATCACGTGAATAGTACTTCCCGAGGTGAATAGTGCCATTCGGGGCCCACCGGGCCCATAAAATTTTTTTATTCACCATTGGAAAGTATTATCCATAAAGAATCTGGTGTTATAATTTGGGCTAAAATTGAGGTCAAATAGGTCTCCAAAAAGGAAAAAATAAAATAATTAACTGGACTGATATAGTTGACTGAGAACTTTGACTGGCTTAAAAATATTTTTTGGACTTCATAAAATTATTTCAATTGCACCAATTGACTAGAAATTATGTATATGAATTTTTGGAATGATAAAATGAGTTTTTTGAACACTTTAAAAATTCAGCTTTCGGACTGATTAAAATTTACATTCGAGGCTAGTTTGATATCGAAACGACCTCGGATTGACCCAAAATTTTAAGTATGGCCTAATTAACATTTTTAGAAATTTTTGGTATAATTTTTATCAATAATTGACAACTAAAAGTATATTGACCAATTAAATGGTGATATATGATATTATACCCACTTAGGACTTAATTTCTTTTGTCCTAAAGTGGGTGTATAATTAATGTGGCTTAAGAGATCTTTATCTCTTGGTTATTGGCCAACCGAAAGAGCATTTTTTTCCAGTTTCCGTGGCTTCATCTTCATCTTCATCTTCTTCTTCATTTTTTCTTTGTTTTCTAAGCCAAATTCACAAAATTTTCCAACCCTCATCTAAAATTAAATTGTCTTACCTTGCTTCCCTTCACCTTTGGTTGCTATGGATGGTGAAAGAAGGTGAACAAAGGCTAATTCTTCAAGTGGTTAAATTGGTGAGTTAGGGAAAATTTAGTTTTATTTGATAATTAGAGTAATTAAGTGTTAATTATATTATTGTGAGTATTATTTGAGTAAAAATTTGACTTAATCTATGGTGATTTTGGCCATAAAATTGCTGCCAATTGAAGAGCAAGGAGAGGAAAGCAAACCAACCAAAAATAAGGGGAAAGACAAAATTTTTGAGTGATTTGGTAAGTGAATAATTCAAAATCCTTTAATTTCACAATATATATGTTGTATATATAATTAAAAAAAATTTGGTTAATTATTAATTACGAATTAATTATGAAATTGGACTTAGAATTGTGCAATTAGAAGATAAATTAGTTAAATTATGGTATTTAATTAAAATTTAGACAAGTTTAATTTTAGGAAAAATTTCGATCACTATAAAAAAATAGGGACTAAAATGTAATTTTTCGGATTAAATTGAAATAATTGAAAAATAGATGGTTTTATGTTTATTGTGATTAAATTGAGTAGAAAATATAATTTATAAGAAAATTGGAATAAGGTAACCGAATAGGGACCTTAAGAAAATTTATTGAATTTTGAGATATAAATCGGAATAATTGCAAAATAGAATATAATTAATTTATATGACATGTAAGGAGCATGTATTGAAAAATAAATAAATAAATAAATAAATAAAATAATGGTAATTGAATTGTATGATTTTAATTAAAAAAATGGTATATTTGAAATACTGAGACTGTTTTTAATAATGTAAACTAATTATTACCATGAATCGATAATGATGCATTATTGTAAATTGTATTAAATTGTAATCGTATTTTGCCCTTAGTATTATGTGTGAAATCAGAAATTAGGATGTACATAGCTAGCCATAGGGATATTTCTGTAACCGCGGTAGCAAGTCATGGCGACTTGCATAGTGGTAACCTTGATATGGTTCCACGTCTGTATTGGAGTGTTTGAGGAAAATGAAAAAGAAAAAAAGGAAAAAAAATAATAATATGTGTGTAATTGATACTACCGAAGTACTGGGACCTATAGGGTCCTTAGTTCCGCTCATCCTAATTAATGATATATTTTCATGCTATACTACGGGCAAGAAAATTAAAATATTGTATTGACTAAAGCATAAAAAAGATATTGTATGAGCAATAGTATTAAAATAATGTATTGACTAAAGATACTGTATGAGTAAAAATTTAAAACTTGAAAGGCAAGAATAAATTACTGTTTGGATAAAAGTTTACTGAAAAATAAGGATAAAAGCCTAAAAGAACTGATAAACAAAGAAATTAGGACAAAAGTACATTTTTGAAACTTTAGGGACTAAAGTAAAAATTTATCCCTATAGTGAAAAATTCAAGTTTAAAGTGATAAAATTTGAGAATAAAACTTAAAAAACTATAATTGAGAACGAATTTCTCAGGCAAGGGTAAAATAGTAATTTTATCAATAAAAGATTAATTTAGAAATTAATCAAAAAATTTTTGTATTATAATGAAATTAACTGATGAGAAAAAAATAGATAATGAAATATAATTATAAAGAATATGTGAATGAACTATAGTGAAATTCTGGAGTTTTAAGTTTATGTTCACCGCTAAGTACTTTTATACTTAGAGTGGGGTTTTGTACTGCACGCAGGAGACAGATACTGAGTTCGTGCTGGAAGGAAATCAGTGTTAGAAGGATCCAGCATTTTTATGGTTTTGTTTAGCATGTACATATAGATGTTACCTTGTAGGACAACATGGCTAGTTTTTGGACTGTGTATAGTTTTGGACTTACACATATGTTATGTACTGTATATATGTATGGTTATATGTAAAATTATTGGAATTAACTGTTATTCTGTATTTGGCTGATCTTGTGGAGTATATTTAGATTGTTGAGGTTGGGTTGGATGTTGTGAACATTTTGGGAGTATTTTGTGACTATTACAGGAAGGCAAAATTTGGGTTTCAGCCGTTACGTTGCTCAAATTTTTATAGATTAATTAATAAGATATTTTAAAAAGTGGGACCCACGACTTAATGGTTAAAATATCGAATGTTACTGATGGATAATTTAATGATAATTTATGGACCACCGCAGTGTAGTGTGACACCGATATTCGGACCAATGTTTGGCTATCGGGTGTTACATATAATCTTTATAATACTTTCAAATTCAAATAATCATTTTCTTGTATTCTAACATTATTATTCATTTACCAACTTTATTCTCATATAATGTTTCATTTAATCATGTTTAGTATCATAACTTATCCTTATTTTATGCTTAAAATACTTCAAAGTTACTTAAAAAGGTTTTAGACCAGCTTTGGTAACACTATAGGGCTTAAAAATCGTGTTTGGGTGAAGTAGAGAAGTGTACGAGTCATCAGAGGTGTCACTACTCGTAAAAGGGGGCAAACTTCATGACTCATGCACTTGTTCACGAGTAACATATGTCACGAGTCGTGATCGGAGTTACGAGTCGTGAACAATCATAGGCAGTTTTCTGAGTTCAACTTGTAAACGATTTTTAACAAACCAAAAGGGATTTTTAGTAAATATGGTACAAACTTGTTCCATTATGTTTCTAGTTTCTAAAACATCCAAAATAATCTTGATATCATTCCTATATTTCCAGATATTTACAAAATACTGAGGTCTGCTCCTAGTGACTAAGCAATAAACTATTCTTGAATTCATGCTGAAATATGGCCTATTTAGAGATAGATTTAGGATTTGGTTTCTCATATGAAATGTAGGTATGAAAGTCTATTTTCAAACGCAAAAAGAATCACTCAATTTGGAGTTCTCTAGCTCAACTTATAAGCAAAACAGTCCAAATAGGTCTGTTAGTCGTGTCACACACGTGGCCATGTGTTTCCAAGAGGAAACACACACGTGGCCATGGATGGGAGAAGGAAAGCTTCATATGGCCACGCATTTTTCATAAAGAGGGAGTGAGTAGCCATGTGTTATAAAGAACAACACACGTGGCCACATGTTCTGAAAAAGAACAAGTGCACGTGGCTGTGGGTAGGAAGAAGAAAAGCATCACGTGGCCACGCATTCACAAGGAGAAAAGGGTGAGTGGTCACGTATGGGAAGGAAAGAAGAAAATCCAGAACCCCGATCATGCATAACATGGATTTAAACCCCAAATCTCACCTCCCTTCTTACTTATATGATCATTTAAGTCACTAATCATGTCATACTTATCAAAACATACTAGATTAACCCTTATTCTCACAAAGAAACACATACAACAAGAGATGGGAAATGTATACAATAACTTTTCCAAATAAATCCCATACCTGTTATTCAAGCTAGAACTCTTTCAACCTCCATTGATCTAGTTCCCTTTTCTCCCTCATTTTCCTTACACATGATGACAACAAGATCTTGAAATCTCTCATCACCAAAGAAATCACAAACTAAAAAGAGAAGAAAGGAGAAGAGATCTTAAGGGAAAACATTACCTTCATGAGATGGAAACATCCAAAACCCTAGGTTTTTCTTTCTCAATCCTATAACCGAGAGAGAGAGAGAAATGCCAATCCCCAACCTCTCCAAGAGTCCCAAATAAATGAGTGGGGAAAATATATTTCCAAGGAATTCCCCAAAATGCCCTTAAACACTAATAAATCCCAAGACTTTCTAATTCACTTCAATTATATCCTTGTCTTTAATTATAATTTAACTTAACCCATATACTTACATGTTGAAATTACCAAAATCTCCTTCTTGGGACTTAACCTTGATAATTACAAAATAATCCTATTTTGCCTTAATTAACGATGATCCTCATTAATTAACAATAATCCTCATAAGGCTCTCCTTTTGATTGTAGGATAGCCTTAATAAGAATCTCTCTACCTCCCTAAGAAAGCAGCTTATTCCTCCAATTATTAATGCATTTTTAGACTCTGTCTTTTTAAAAATTGAAAACCTGTGTTTTGTTATAACTCACCCACATCGGCATACCTAGATAGGAACTAGTTTGGACTGAAGTCGAGATTCCCAATAAATCACAAAATAACCTCCTCATAACAGGATCCACCTTACGACTAAAAGCCAAAGACGATTTATGAAAATTCACGGTTTGACTAGAAGCACTTTCATATGATACTAGGCAGTCTTTAATGACAGTAGCTTCACACAAATTTGCTCTAAAAAAATTAAAGAATTATCTACAAAAAACAAATGATTAATAGTAGGAGCCTGCCTTGCTAATTTAAAATCGTGTATTAAGGATCTTTTTTCCAACTCAAGTAGATAGCTGTCAGACCTTGAGCTCCCAGTATAAACAAGTAAGGTGAAAGGGGATCCCCTTGCCTTAATCCTCCCTCAGGGGTGATAGGACCCAACACATGCCCACTCGAACACACCTGGTAGGACACCAAAGAAATACACATCATCACAATCTCAATCCATCTTTGATGAAAATCCATTCTAGCCATTACACCCTTCAAATAAACCCACTTCAACTTGTCATAAGCTTTCGCCATATCTAGTTTCAATGCAATATAGCCCTACGATCCATTCACCTATCTATTAAGATAATGTCTAACTTCAAAAGCAAGTAGGACATTATCCGTAATAGATCTGCCAGGTATGAAAGCACTTTGATTTTCTGATATTACCTCGTTCATAATATATTTAAGCTTGTTTGCCACCATCTTTGACAAAATTTTATAAACCACATTGCAAAGGGCAATACCAATCTGAAGAATATTCAGGATAAAATTAGTTATATTTGGACCAATGAGATCCCATTGAGACTAAAAAAACCTGGATTAAAACCATCCGGTCCTGGCACCTTATCGGGATGCATAGAAAAAAGAGCTTCCTTAACTTCAACTGCATCAAAAGACCTAAAAAGATCCTCATTTTGAGATTCTTAAACACACGGCTTAATATGGTTTAAGAAATTCAGATTACTGCATCCTGAGGAATGGAAAACAAAAGTAAAATAATCTAAAATATGCTCTTGGAGACCCGAGTTCCAGTCAATCTTAACACCCTTTGAATTATATAAATGGTGAATCAAATTTTTCTTCTTCCTCAAAGAAGTAAAAGAATGGAAAAATTTAGAATTTATATCCCCTTCCTTTAACCACTGCATTTTAGCCCGTTGCTACCAGTATTGATTCTTCTAAAAAAATAAACTAGCTAATTTCTCCTTGGCCTGCTTCATACTGGCAATTGACATAGCATATGTCTTTGGTCTCAAAATATCCAGTTCACACTTGCAAATAACTATCTCATCCATAAATCTCCTTTTGAACAAGCGACCCCATGAACCCAGAACCTTAGACATATTCTACAGTCGCTGAGGCATAGGGAAGGACATCGAGTCTGACCAATTTTGGAGAATGAGATCTTTACAGCTCTATTCTTGAAGCCATACATTCTCAAAATGGAAAAGAGAAACATGGCTTGAAGAACTGGCACTAGTTTTCAAAAGTAAAACCATATGATCAGAGTTACTCATCCCCAAATGCTCAATCCGAGAATCTGGAAACACAGAAAACCAATCACCCAATGCTAAGCCCCTGTCCAACCTTTCTCAGATCCAGTTGCTAGTACCTCTAGATCATTCCCAAGTAAAATGATACCCACAATAACCCATGTCATGAAGACCACAGAATTGGACAACATCTCTAAATGCATTAATATTAGAAACTGGATGAGGATTACCTCTAACCTTCTCAGAGCTAGAAAGCAAGTCATTGAAGTCACCGATCACCACCCATGGCCATGCATTATCTATAGAAAGCTGCTTCAAGAGCTTCCAAGATAGGTGCCTCTGACTTCTTTGGGGATTACCATAAAAACCCATGAAATACACTACTTGTTGGGGCTCCAGATTAATCAACACATCAATATGCGATATAGAATAAGATCGAAGAGCAATAGATAAATCCTGTCTCCAAATAAGAGTCATATCCCCACTTGAACCAACACCATGAACATAAAACTTGACTTTAAAATTAATATAAAGACAAAGATTGTCAATCTGCATTTGCTTAATATGAGATTCCATAAGAAAAATAAGAGAAGGATGAATAGAAGAGACCATTTCGATAAGCTCTATAACTGCTTGTGGTCGGCCTAAACCACAACAGTTCCAAGCTAACACATTTATGGCAATAGGTAGGCCTGATCAACAAGACCTGTCTCTAACATCAAACAATCTCCAAAGCTTTGATCCTAGGTATCACAAGAAGAAGGACTTGGCTGGTTTTGTGACACAATACCATCTGTACGATGCCATTTATTATCTGTTTCCATTATACAATCATTTTTTGAAGTCTCGTAATACATAGCCTTTTCTTTGCCACGTGGATTCAGCCTACTGGATGACTTATTTTCTTTGCCATGCATGTTATTCTGGATATCCTTAGAATTCATATCCCCACAAATCTGTTGATTAACTAAAATCAAGGAACTATTAGGATTAAAAACCCTAGACTCCCACTCTGCCTTAACCTCCTGCTGTTTATGTAAACTATTTGATTGGCCAGTTGTAGATCCATGATTATCGGGATTACCCACATCCGAGTTTAATGTTGTCATATTTGACCTGAACCACTGCTTCTCAGAATAAAAAACCTTCTTCCTCACTGGAGCTCGAAGAAAAATGCCATATTCAAAGACATGGGAATTCATATCAACTTCAAACCTCCTACTACAAAATTTCTCTTGATGCCCAATAATACCACAAAGAAAACAAAAACTGGGGAGTCTCTCATATTTGAAAGATATCACCATCCAATCACCACCTTGCTTCTTTATTTTCATATTAATTCATATAGGTTTCCTGATATCTAGAGTAACCCATATCCGCATGAAGGTCTTCCAAGTACCATCCAAACTCTTCAGATCAATCTTCAGAAAAGAATCTAGGTGGTTCCTTATGTGATGACTAATACCTTCTATCCAAAATCCAACAGGCAAATGATAACATTGCACCCAAAAATCTATTGCAAACATCTCTATATTATCAGGTTGAATTCCAATCTCCATTCTCCTCAACATAAGCAACTTTTGCTCAAAAGACCACGAACCCTCATTGAGCACCATCCTCATATCTAACTTATGAAAAAATTGAAAGCTAAACAACTTTGGGGCTAGCTCCCGAATCTCAATTCCTTTCTCGGGCTGCCAAGCCTCAGCCATTGTAGCCTTAAAAGCTGATACATTAATGGATCTATTAGAAATATCTTTGCCGAGAAGACATAACGAAAGATCCTTCTTCTCATCAATAAAATCTTCATCATCCAACACAAAACCCTCATCTCTATCATCTTCTAAAGTAACCTCCTCACATCTCATTGTAATAGCATCAATATCTACCTGAGTCGTCATAAAGATCAGAATAACAAAGACACAAAGATAGATAACATACGAAAAACTTGCTACGAGAGCAAGAGGAAAAAATACTTTTTTTTTACCAAATATTGTTTAACCAAATTAAAAAATCAAATCAATAGACTGATTAACTGAATATAACAGATCGGTTAATGGTGAGTGTTATTAAAAATCGATATTAATGGACTGATTAATTTTTTTTACCCATGAAACAATTAACCAGTCCACATTCACCCTATTGGCATTAATAAGATATAAAAAAACCTTGAATTTTTATGGATATTGTTCATCATACTATACCAAAAATATAATGTTAGCAATGTATGAAAGAGCAATATGAAAAAATAAAAATGTGGGAAATATGGCCATAGTTAAATGTGTGGAGAGGTTAAAAAAAGTGATACCTAATTTCCTTGAAAAAGAAAAGGAAAAATTAGTAATCTATCATAAATATTTCATTTTTGATTTTAATTAATGTTATTTATAAATTTACAATTATCAAAAAATATTATAAATTCATTATTCGAAATTGTCAAAATTTCTAACGTTCTACCTTATAAATTTTATTTAAAAATATTTATTTAGGTTATTTATATAGGTAAAACATGTATGCAAAAAAGGGTATACAGGATAAAACAAAGGTGAATACTGTGTACAATGTATATATAAATAAATGTAACTTGACAATTATCATGAGTATATTAGCATAACACATTAATAGCAAAATGTGTTTAAAAATATATACATTCAATAATAGAAAAAAAGTGTTTAAAAATATATACATTCAATAGAAACTAAACCTGGTAAAATTGATTCAAATCCACATATCGACCCAAATTCATCAAAAAATTTGATCCAAATACAACAAAATTCAAATAAATACCTATTGGGTCAACCCCAAATTGACCCATTTTATTTTTCAACCCAACTCAAGCTAACCCAATACCCACTAGATCAATCTAAAATTGATCAATTTTATTTTTCAACCCATTAGATCATTACCAAATATATTTCTTATAACTCCATTTTTACAACCCAAATCTATTTTACTACACATATTAATATAACCTAACTATCTACTTCGTTCAGCGACTTCGCCACCTAATTACAATGTAATGTACATTGTAAATGTAATATTATAAAAAATTAGCAATAACCATGTAATTTACTGTAAATTATAATTTTATATTAGCTCAATTCATAAAATTTTCAAAAATTATAATTAAATAAGTTTTTTTATATTACAATTTTTATTTTAGTTATTAATTAAAAAATTAATTAAATTACAAATTATGAAATAGACAATATGCATATTTTTTTTTATCAATTTGAAAGTTTTTGAACGTTCAAAACAAATAGTGTAAATAAACATGTGTTGGTAATGCGAAGCTCAAAAAACAAAATTAAGGAGAAAATGATGTTCTCCTGCTCGTAGCAGGAGCAGGCAGTGCGTACAAAGCATGCCTTTCTTGACCAGCCGACCACTCCCATATCCACACATGCTTGTGTGCAAACTTCCCATAATACATGAATTCACAATAAAAGCTTTTTAGATAAAAGAAAATGAACATTTAAATATTTTTTAATCCTTAAATTTAAACATGTGTTGAATTTGAATTATAGTGAACTTTGAAATTTTAGAATAATTTATATTAAACTCACAGATCGATCCAAATCCATCCAACCTATTTGAATATTAACTCATTCATGATCCATATTTTTTGATCCATTAATGACCAAACCCATTAATGAACCGGTAATGGTTGAACTTTGAAATTTTAGAATAATTTATATTAAACTCACAGATCGATCCAAATCCATCGAACCTATTTGAATATTAACTCATTCATGATCCATATTTTTTGATCCATTAATGACCAAACCCATTAATGAACCGGTAATGGTTGAATCGGACTGATCTGATTGAATCAGATCAGAAACTAACTTCGATTGGGCTAAAATTTTGTGTAAGTTTATTTTTGATGTAATAAGAATGATGGAATCAATTTTAAAATTATTTGAATTTGGAAAGTAAGAGAATTGCAGGAAAATGGCATAATGAGCTTAAATAGGGCTTTTGAGCTTGAATGAGTGGGCTTTAGGTTGAACCAAAGCACAACCCATTCAGCTACTATAAAAGACAAATGGAAGCATATAGTTTAAGGGAGAGATCTTATCTCTTCAGCCTTCTTCTTCCCCCTTTATGATCGAATACATTATTGTTCCTTTTCTCTCCATTTTTAAGCTTTCTCTCATTTTCTCTCACTATCCAAGCATAAAAAATAATATTGTGCCTCTCTAGTTCATTATCTAAGCCTCTATCCGTTGATTTGAGAAAAAAAGCAAGAGAAACCAACTGATAAAGTATAGGCTGTCAAAGTGAGGTAAGAGAAAATCAAGATTTTAATTTTGTTTAAGGTTGCCTACAAGTATTTTCAGGTGCCTAGAGTCCATTTCTGATGTCAATTTGAGCTAAAGAGATTGAAATCATAGTGTTTCTATTGATGAAGAATTCGGCTCCTTAAAGATTTTCAAAGCGGTGGACATGTTTCTAAGGCTAAAGGCAAGTAAAAGGAAGTCAAAGGAAGATAAAGCAAGTGAGAAAGGTAAGTGACAATGAAATCCATCTATTTCCCTTGATTTAGCATGATTTTCCTTTATGTAACTTAGGAAAAATTAAGGAAAAATATGTATAATTGAAATTGACATCAGAATATTAAAATTGGGCTTTGAATAAGCCTATTAGGAAGCTTAATTGAATTCAAAAGCATGTGTAAGGTTGAATCTTTGTTGGCTGAATGACATTTTAAAAGAAATTAATGTGTGTTTTGTGTATTTTTTTTGTAAATTATTCCTTAAAATGAATCTAGATATGAAATAATGTGTTTATGAATTTATTTGGAATTTATAAAAATTATTTGAATATTTTTTAGAAGAAAATTAGTTTTTGTATAAAGTGAACCTGTTGAATTATTGAGAATTAATTCATAATTTGAGTAGAAAATAATGAATTATAGTTATATAATTCATAAACTGTACAAAGATGATGATATAATTGAATAACTAATGTATTGAAATGAAAAGTATAATGTGTAAAGTGAAGATGATGAAATAGACAGTATGCATATTTTTTATCCATTTGAAAGTTTTTGAACGTGCAAAACAAATAGTGTAAATAAACATGTGTTGGTAATGCAAAGCTCAAAAAACAAAATTAAAGAGAAAAGGATGTTCTCTTGCTCGTAGCAGGCGCAGGCAGTGCGTACAAAGTATGCCTTTCTTGACCAGCCGACCACTCCCATATCTACACATGCTTGTGTGCAAACTTCCTATAATACATGCAATCACAATAAATGTTTTTTAGATGAAAGAAAAAGAACATTTAAATATTTTTTAATCTAAAATTTAATCATGTGTTGAATTTGAATTACAGTGAACTTTGAAATTTTATAATGATCTGGTAATGGTTGAATCAGATCGATCTGATTGAATCGGATCAGAAACTGACTTCAATTAGGCCAAAATTTTGTGTAAGTCTATTTTTGATGTAATAAGAATTATGGAATCAATTTTGAAATGATTTGAATTTGGAAAGTAAGAGAATTGTAGGAAAATGGCATAATGAGCTTAAATAGGGCTTTTGGGCTTGAATGAGTGGGCTTTAAGTTGAACCAAAGCCCAACCCATTCAGCTACTATAAAAGACAAATTGATGCATATATTTTAAGGGAGAGATCTTATCTCTTCAGCCTTCTTCTTCCCCCTTCATGACCGAATACATTATTGTTCCTTTTCTCTCCATTTTTTAAGCTTTCTCTCATTTTCTCTCACTATCCAAGCATAAAAAATAATATTCTACCTCTCTAGTTCATTATCTAAGCCTCTATCCTTTGATTTGAGAAAAGAAAAATAAGAGAAACCAAGTAATAAAGCTTAGGGTGTCAAAGTGAGGTAAGAGAAAATCAAGATTTTAATTTTGTTTAAGGTTGCCTACAAGTATTTTCAGGTGCCTAGAGTTTATTTATGATTTCAATTTGAGCTAAAGAGATTGAAATCATAATGTTCTATTGATGAAGAATTCGGCCCCTAATAGATTTTCAAAGCGGTGGACAAGTTTCTAAGGCTAAAGAAAGTCAAAGGGAGTCAAAGGAAGATAAAGTAAATGAGAAAGGTAAGTGACTATGAAATTCATCTATTTCCCTTGATTTAGCATGATTTCACTATTTGTAACTTAGAAAAAATTTGTATAATTGAAATTGACATTAGAATATTAAAATTGGACTTTGAATAAGCCTATTAGGAAGCTTAATTGAATTCAAAAGCATGTGCAAGGTTGAATCTTTGTTGGCAGAATGATGTTCTAAAAGAAATTAATGATTTTTGATAAATTATTCCTTAAAATGAAACTAGATATGAAATAATGTGTTTATGAATTTATTTGGAATTTATAGAAATTATTTGAATATTTTTGAAAAGAAAATTAGTTTATGTATAAAGTAAACTTGTTGAATTATTGAGAATTAATTCATAATTTGAGTAGAAAATAATGAATTATAATGATATAATTCATAAACTATACAAAGATGATGATATAATTGACTAACTAATGTATTGAAATGAAAAGATAATGAAAAGTATAATGTGTAAAGTGAAAATGATGAAATAGACAGTAAGCATATTTTTTATCAATTTGAAAATTTTTGAACATGCAAAACTAATAGTGTAAATAAACATGTGTTGGTAATGCGAAGCTCAAAAAACAAAATTAAAGAGAAAATGATGTTTTCTTGCTTGTAGCAGGCGCAGGCAGTGCGTACAAAGCATGCCTTTCTTGACAAGCCGACCACTCCCATATCCACACATGTTTATGTGCAAACTTCCCATAATACATGCAATCACAATAAATGTTTTTTAGATGAAAGAAAATGAACATTTAAATATTTTTTATTCCTTAAATTTCAACATGTGTTGAATTTGAATTACAGTGTATTTTGAAATTTTATAATGATCTGGTAATGGTTGAATCAGACCGATCTGATTGAATCGGATCAGAAACTAACTTCGATTGGGCGAAAATTTTGTGTAAGTCTATTGTTGATGTAATAAGAATGATGGAATCAATTTTGAAATGATTTGAATTTGAAAAGTAAGAGAATTGCAGGAAAATGGCATAATGAGCTTAAATAAGGCTTTTGGGCTTGAATGAGTGGGCTTTAGGTTGAACCAAAGCACAATCCATTTAGCTACTATAAAATAAAAATGGAAGCATATATTTTAAGGGAGAGATCTTATCTCTTCAGCCTTCTTCTTCCCCCCTTCATGATCGAATATATTATTGTTCCTTTTCTCTCTATTGTTTTAAGCTTTCTCTCATTTTCTCTATCTATCCAAGCATAAAAAATAATATTTTGCCTCTCTAATTCATTATCTAAGCCTCTATCCTTTGATTTGAGGAAAAAAAGCAAGAAAAATCAAGTGATAAAGCTTAGGGCGTCAAAGTGAGGTAAGAGAAAATCAAGATTTTAATTTTGTTTAAGGTTGCCTACAAGTATTTTTCAGGTGCCTAGAGTCCATTTATAATATCAATTTGAGCTAAAGAGATTGAAATCATAGTATTTTTATTGATGAAGAATTTGGCCCCTTATAGATTTTCAAAGCGGTGGACAAGTTTCTAAGGCTAAAGGCAAGAAAAAGGAAGTTAAAGGAAGATAAAGCAAATGATAAAGGTAAGTGACTATGAAATCCATCTATTTCCCTTGATTTAGCATGATTACCCTTTATGTAACTTAGGAAAAATTAAGGAAAAATATGTATAATTGAAATTGACATTAGAATATTAAAATTGGACTTTGAATAAGCCTAATAGGAAGCTTAATTGAATTCAAAAGCATGTACAATGTTGAATCTTTGTTGGCCGAATGATGTTCTAAAAGAAATTGATGTGTGTTTTGTGTATTTTTGATAAATTATTACTTAAAATGAATCTAGATATGAAATAATGTGTTTATGAATTTATTAAGAATTTATGGAAATTATTTGAATATTTTTGAGAAGAAAATTAGTTTATGTATAAAGTGAACTTGTTGAATTATTGAGAATTAATGCATAATTTGAGTAGAAATAATGAATTATAGTGATATAATTCATAAACTTTACAAAGATGATGATATAATTGACTAACTAATGTATTGAAATGAAAAGATAATGAAAAGTATAATGTGTAAAGTGAACATGATGAAATAGACAGTATGCATATTTTTTATCAATTTGAAAGTCTTTAAACGTGCAAAAAAATAGTGTAAATAAACATGTGTTGGTAATGCGCAGCTCAAAAAAAAATTAAAGAGAAAAGGATGTTCTCTTGCTCGTAGCAGGCGTAGGCAGTGCGTACAAAGCATGCCTTTCTTGACCAGCCGACCACTCCCATATCCACACATGCTTGTGTGTAAACTTCCCATAATACATGCAATCACAATATATGTTTTTTAGATGAAAGAAAATGAACATTTAAATATTTTTTAATTCTTAAATTTAAACATGTTTTGAATTTGAATTACAATGAACTTTGAAATTTTATAATGATTCGGTAATAGTTGAATCAGATCGATATGATTGAATCGGATTAGAAACTGACTTCAATTAGGCCAAAATTTTTTATAAGTCTATTTTTGATGTAATAAGAATGATGAAATCAATTTTGAAATGATTTGAATTTGGAAAGTAAGAGAATTGCAGGAAAATGGCATAATGAGCTTAAATAAGGCTTTTGGGCTTGAATGAGTGGGCTTTAGGTTGAATCAAAGCACAACCCATTCAGCTACTATAACAGACAAATGGAAGCATATATTTTAAGGGAGAGATCTTATCTCTTCAGCCTTCTTCTTCCCCCTTCATGACCGAATACATTATTATTCCTTTTCTCTTCATTGTTTTAAGCTTTCTCTCATTTTCTATCACTATCCAAGCATAAAAAATAATATTATGCCTCTCTAGTTCAATATCTAAGCCTCTATCCTTTGATTTGAGAAAGAAAAAGAGAAACCAAGTGATAAAGCTTAGGGTGTCAAAGTGAGGTAAGAGAAAATCAAGATTTTAATTTTGTTTAAGGTTGCCTACAAGTATTTTCAAGTACCTAGAGTCTATTTATGATATCAATTTGAGCTAAAGCGATTGAAATCATAGTGTTTCTATTGATGAAGAATTCGGCCCCTTATAGATTTTCAAAGCGGTGGATAAGTTTCTAAGGCTAAAGGTAAGAAAAAGGAAGTCAAAGGATGATAAAGCAAGTGAGAAAGGTAAGTGACTATGAAATCCATCTATTTCCCTTGATTTAGCTTGATTTCCCTTTTTGTAATTTAGGAAAAAATAAGGAAAAATATGCATAATTGAAATTGACATTAGAATACTAAAATTGGACTTTGAATAAGCCTATTAGGAAGCTTAATTAAATTCAAAAGCATGTGCAAGGTTGAATCATTGTTGGCCGAATGATGTTCTAGAATAACTTAATGTGTGTTATGTGTATTTTTGATAAATTATTCCTTAAAATGAATGTAGACATGAAATAACGTGTTTAAGAATTTATTTGGAATTTATAGAAATTATTTGAATATTTTTTAGAAGAAAATTATTTTATGTATAAAGTGAACTTGTTGAATTATTGAGAATTAATTCATAATTTGATTAGAAAATAATGAATTATAATGATATAATTCATAAACTATACAAAGATGATGACATAATTGACTAACTAATGTATTGAAATGAAAAGATAATGAAAAGTATAATGTGTAAAGTAAAGATGATGAAATAGACAGTATGCATATTTTTTATCAATTTGAAAGTTTTTGAACGTGCCAAACAAATAGTGTAAATAAACATGTGTTGGTAATGCAAAAGTCAAAAAACAAAATTAAGGAGAAAAGGATGTTCTCCTGCTCGTAGCAGGCGCTTGCAGTGCGTACAAAACATGCCTTTCTTGACCAGCCGGCCACTCCTATATCCATACATTCTTGTGTGCAAACTTCCCATAATACATGCAATCACAATAAATGTTTTTTAGATAAAATAAAATGAACATTTAAATATTTTTAATCCTTAAATTTAAACATGTGTTGAATTTGAATTATAGTGAACTTTGAAATTTTATAATAATTTGTATTAAACTCACAGATCGATCCAAATTCAACCAACCTATTTGAATATTAACTCATTTATGATCCATATTTTTTGATCCATTAATGACCCAACCCATTAATGATCCGATAATGGTTGAATCTGACCAATTTGATTGAATCGGATCAGAAACTAACTTCGATTGGGCTAAAATTTTATCTAAGTCTATTTTTGATGTAATAACAATGATGGAATTAATTTTTAATTGATTTGAATTTGGGAAGTAAGAGGATTGCAGGAAAATGGCATTATGAGCTTAAATTGAGCTTTTGGTCTTGAATGAGTGGGCTTTCGGTTGAACCAAAGCCCAACCCATTCAGCTACTATAAAAGACAAATGGAAGCATATATTTTGCGGGAGAGATCTTATCTCTTCAGCCTTCTTTTTCCCCCTTCATGACCGAATACATTATTGTTCCTTTTCTCTCCATTTGTTTAAGCTTTCTCTCATTTTCTCTAACTATCCAAGCATAAAAAATAATATTCTGCCTCTCTAGTTCATTATCTAAGTCTCTATCCTTTGATTTGAGAAAAAAAAAAGCAAGAGAAACTAAGTGATAAAGCTTAGGGTGTCAAAGTGAGGTAAGAAAAATCAAGATTTTAATTTTGTTTAAGGTTGCCTATAAGTATTTTCAAGTGCTTGGAGTCCATTTATGATGTCAATTTGAGATAAAGAGATTGAAATCATAGTGTTTCTATTGATGAAGATTTCGGCCCCTTATAGATTTTCAAAGCGGTGGATAAGTTTTTAAGGCTAAAGGCAAGAAAAAGAAAGTCAAAGAAATATAAAGCAAATGAGAAAGGTAAGTGACTATGAAATCCATATATTTCCCTTGATTTAGCATGAGTTCCCTTTATGTAACTTAGAAAAATTAAGGAAAAATATGTATAATTGAAATTGACATTAAAATATTAAAATTGGACTTTGAATAAGCCTATTAGGAAGCTTAATTGAATTCAAAAGCATGTGTAAGGTTAAATCTTTGTTCGCCGAATGATGTTCTAAAAGAAAAGAATGCGTGTTTTGTGTATTTTTGATAAATTATTCCTTAAAATGAATCTAGACAAGAAATAATGTGTTTATAAATTTATTTGAAATTTATAGAAATTATTTGAATATTTTTTAGAAGAAAATTTGTTTATGTATAAAGTGAACTTGTTGAATTATTGAGAATTAATTCATAATTTGAGTAGAAAATAATGAATTATAATGATATAATTCATAAACTGTACAAAGATGATGACATAATTGACTAACTAATGTATTGAAATGAAAAGATAATGAAAAGCATAATGTGTAAAGTGAAGATGATGAAATAAACATTATGCATATTTTTTTTATCAATTTGAAAGTTTTTGAACGTGCAAAACAAATAGTGTAAATAAACATGTGTTGGTAATGCGAAGCTCAAAAAACAAAATTAAGGAGAAAAGGATGTTCTCCTGCTCGTAGCAGGCGCAGGCAGTGCGTACAAAGCATGCCTTTCTTGACCAGCCGACCACTCCCATGTCAACACATGCTTGTGTGCAAACTTCCCATAATACATGCAATCACAATAAATGTTTTTTAGATGAAAGAAAATGAATATTTAAATAATTTTTAATCCTTAAATTTAAACATGTGTTGAATTTGAATTATAGTGAACTTCAAAATTTAATAATAATTTGTATTAAACTCACAGATCGATCTAAATCCTTCCAACCTATTTGGATATTAACTCATTTATGATCCATATTTTTTGATCCATTAATTACCCAATCCATTAATGATCCGGTAATTGTTGAATCGAATCGATCTGATTGAATCGGATCAGAAACTGACTTCGATTGGGCTAAAATATTGTATAAGTCTATTTTTTATGTAATAAGAATCATGAAATTAATTTTGAATTGATTTGAATTTAGGAAGTAAGAGAATTGCAGGAAAATGGCATAATGAGCTTAAATGAGGCTTTGGACTTGAATGAGTGGGTTTTAGGTTGAATCAAAGCCCAACCCATTCAGCTACTATAAAGGACAAATGGATGCATATATTTTGAGGGAGAGATCTTATCTCTTCATCTTTCTTCTTCCCCCTTCATGACTAAATACATTATTGTTCCTTTTCTCTCCATTTTTTTAAGCTTTCTCTCATTTTTTCTCACTATCCAAGCATAAAAAATAATATTTTGCCTCTCTAGTTCATTATCTAAGTCTCTATCCTTTGATTTGAGAAAAAAAAGTAAGAGAAACCAAGTGATAAAGCTTAGGGTGTCAAAGTGAGGTAAGAGAAAATCAATATTTTAATTTTGTTTAAGGTTGCCTATAAGTATTTTCAAGTGCCTAAAGTCCATTTATGATGTCAATTTGAGCTAAAGAGATTAAAATCATAGTGTTTCTATTGATGATGAATTCGGCCCCTTATAGATTTTCAAAGTGGTGGACAAGTTTCTAAGGCTAAAAGCAAGAAAAAGGAAGTCAATGAAAGATAAAGCAAATGAGAAAGGTAAGTGACTATGAAATCCATCTATTTCCCTTGATTTAGCATGATTTCCCTTTATGTAACTTAGGAAAAATTAAGAAAAATATGTGATAAGTGTGAATTATATATAGTTTTTAATATATTTTTAGTTGTGTTTTTAGTTATTTTGGTTTTATTTAGGATAAATTAGAGTTATTTTGTTAATATTTATGTTTTTAGTGTTAATTCTGTGTTTTGTATGATTTCCAGGGTTAAATTGATAAAAAAAGGGCTTAAAGTGTAAAAAATGCAAAGTTTTGGGCCAAAAGTGACAAATTGAAGAAATTAAGCAAGAAAAATAGCGTCCAGTCCAGAGGTTTAACACGTGACCACGTGAAGCTATGTTGGTTTAAGGCACGTGGCCACGTGAAGATGTGAAGAAATGAAGAAGTGAAGCCGTGGCCATGTGAAGAAAACCAAAGAAGAAATGCAAAGGAACCACGTGACCACGTGGATTCCCATAGAAGGACCACACGTGGCCACGTGTGGAGAAAGGTCTAAAGACACGTGACCACATGTTCATTTACACAGGAACATGACATGGCCACGTGATGCAATTTTCCTATTCGCGCAGTTTTTCCTCGAGCTTCCTATTTTGGCAAATCTTCCTGTTTTGAGCAGCTAAATTGTTTCCAATTTAATTCTAAGAGTTTAGGAAGAAATCTACCACATTTTTACCTATAAATAGCAGACAATTACACAGATCGAGGGGGGATGAAGGGAGATCGAAGGGAGGAATCAAGAAGATCAATGGGGAAATCCTAGAGATAAAACCTTAGAATTTAGCTTTACTTCTTTAGTTTGTTTTTACGTTTTTTTAGTTTTCATTGTTTTTCTTCAAACCTTGTTTTAATCTTTAATTATGTTTAGGAAGTAGTTTTTCTTCTTTTGCTAATGGATTCTTGAAATCTTATATTTTCATTGTTATGACTTTGTTTTGAGCTTAATTTCAATATCGGTTGATTATTTCTTGGTTTTAAGCATATTCTTATCTTTGATTATGTTGAGATTGATTGTTGGTTTATTGAATAAATAACTAAAGATTGGTTTTGATATATTTAATGATTTGCATGTTCTTGGGTTAACTCTTTAATGTTTATACATGATTATTATCCGAAATATGAAATAATTATGTGTTAATTTTATTGGTTAATACTAAGAGAGGAAGAACTAAGAATAGGTGAAAGTTGAATCTCTTGAGAAAGGCTTTAATAGACATCTAGGAGGATTAATTCAGACTTTTATGCCAAGTATTGAATTGTTCTGAATAAGGGAGTTTAATGCTTGGAATGATAATCATAAATAAAGTTATCTGGGTTTATTTATCTGAATTCTTCATAATCATTGGTGTTATTATTTGAATTTAAGTCATTACAATGAAAGTTAAGGTGGATAGTTTCTTTAACAAGAGAATTCCAGTTATTGTTTTGTTTTTAATTCATGTTTTAGCTTTTGTTTTGTTTAATTGTTTATTTTGTTTAATTTTTGCTTTTGAATCAAAAACATTTGGGAAATAATCTCGGATTAATTTAATTCATACATAGATATTATTCTTGGCAATCCATGTTCCCTTGGGTACGATATTTGGGATCTTAATTTATATTTTCCTATATTACTAGCCGATCTAGTACACTTGCTAGACACCGGTCAAGTTTTTGGCGCCGTTGCCGGGAAACAGCGGTGTTGTTTGTTTAATATCTTTGGTTGAGTTAGTCTGAGATTTTTATTATTATTTTGTTTTAATTTGGTGATTGTTCTTTACAGGAAAAATTCTAAACATCTTTCAAGATGAGGTCCAAGATTATAAAGTGTTTCTTTTAAAACAATGAATGAATAATCTACTAAGACAAAGAGAGGAGATAGAACGATTGCGTGCACAATCACAAAATCCTTATTCATCACCATCCATTGCTGTAGATTCTGATTCTCTTTTGACTTTGAGATTACAATTGGAAGAATTGAGAAGAGAGAATCAACAACTTCAATACTCAAAAGAGGTCTGTATCTCCGAGAATCAACGTCTTCATAACCAGCTTATATGTAAGAACGAGCAATTTTGTGCTGAAAAAGAGACGTGGGAGGCTACATCAAGGGCTTAAGAGGAAAAGTTTAGAATTCAAGAAGAAAAGATAAGGGCTCAAGAGGAGACAATTAGAAGTCAGAAAAATTTATTAAGGGATAAAGAGCATAGAATTGAAAAGTTGGAATCTAAGCTAGAACTTTTGAGCACTCAAGTTGATGGTGGTAAGGAAAAGGAACCAAATCATTCATTCATGGAGGATAAGGAACAAGAGAAACAATTCATATTGGAGGATAAGTCATGTGTTTATTTAGAGGATGTTGGATCTCTAGTAGATAATTTATCACCAAAGGAGCAAGAAGGAAAGGATTCTCAAGTGGAGATACCAAATTCAATATGCTTGGAGGATTTATTTAGGCTAGAAGAGCCAGTGGAGTTCGTGATAAATCAGCCAAAAGAGGAGTCATATTTTATTGAAGATATGGAGTTTCCGGCTTTGATAAATTATGACAAGTTTCTTCTACTTATGGGAGAAAATGAGGAGCAAAGTCCGGAGAGACCTATGTTTGGATCACAAGCTCGACCGCCCGAGAGTAAAATGAGTCGAGCTGGGACTCAATAAACCAGAACTTCTTCTCTAACTCTTCTCTTTAAATTGTCATCTATTTTTTTATGTTTTGCATGTTATCTGTTTTGTTATTGTTTTTTTTTAGTTTAAGGTTTAATGCATGTTTGTTAGTTGTTTGTGTCTTTTAATTCATGATTTTAAGATATGGGTT
>CM075806.1:118429138-118781594 GCA_037975025.1 Excoecaria agallocha | reverse complement strand
ATAGCAGTGAAATGGAATTATTGTTTTGATATATGAGGGGGGGAGTATGCTTTAATTTAGTATGCAATTACACTATAAACTTTCAATAATAATAACATAGTAATTTAGCATGCAATTACACAATCAACTTTGAACAACAATAACATCTAAACCTTAATCTGACACTACTGGACACTATTTTCTTTCTACGTCATCCTAAGTCTACCCCTACCTGCTTCCTACCTTCCATAATTGGGACACCTAAAGCCCTTCATAGCATGCACCTTCTGCCAAATGGATTCATTATGTATGTTGTCTAATCTCGTACCCTTTCATCCATCTTAACATATACATTTCTGCCACATGGGCTGTGAGTATATTGAACTTTAATTGCCCAACACCAACACCCACTCGCATAAGTATGGCTGATCTAACGATTTTTTACAAACCCACCAAAGTACACTTCTACAAAGCTTTCCTTTTAGTTCCCTCTCAGATGTCAGCATATATCAGCACACAATTTAATGGATTCTCAAAGATAAAATAACAAAAATACAAATTTGTCTTTGTAGAACAGGGAATAAAGCATGATTATTAATTTCTTCTACCAGCTTTTCTTTTGAAGTAGACAAATGCTTTCGATGAAATTCAGTTTCTTCATCCAAGAAAGTAAGACTTAACATGAGCCAACTACTTTTGAAATTGTGTAAACAAAACAATAAAGAAAATCTGGACGTCCAATACATTAAAGAAAACTCTGAATCTATTCACTGCCTATTCAATTTTATTCCTTACCAGTATCATATGCACAATGTCATCACTAATAGCATTTCCCAAGGTCTAGTAAACAAATAATAGCACCTAACTGCAAATAAGCAACAGATTCCCTTTGTCTATCTCATGATCTCCATATACTATGCTGTAAATGCTAATCATGTTTTCATGATAACTTCAGGCATTTCTTTGATTGAAAATCTGAAGCACAACCATTAAAAACATCACCCATGAGATCATTAAGCGATTACTTCCCCTTTCGTCAAGAAAAGAAATGGACCATTGTAGCTGCAGCGTGAATATCTTCCAGGGTCTATGCAAGTAGTCTTCTGAAGCTAAGACACTAAGCTAAGCCACGTACATTGTACAAGGCATTCAAGGCTTTTTGCTCGATTATCTCCGCTGCATGCTTGAGATTAACCTTCTGCTGACAGATAAAACCATTAATTGATTTCAGACACAGAAAATTTTCTTAAATTTATAAAAAATCAGTAGTTCTGATGTTTTTATAAATTAGATAGAGATGCAACAATGGTCACTTATCAAAGAAATTGGATTTATTTTCTTGTATTCTATATACAGAAGATTTTATTATATCTGAATATTTGTCTCCAGGTTTGGATCACTATTTTGCACAATGCTGGCATCAATTTGCAGAAGTTTGAAGTGGGATATGCCAATGGCAATTTGGATTGGTCAAATAGTGAATGACAAACAACATGAACTTGAGATGATAAGATGTGCCAAAATAAAAAATATGCTAAGATGATATATACAGAATTGGAAACTACCAGAAAATCCTGTCTTGCTTTCGTGTCCTTCAGCTTCATTCCTTCCATCTGCAACTTCTCTGTCCTCAGCAGCACATTCAGAACTTCCCACATCTTCATCAGAACCATTAAGGGAACCCCTGGAGTCTTCACTATGTGGCTCAGAGAGTGGTCCAGATATTGAATCTCCACAATAGTCTTCACTTGATTGACCAGAAGTTTCCCCGGTGTTACCTTCCAGAAAAGATTCCCGACCAGTCTCCACTTGATTGTTAGGTGATTCATTTGGAACTTTAGCAGATGGAATAAGGGACAGGCGGCACAGAGGACAAGTAGTATGATTGGCAAGCCAGTGATCAATACACTCCTTATGAAATGTGTGACCACAAGCAGGTATCTGTTGAAGTCTATCCTCTGCTTGGTAGTCCCCTAAGCATACTGGACATCTATACTCATAACACCGATATATCATCAGAATATAGAAAGCTTAGAAATGAAAATATTTGGTTTTAACTTTGGGAGTGATAATTACAATTAGGATTTGTGGACTATTTAAGTAATGCATCTTAAATTATTAATGTAGCTTACTAATGGCTGTGTGTTCTTCCTTTTTCCTTCACCAATAGATAAAATATTTCAGATGATCGAAATAGGCATTTACCACATTTGACATGCTAGGTATATGTCTTGACGACCATCATTTTTGCACACAAACTTACGAGACAGTCAAGCACGCAGCTATTGAATGGAACTGGTTTCACTGGACATGGCATTGACTGATCTCTGACAACAAAAAACTTGTTATATTGGAGAAATCCAGCACCTTTATTCCTCATAATCAATATCTTCCACCACCCAACCCAGCTGATGGATAAGGGTACTAAATAAATAAAGAGATAATACATAAATTTCCCTTTAAACTATATCATTTATCATATTTTCTCCCTAATATAATTTCATGTTAGATTACCTTACTGAACTTATTAAAAATATCATATTAACCATTCGAATTTGTTTAAAATATAAAAAATGCATCCTATACTATTGAAAATATTAAATTACCTCCCTAAAATTTATCAAAAATGTCAAATTCTTGTCTTGTTATTAAAACTAGCTTTTTGTGAGCTGACAAATATTTTTATAAGCGGGTAATCTAACATTTTCAACAAATTCAAGAAGGTAATTTGACATGCAATTAGTTCAGGAAGAAAATCTGATAAATGGTGATAGTTTAAGGAGAAATTTATATATTAATCCATAAACAAATAAACACATAAATAAAAGAGCCAAAGAACATTTCTTTTTCTTTTTCTTTCTCTCCTGTTTTTTAAATCTTACAAGAAAAGAGTTAATATAGAGAGGCAAAATCAAAATTAAGTTAGTAGATGCAGTCTTTTATTGTTTAACCATAGTTTTTTCAGCAATGATTCAAAAGTTTCAGATCCCGTGCACAAGTTACCATACATTTCAAACACCAGTATTCATCCTCAAGCCAGCAGGTAATATTAAAGCTGGCACAGCATTATTCTTGGATGATATGCACAAATTGAAGATCAAATTATGTCAACACCTATCATAAGAACTCTTAAAGCATGAAAGTACTTTCTATGCACACAAATTTAAATCGCTAAACATACAATGCTCAAAAATACTTTCAAACTAGAAATTCTTTTCTATAAAATTGCAGACTTTTTTTTTTGTCACAAAATTACATCCCAAATACAGGATAAATACAGCCATCACAAGAACAAAGGATCAGATAAGAAAATTAATAGACCTTTTCACTGGCTGGAGACCGGCCCGGATGAGATGGCTTTGATACCCCTTATTAGTTCCAAGCTCAGCTTCATATAACCAAATACAAAATTTGTATTTTTAAATATTTTATTTTTATGAAAATTTTTAAAAGTATATTTCTTAAATATAAGAATGGCGATTGTGCTTGGACCAAGGGTTTTAGGAAGTTAGCCTTAGTCAACAATATTAACAAGTTTATAATCATCATAAATTCAAATCTGATTTGCAGCATATTGTACACTCCAATCTTCTGACTCAACTGACAAAAACTTGTTATTATCTCTCAACTGTCAGTGTGAGCACAAGGAAACATAGCCCAAGCACAAAATTTAGCACTGGGCTCCCTAGATCTTATGATTATTGTCATTACTTAGTAAAGAAACAGTCTTAAAAATAGAACTTCCCACAAAACTCATTCAAGTTTTGAAATCTTGGACAATGCCAAACTAAATCATTGGAAGAACATCAAGGTTTTCAAAAGCCTAGAATGACTCTAGGCACTGGATGAACATCAAACCTAATAATATTAAAGATTATGAATCCCATTATTTAAGCCCTGGCCAGTTTTAATGATGATGCATATGACCCATATCCAACTGACCATATAATATGCAATCCTCAAGGCTTTTACTTACAAATTGAAAATTTCTGATCTGCAAGCTTTTCTTTATATGTAGGGGCAAGCTGCAGGAGCTGTATGTATAGACCAATGAAATGGTCTGCTAGGATCCAAATAAAAACAAAATTTAAGTCACAAAATCAGCAATTACTTAGTTTCATGAGCAATTTCCAAATATCAATTCTCATCAAACTTGGGAATTTCAATCCAAGGGTTCAAGTCAGAATGATCCCTTAACTCCTACATAAAATTCGATCTCATGATGCAAGATTTAATCCCTCATTCAGTCTACACTGATCAGAAAACACAAGACTTATTTGACTAAAATATTTGTATGTTTTCACCAATTATAATCAACAATTGAAATTCTAGCATAGCACTGACCAACAATATTCTTCGCCATGAAAACTTTCTGATAGGAATAGTGCTTGATGAAGCACTAGAAGCTAAGATCAAGGTTGTCACAAATAATCAACTGGTATACTATAAACTTGCTATAAAAACATCAGGGAAAAGAGTCTCAATCATGCAATTACATTTCACAATGACGATATAATTTCTTGGATGAAAGAAAGAAACAGATTGGATTTAATTCCAATAGTCCAGACTGCAAATTAATGGCAATAAGAGGGTTGGTCTCCAATTTTAGAAAATAAACAAGTGGGGTTTGGACTAAAATCTGAACTGCTTCAATGTAGTCGAGACTAAAAGGTGGTTGGTCGCCAGTGTTGATTAGTGTCTCTCGAATAATTCTTTCTCTTGGTTATATGAAAAGGATATGATACTTTAATATCAAAGAGTGAAATTGTACTAAAACCTGATTAAGCTTGCCTACCTAATTAACAAGCAATCCCAGTAGGAAATACAACAAGCTTTAACAAAAATAACAGCAAGACGAATATTTTTGCGAAACCAAGGTTTTTTTTCTTACAAGAACATGAATAATTTGGGCCATTAATATAATCAACAAGTGATTAAAAAAAAGACTCGGAGATTTTGATTTGGATGCTGGTTAAAGGAAGAAACTGATGAAATACTGAAATTCTCGCATCTGACGGAGAAAAACATTAATGAAACAACTAATCGGCGAATAAATTTATAATTGAGAGAGAGAGAGAGAGACAGAATGTAAAGAAAAGAAAGGACACTCACTGTGTATCTTTAACGAAGAAGCTCTCCTTGTACACAATAATGGGTAACATCTCCCTTAGCTCTTTCTTCAAGCCTAATTCTGTCTGCTAAACCACAAGCAAGAAAAATATGAACACAAACAGTCAGAATATACATACACATGCGGAAAGGAGATGAATCTTCAAAAGTCTTTTAAAGGGCAAGATCTTACTCTCAAGATATCGCTATTTTCAGGTAAATTAGCTCGCATTCGAAGAGAAGCCCAATCGACCCTTCTACGGCGAAGATAGAACAAGTAAAACAAGAAGAGGAGAATGAAAGCGAAGAAAATTGGCACAGAAAAGATGAAAGCTTGATATAGCTTCAACTCAGCAGAAGCTACGGAAGAAGGTGGTGGAGGAGGAGAAGAAGAAGAAGAATGTGTTGAGCAACAACTAGGAGATTCTGCATTGAAACGAGACATCACTAGCAGTAAGCTAGATCAATCACAGAAAATTCAAAAATTTCATAAAATATGGCACACAAATTTAGGAATCTCAGATTAAAAATGCAAAATTTCTGGAAAACCCAGGTGAAAATGAAAGTTTCTAGAAAACCCAGAAGAGAAATGAAGTCGAGATACAGATTTGTAGAGTGGACCAAATGAAAAGGACTAAATCGACAGAAAGGATGAGAGAGGTAACTTTGTAGTGTCTATAGATAGAAAAAAAAAAGATAAAAAAGGTAAAGCCTTAATAATGAATGAATGGTTACAAAGATTAGACAAATAACTAACAAGAAATTAACAATGCAAGGGAATCGAAGAGACCCAAATGAGATTAAAACCAAAATGGTGAGAAATGCAAGAAATCTGACCAAATAAATCAGATCAATGAACACAAACCTAATTACAGGGAAAAGCAGTGAGAAGTGAGAAAGAGAAACTGAGATGCAGGTCTTAACAGACAGACACAGAAGTCACAAGCTCAGATGGGTAAGTTAGGTGAATTATGACAAATTAATTTACTGCTTCTTATTATCATATACAATTTGAAGAAGAAAAAAAGGATTACGAACCAAGGAAGAACAATTAGTAGAAAGAAAGAAAATGGAGAAGGGCACTGTAAACATGGCGTCAACGGAAGCCAGACATAACGGAAAAGAATCGGTTAAATTAACTTACTAGCATAGCGAATTAAAACATCAGAAGGGTAATTTTTGCTTATAGTATTCCTTGCAGTGAGAGTGAGAGCTTTTGACCTAATTAGTATTTTATAAAATTTGTTAGTAATTTTTATTTTTAATATTTAAAATATAAAAAATAGAAATTAAATTATATGAATTTCACTAAATTCTACCAAAATAAATAAAATTTTATTTTAAAGAGCTAAATTTTGAAATACTATAATACTCTTATTAGAATATATATATTAAATTATTATTATTTTATCACCGTACACTCTAAATATATATACCTTGACACTCTAGTTTTTAAAATGATAAATGCCATTATAGTTATAGTATGAGTCTAATTTTGTTACTCTAGTCGACGTCAACAAACGAAAATATGAGTTGATAATAAATTAATTGATATATCAACTTAGAGGTGAGCAAATTTTGATTTAAATCGAAATAAATCAATCGATTTTTTTAATTCGGTTTAGTTTTTCGATTTTAAATTTTAGAAAAATTTTGATTTTCGGTTCATTTCGATTTTTGAAGGAGAAAACTGCAGAAATATCGAACTGGCCGAAATTCAATGTAATTATATAATTTTTTGGATTTTTTAATTGAATAATTATTTTATACATGTAAATTATTTTATTTTGAACTGTAAATTATATGAGTACATTTATCAATTATTAATTTCTTTTTTTAGGTGATACTTTGAAATTTTGATGATTGGATTAAAAATCGATTGAATGAAAAAAATTATTGAACAGCTTTTATTGTATTATTTGTTATATATTTTGAAATTTTATCTTTAATTTGGACTTTTATTTTGTACAATTTAAATATTTTTACTTTAGTATATTATGATTTGTAATTTTGTATAATTTTTAGATATAATTTCTTATTTTTTTTAAAAATAGTTTAAATTTTTTATTTTTCGATTAACCGAATCGATCGAAAAATTTGGTTCGATTAGTATTTAGTTATTTAAATAGTTCGGTTCAGTTGATCAAAATTTAAAATTTTGATTTTCGGTTATTGAATCGAACCGATCGTTGCACACCCCTGCATTGGCTAAAAATAAACACATGACATTAAAATTAATCATATTCAAATTAAACTAATCCGAATTAAAACTTTAAATCCAAATTAAACCAAACCCAAAATAAAATAAATTAACCAAACCCACTCTATTCTACCATTTATTCCTTCTCTCTCTAATCCATTCTCACCGTCATAGCTCAATTAAACCGAATAGTTAACACTTATCCGTCTCTCTTCACAGCTTGCGAGTGGGATCCACAAATTCTATATGGCTTAATTCTTTCGAAATTCCTTCCTATGTGGGTACTGCTTTAATCGGCACTGCCACTTACTATCCAAAGGATTTGGGGCCAAATGATTATGGTATTGTAATAAAGTTTGAAGTTACATTGAACTAATCAATGAATAAATTGTATTGATGGAAGTACCTGTAATAGCCCCGGATCGTCGCTGGTAGATATTGTTCGCTTTGAAAATCGATGTCCACATGTCTGCTTTTGAGACCATGCTGGATCCACCCCCTCACGGTTTTTCTTTTGAGGTTACCCCCAAAACGCGTCTACCAGGGAGAGGTATCCCATGCTTATAAGGCATGTTTCGTTCTTCACTCCAACCGATGTGGGATCTCACAATCCACCCCCCTTAGGGCCCAGCATCCTCGCTGGCACACCGATTCGACACCGGCTTTAATACCAATTGTAACAGCCCCGAATCGCCACTGGTAGATATTGTCCGCTTTGGAAATCGACGTCCACATGTCTGCTTTTGAGACCATGCCGGATTCGCCCCCTCACGATTTTGCTTTTGAGGTTACCCCCAAAACGCATCTACCAAGAAGAAGTATCCACATGCTTATAAGACATGCTTCATTCTTTACTCCAACTGATGTGGGATCTCACAGTACCCACATAGAAAAGAATTTCAAAAGAATTAAGCCATATGGAATCTATGGATCCCACCCGCAAGCTTTGAAGAGAGATGGGTAAGTGTTAACTATTAACAGGGTTATGACAGTGAGAATAGGTTAGAGAGAAGGAATAAGTGGTAGATTAGAATGGATTTGACTAATTTATTATAATTTGCTTTTGGTTTAACTTAGATTTAAAGTTTTAATTCGGATTTCTTTAATTTGGATTTAATTAATTTCAATATCACGTGTCTATTTTTTGCTGATGTATTAATTAATTTATTGCCAATTTATATTTTCTTCTGCTAATATGGATTAAAGTGGCAAAATTAGATCATTTCTAAAACTATAATGGCATTTTTTTAAGAAAAAATACTTGAGTGTAGGGGGCAGGGCCGAGGATTGCACCCCCACTCACTATCCCGCTGGGATCGGGGATTTTTCGTCCCCACTCCCGCCTCCGATTCTATGACGGAGAGAAAATCCCCTCAATCCCCATCCCACGGGGATCCCCATCCCCCAAAAAATTAATTTTATTAATTTTAAAATATAATATTTTATAAATAAATAAAATTAAAATATAACATTTAATAAATAAAAAAATTTAAAATCAATCATAATTTAAATTTAACCATTCATAAATTTAAAATTAATTATAATTTAAAACTTAATAATTATAAAATTAAGTTATATTTTAATTTTAATTATTTATAAAATATTATATTTTAAAATTAAAAAAATATTTTTTACGGGACGGAGATCCCTGCTGGGCGGATACCTCATTTCTCATCCCCGTCCCGAAATACATATCTGGAATTTTTTCCCCCGTCCCCAGGGGAGGGGGGAGGGAAATTCATGAATTCTCCGTCCCGAACGGGACAGATCCCCGCCGAGATTATGGATTTTTCATCCCGTGAGCATCTCTACTTGAATGTCATATTTGAATCATTTTAAAAACTTAAGTGGCAAATTTGCCCCTTTTTCCCCTTTTTTTATTCTAATACTTTTAAGAATAACAATTTAGTATTTAATTTTTAATTTCAATTTTTATTAATTTTAAAAATATAGTTATACTTATTTTTAATTTGATTTATTTTAACTAATTATTATGAACATGGTTATAATAGACATCATCATCATCATTATTATTATTATTATTATTGAATAATAATAATAATAATAATAATAATAATAATAATAATAATAATAATAATAACAACAACTTATTATTAATTTCTAATATAAAAACCTAAAACTTAACTTTTTAATAAAAAATAAGTATTTTAATTAGTTCTAACATAATAAAAAATAAATTTATTTAATTAAAATGCTCTACAAAAATTAGAAGTATAATATTACTATATATTAAATTAATAAAATTTTAATTGTAAATTGATTCAAATGTCAATAAGGATATTATTTTATTATAATATATCACTTGTATGTTATAAATTTGATTCAAGGTTAAAATTGTATGCAGTTCATCCCATAAATGTAAAATTGACTTGGTGACATATGAATTTTATCTAATTTTCTTTTATCTATTATTGAAAGTTATTATCGAAAATGGTATCAAAATTGGTATCGAGAATATTTTAGAAAATAAAATAGAAATGAATTTTTTTATTCATTTATCCCAAGCATAAAAAATAAGAAATTTATTTTCAATTTTATATTTTAATTATTTTATTCTAATCATAGAAATTTATTTACAAATAAATTTCACAAGAAATTTATTTGTAAATGAATTCCATAATTTTAATTCTTTTATTTCAAGTAGAACGTGAAAATATTAAAATTATCTATTTTTATTTTTAAAATATTTATTTTTTAAATTTTTATCAATAAAAATATTATGGAAGATAAATTTTATCAATAAAAATATTTAGATAGTTAGTTTTTAAAGTAATAGATTATGTTTAATTAAAAAAATAACAAATCAACATTTACGTAAATCAAATAATAGATACATGGAATTATTCTAATGAGTCAAAGATCTTTAAATCTTGAAAATATTCATTGGGTTAATATTCAATGGGTTGGAAAGTGAAATGGGTTAATTTTGTGTTGTGTATTGAGTTGGATTTGGGTCAATTTTTTTGGGTGAATTTGGGTCGACCGATAGATTTGGATCAATTTTGCCAGGTCTAATGGAATATATTAAAAATTTTAATTAAAATTTTTTACTGATTTATTATTTTGATCCTCGTAACTATTGATTTGTCATTTTTTTCATTGAACACCATCTATTTCATTAGGAGACTGAAATTTTTGTCAAAAAATTATAAAAATAAACCATTCTTATACTTTCAATGGCAAAAATAGAACATTTTAATATTTTGAAAGGCAAAAGTTGACGATTTTAATATTTTCAGAGGTAAGAACTAATAAAAAACATTAAAAATATTTTCTAACTAATAAGAAAATTATATTGGCAAAAATTACCCATAACCCTATATTAAATATCCATAACTCCAACATCAAAATTTATAACTCCCTCCATTACTCCATTCATTTTTTAACTTGTAATTTTATTTCTCTTTATTATCGTGTTTATAATTTGTAAAGTAAGAGCCTATATATATGAACTTTATGTACATCAAAATGTTACAAGTGAAAAACCATACATTTTGATATTTATTTCCATGTTTATGTTATATCTTATTTTATAACATATTATTAACATGAGTTTGCTTTACTGTATGTAGTCAGACATTTTTCTGCTTTATTTCTTTTAACTTGCATTATGACAAATATCATCAAACTTTAGTTTGTTGCCTTGATATAACCGGTAAAAACTATTTGTCACAAGTTTTTGCAATTCATCTTAATACAAATATAACTCGAAATAAGGCATCCAACCAAAACAAGGCAAAAGCAATTAAAATCGAATCGGATAAAGAACCGGCAAGGCTGGGGGTTTTTTATTCGACCGCTTCGACTGAGTTCAATCGGGTTTTTTTCTATTTTTAAAATATTATAAATTATTATAATTTTATAAATACTATTGTATAAAAATTAAAAAAAATATCCATCAAATATTAATATATGTCACAAATATCCTAATAATAAGTTAAAAAATATAATTTTAATTTTATTATTACAAGTAATTAATTATGTATTTTTGAATATCATATATTAGAAACATAAAAATACAATCATATCATGAAAAAAATTCTTTTTTAGATGGAGTACTAATGAAGCAAACACAAAAAATATTAACCTTGCATATATGAGTATAATTATATTTAATTACAATAAATCCAAATAGATAACAAGTATATTAAATTATTAAGTGGCATCTTTAGAATTTAAAATACTACATTTTTCAAAGAAATAAATCATGAAAATTTCATATATATATATATATATATATATATATATATACAATGAATCAAATAGATAATAAGTATATTAAATTATTAAGTGATATCTTTAGACTTTAAAATACTAATTTTTTCAAATAAATAAATAATAAAAATTTAATATATATATACACACATATATATTTGATTACAATGAATCAAATATATAATAAGTATATTAAATTATTAAATGACATATTTAAAATTTAAAATACTATTTTTTTCAAATAAATAAACAATGGAATATATATATATATATGGGGTGAAAAAATACAAAAAATTATAATTTTTTGCAATTTTTAGCCAAAAATCAAGTTTTGTCCGGTTCAGCGGTTTTTCGGTTCAACCCAATTTTTTTCGGTCCAATTCGATTTTGTACAATTGAACCAATCGGTTGGTCTATCGATTCGCGGTTAAACCGATTCAACTAGCCGGTCCGGTCCAGTTTTAATAACTATGGAAAAGAGATAATGATGAAGTGAAGGAGTTTTAACTTCAATACAAGGTATAAGAACCTAGAGCATATATTGATTTTTATGTGGATGTTTTTGGTATATTATAGATGAATTAAGGAATTTGAACCTTGCTAACAGGTGTAGAATTTTGGTAGAAAAGTGTATTGCATGTTAAGATTTAAGTGATTTTAGGTGGAATCGTCTTTATATAGAGAAGTTGCAATTGAATTCTGAGCTTGTGCAACCTAGGTTTAATATATCAGAACCTCAGATTCTGCTTGTGAAATTTTAGGGATTTATTTGAATGTCAAGGATTTAAATTCTTTTAAAAAAATAGAACTAAAATTAAAGGATGTTTAAACTTCAAAGGTAAATTAAAGCATAGATTTTAATTGAACCAATGCTGAAAGTTAATGTATGTGAGTTACAGATTTTATGCATAAGTATTTTTGGTTTGAACTTGGGGTTTTGGCTTCTTATCTTCTATTTGGTAGAGGTGAGTCCCTCGGTTAAGGGAGAGTCTAAGGACCCAAAATAAGCCATAGTAGAATTCAAGGGCAATTACATGTTATTAAAGTCTAATTGAGTATTATTGGATGAATTACTATGAGTTAAGATATTAATTGGGAAAAAATGTTATTAAGTTAACATTCATTATGTGATAAATGTGTGAATTATATGGTATATAATTAAATTATTATTGTTGGTTTAATAATATTTAAGGGTGTAATTGAAGTATAAAGTATTAGTTTATGGGTCAATTTGTAAATTCGGCATCTTAAGGGCCAATTGTGAATAAAAGCATAAATTGAGAGGTCAATTTAAGAGAAGGAATAAATTGATAGGTCAATGTATGAAAGGATTAAATGGAGAGGTTGATTTAAGAGATAGAATAAATGGAAGGGTCAAACTATAGCATGCAAAAAGGTGTGTGTTTATTGTGTGACATGCAAAGTTTGGAAGGACTAAAATAGATATTTTTCATGTCACTATATAATAAAGATTTAAGAGAGGAGTTGAGTGAGTTGGATGTGTCAACCATTTGAGAGGAAAAACCAGAAATCCTTCATCTCATTTTACTTCATTGTCTTTGAATTCTTTCAAGCAATTTAAGTGATAATTCATGTTGGTTAATTAAAGGCAACTAAGTGTAGAACTTCAAGGTAAATAATCTCTACTGAATTTTATCTTCTTCTTCTCCTTCTCTTTCTCAATTTGTTGAAGTAATGGTTGAGTATGGTGCTGGAATTTTAATTAAATGATGATGTTGGTTGTAAAGGAGAAGAGAAAAGTAGAAAAATCAAAGGAAAAAGGAGTTGCTAGAGATTGAAAGCAAAAGGGGATTTTGGCCAAAGGTATGGGATTAGGGCTACCTTAATGCAAGTGAATTTGGTTGTTGCAAGTGACTATGGTTGCTGGAACTTCTTGTGATTAAATTGAATTTGTAGTAATTAAAAGAGAGTACAATGTAAGAAATGTGCATGAAGGGATGAAATGAATATTCTGACCTAGTGACTGAAAATTTAGTATAAGTTGTAATAGAGACCTCTAATTATAACAATTCAAATTTCTGTAGTTATATAAGACATTTTCCTACAAAATTGAAGGAGGAACCTAGCCTCAATTTTGCCTCTAGATTTTTTTTATGATTTATTGAATTTAGGAGAACTATTAATTTTGAATTTTGGACCAGGTTGGGGAAAAATTGAGATATTTGTATGTACAATGATCAGAATGACATGAGATTAATTCCTATGAAAAATATACTTCTAATTATACATTTCATATGAAGGAAATAATGCCTAATTTTATTTCCAAGTATGTCAAATATTAGCATGAAATTCGTTGAATCTGTTTGTATTGTTAAGGTACAGATTTTTGGTATTTTGGGCATAAGTATTAGTAGTGAAGTCAAAATATGATATTGTAAAATTTTGGATAAACTAGATACCTAGGAGCACGTTTTTGATGAAGAAACGTTGGTCTAAATCCCTCTTAATTTTATGCTATGAATTTTTATAAGTGACAGCAAATACGGTTTCGATTCCATGAATAGCCTATAGTATTTCTCAAATATCTTGAGCTATAGGTAAGATATTAAGGTAAATTTTGATGCTCTGGAAACTAGACACATAGGGAAATAAGATTGTAGACGATCATTTAGCCTAAAAATGATATTTTCAAATTCATTTGTGGCTCAAAAGTTGAGTCCAGAATGCTACACTATGAAGATTTTTAATGTTCTTTATTTTTATGGTTTTCAATTAATTGAGCTAATTATGTGTTTATGTGATTAGAAAATGAATTGGATAGGGCATGTAATATGACTATTAATACAAGATTATATCTATACATATACATTCACACGTGTACATGGGTAAGGACTTGTGATGAATATATCTTACATATATTTGTGATGAAATTTGATCATGATGATATGCATGTTCAAACACAGATATTTGTATTACTATAAATGTGCATGAATACATGTCGTACACTAGAGAAATAAGTTTGATGATATGATTATACATGAGCAAAATATATGATATTGGTGCAAGCATGATATATATATATATATATATATATATATATATATATATATATATATATATATATATATATATATATATATATATATAATCAAATGATAGTGTATATTGTTATACAATTATTCAACTATGAATTGATAATGAAATGTTAAAGTATTATAAATGAAATTTGATGCCATAAAATGTATATAGAGTTCAAAAATTGTAGAAGAAAACATGAATATATATAAATACATATACATGAATGCTGGAAGTTATATATATGAACATACATAATTGTTCATATGGATGCATATAATGTATATTACCTCAAATTGAATGTGCATGTTTAAAACATTGAAAATTTAGATGCTGATACCATCGCGAATGAATATAATTAAGATGCTGAAATTAAACAATACATACATACATACATTTATATATATATATATATATATATATATATATACATACATACATACATTTATATATATATATATATATATATATATATATATATATATATATATATACATACATTTATATATATATATATATATATATATATATATATATATATATATATATATATATATATATATATATATATATATATATATATATATATATATATATATTCCCAAACAATTATATGCTTAGGAATATAGCTAATTAATATCGATTTATTTGATTTACTAATACACTATAGTATTAGACATCAACCTTGAAATGCAAATATGGATTATTAATTTTACTTGGTTATATTAGGCTGATTGACTATGCTTGTCTTGTGAAATATTGGTATGTATGTATATAATAAATGAACATTGAAATTTAATATAGCATGATGATACTATCTTGTTGTTTACATATTAAAAATTAAAGTTATTGTACTTAGTTATATGACTTGACTTTGATTGGGCTAATATATATATATATATATATATATATATATATATATATATATATATATATATATATATATATATATATATATATATATATATACATGAATGTCTAAATGACATTATACTAAAGAATATACGTGTTTATTATTAATCTATTGAGTTTAATGTTGGGTACAACTGAAATGTCAACTTTATATATATGAAGAAGTAATGCTATTAATAGAGTATATGAGTGTTTATAGCAATAAACATAGTGTGATCACACGTGAATGGGTTTAAATCTTGAAATATGCTTTTACTTAATTATATCGTAGACATGCATATTCATTTACATATAATTAAGGTTTCTATAAATATATCATATAAGTATGATAATACACAGCTTATACAAGTATGAATTTATAATCATAAACAAAAGTATTTTTAAGCATATGATATGTTTAAAAGAAATATAGATATGCGAGCATGTATCATTTGAATAGAGGTGCTTAATATAATGAGATGATAAATGTTGTTTACATATGTGATCTTTTGGAAATGCAGGCCTTGACCTCCTTATAAATAAAGGATAGTAATGCTTAAAAGTGGAAGTAGTCATATCATGTTTATCTTACATAGTTCATATGAGTATACAATTTTATAAGCGTATACATATAGATATGATTAAACTTATGTGAATAAAGTTAAAGTAAAACAAAGTGAGTTTTTATGAAATGATTTAATTGCCTGCATTGAGTCTAGGATGTGGATAGTTAGGCATGCCTATAAGGGTATCTTGCAGCTGTTTCTGAATAGTTTTGACCTGATTAGGTCTACTTGAAATTAAAAGTTAGAGTGACCCTGTTTGGGTTTAAAAGTTAGAGTTGATTTTAACAACACCGTTTAGGTTGTAGCCGACCCCGCTTGAGTTCGCTTGATCGGTTTATGTTATTTGATCGACCCCATTTGGGTCCATGTTATTTGATTGACCCGTTTGGATCCACCGATTTATCATATAGTTTTATCCCTACAAGGGATCATCGTTTAATACCTTCGGGTATCTTATTTGTACCTTCGGATTCCACCATTATAATCAACAGTTTTGTACCTTCGAGTACTACCGTATAACCCGTTATCCACCTCTTTAGAATAGTGCAGGCTTTATTATCAAAGGTTAAGAAAAGTTTAATAAGGCATGCAAATTATTAATTGACTTCATATTATTCTACATATGAAATTCCTTTTATTGCATACAAAACCCGCATCTAAAAGAATGCCCAATAGTATATGTATCTATACTGCTAGTATCAAAAATACATGCTAATTGTTCAATTGATGATTATATATGTGTTCACCTTGTTTCATGTACACATTCTCTATCGTGTATTTGTTATTTATAGTGATGATATATAAGTGTCATGTTTGGTTGATAGACTTATATTTTTATGATACATCTATTATGTTATAACATGAATAACTTATGGAATATAAAGTAAGCCTATAGTACTATAATAATCTCATGGTAATTGGAAGTGTTGTTTTGTTAGATAATTCTAATGTGTGTATATATATCCAAGACATACAAGAATAGATATAAGATAATTTCAGTGTCTGTAAAGATTGTTTATGAAATTATAAATAGATAACTATACTATCATGATTAAGCCTTGATTAATAAAATAATAATATTATCAATGGTTGAACTTAAGTCCAAAGGATGTTGGAACTTGTATGATTATATATGGTGAATGAAACGTCAATGCAAAATTTTACCGTTGAACTTTATGATTTCTATAAATGAATGTAAATATTTAATTTATTTCATTTCTTGAAATAAATCATTGTTATATTTGAGGCATGTTGTGTGCTTGTTGACGATCACTGTAAGTGGTCGTTTATCATGATTTAGTTCCCCACTAAGCTTTATAGCTTAGCACGGCTGTTTCATCCATGTAGGTTGCAAGGCTAGGACTTTCTCGCAGGACTGATATCTGTAGCTGGTTGGCCAACACAAGTCTTTGAAGATTATAAAGTATATAGTCTTCTTTTTGGTTCCTTTTTGTATTTCGAGGGTTTTATGTTGTGTTGGAAATCTTGTAAAAGTACAACTGTTTTATAAAATGTTAATCAGTTGTTATATTTTGTAAAGAGACTTTAATGTATATTGTGAAGTCTTAATAGTATAACACTCTTATAGTATAAGTATGAATATCAGTTCTCTATATAGTTGATATATGTTTTTGTGTTACAGTAAAACATGTGTAATGAGTTGGATAAAGTGATATATTTAGATTATAGAATAAGGGTGCTACAATTAGTGGTATCAGAGCTTAGGTTTAGCCGTTTCTGGGCTAAAAGTATTTACAGTTGTTGTCATAGGAAGTTTTTTTTTGTTGGCCTAATGTAAATATCATTATTTTTTCTTGTATAGATTGAAGGATGGATAAGTCAAAAGAAACTGGAGATGAGATAGTCAAAGATAATAGTACTGGGGCTTTAAACTCTTATGCTTCTGAGTCTTCGAAAGTGAACTGTGTCAAAATATCGATTTCCTTGCTTGAAAGGTTAAAAGAGGTGATCAAAGATTTAACTCAGATTCTACAAGAGTTATCTAAATTAAGAATGGTGACAGATGTTGAGAATAACTATGAGATTAAAGGTAACTATAATAAGAAACCAAACCAAGAGAAATCAAATAAAAAGGCCTAAATGGGCCTTAATATTTAAGTGGGAAAAGCCCACTCATTTAAACCCAATTTTGGCCCATCAAGAGAGTATATATAGGGCTAAAAATATGGAGATTTTCTCTAGAAAAATCCAGCTTCTTCTCCCTCTATGGTGGCCGAACCACCTCCCTCCTCTCTCTCTCTCTTTGATTTCTTCTTCTTGCACTCCAAATCTCCCTTAAACTCCAACATAAAAGATGAAGTTCTCTCTCTCTAGGTCACCCTAGTGGCCTCAATCAAGTGATTTGAGTAAGGAAAGACAAGAAATCAAGTGAAAAAAGAAAAAGAGGTAAGATGAACTTAAGAAAATTAAGTGATTTTAATTGATTCTTTAATGTTTTCTCATAGTTTTGGATGCATAGAGTTTAAATTTGATGTTATTTTGAGCTAAAAAGGTTGATATCATAGTGTTTTCTTTGATAAAGAATTCGGCCCCCATGGGTTTTTCATGATGATGGAGGGATTTCTTTGGTTTAAAGCATGAAAAAGGAAGCCTAAGGAAGCTAAAGCATGGAAAAAGGTAAGTGACTACAAACTCCTTTAGGTTGCCTATTAATATGAATTTTTCTTAATTATGTAATTAAGGTAAAAATGTTTAAAGTAGTTAATTGATGTAATTATGTTAGGGTAATTGTAATTGGACTAGAAAAAAGATAAATGAAAAGTGAAAATGAGAGATAAAAATTTTAGGGTGGAAAGGTAATGGTGGCCGAATTGTTCACTAAGAGAAATATGTGAAATTTTGCATGAAAATAATATATAATGGCCTAAATTGAATATAGAGATGATAATTGGTGCCATTGAATTTTTAATGAATTATTGAAATTTACTTTGAAGTTTTAAAGCCTATGTATTGGTTATGTCTATAGTGAAAATTGTAAAATAATGAGAAATAATTGATTATTTTAGTGAAAAATGATGCTAAACAATACATATTGCGTAAATAAATTTTATTGGAATTTATTGAAATTATTGGAATTTTATTGGAATTTTCATGTGAATATGTACAATGAAAATAATTGAAATATTAATGCATAATTGTATAAAAATGACTAAAGTGATGAATTAATATGAAATTAAATTAATGTCAACGACAAAAAGTAAAAAGTCAACCGATGAATTTTTTGAAATAATTATTAAGTCGCGAAAATAATAAGAATAATAAATTATCGGTAAATAATTCATAAAATGAATGAAAATGATGAAAATAAATTGATAAGTAAATAAAAAGAAAGATAAAATAAAGTTTAAATGGAAAAAAAGGACTTAAATGAAAGAAAATAAAAATTTTGGGGCAAAATGGTAATTTTATCAAAGTGGGTAATTAATGAGTAAAAATAAGTAAGAAATAGTTAACAAGGGCAAAATGGTAATTTCGAAGATCTAACTGTGTCAAAAGATAAAGTTTTTATGGTATGGAGACTAAAATATGATTTTACCGAAAATGATAAAAGAAAGAATAAACGATGAATAATGGAATAAATTGTATAATAAAAATGAAAATAAATGATTATAATGGTAAAATTGTCATTATGTATTTGACATAAATAATCCTATAGAAAAAGTCAAATTATGCATTTTCGAGGCATAAAATAATAAATTATATTAATATAATTCTTAATTGCGTAAAAAGTAATAAAATAAAGGTGTGACTAATTTATCAAAATAAATTAGTCAATAAAAAGTAGTAAAAGAGTGAAAGACTATAAAAAAAATTTCGCTGGCGAAATAAACGTTGGCTTAGCTATTAATTAAAAAGTTTTGGACAAAAAGAAAAACAAAGTGTAAACAGTCAAGCTTAGAAGTATTGAAAAATAATTCGCAAAGAATTATACAAAAAGAATAAAAGAAAATTGTGAATTATAATGCCATAATTTATATGAAAGACTGAAAAGTCCAAGTATCTGAGTGAATTATTGAAGAATAATTCACAAAAGTGATTTGAAAAGATAAAATTAATGAAAGGACAAAAAGTTATTGAATAGTCAAAAATACTAAAAGAGTGTATTTAATCAGAATATAATGTACAAAGGAAATAAAGAAAAAAATTAAAGATTTTTAAATGTTCAAAAATGATTGCAAATACAATTGATTATTTTTGCCCTTAGCGATAAGCATGTATTATTATTCTTGTTTTGGATATAATTGGCTAGCCATAGGGACACCTCTGTACCGCAGTGCAAGTCATGACGACTTGCTTTGCTATGGGGGGGATCTTTGATCTCTATAGCTTCAGTGAAAGTGTATCTATTTTCTGCTCTGTGAGACTTGATCTTCCGAGATCATTTATCTATCTGTTCAGTGGGACCTTCGGCTACAGTCCCAAATATCATTTTTGAGAATCCTGTTATATTGCACTAGGGGCGCATAGAAATGAATAAATTGGTACTGTTTAATTGAATTGAATATAAAAAGTTATAACAAAAGATATTTCGTTCGAAAGAAAATACAAAGTTGAAATAAATCTGTAAAGGTTTCTGAAAAGTGTAATTAATAAGAAAAAGAAAAATGAAGGTTTTATAAGAATAAAATATTAAATCAATGTTTAGTTAAGATTTTATAAGGATTTAAAATGTATTTTGTTTTGCGTGAAAAAGATAAATTTAATTAATTGGTATTTCTTGTACCAATTACTATTGTGAAAAGTGACAAGTTTGGAAAATAATATTAATTTCCTGCTTAAAGTTAAAAAGTGATGATTTTGACATGAAGTGAAACTTAATGCTTAGGTAATGTCTTTCAGAAAGAAAAGTTAAATGAAGAGTAAAACAATAAAAAGTCACATAATTGTTCAATGAGGAAAAAGTAAAAGACCTAAGTCTCAATAAATATTTGAACATAAGTAATGTATGAAAGAAGGAAAGAGAATTTGACTGTAAAGTGTCCCGAAATAGCTATATCACTTTGCAATAAAGTTTAAAAACCTTTAAATAGTAATGTATTTATTAGCTAAAAGTTAAAGTAAAATAAAAGAATAAATAGCGAGAAGTGTAATTATAATACAGATTGAATAATTGAACAGTAAATCAAAAATTAAAAATAGTTTATTTTGGTACGAGTAAAGACACGAGTATCAATATACAATGCTGATAATTAAATCGCTGTAACTAAACAATAAAACGAAAGTAATGATAAAAGTAAAAGTCATAGTAAAGATTAATGTAAAGGTAAAAGTAAATCCGATATCGATCCACCTAAGAAGATACTTTAAAGTAAAGTTGAAAGTTTGGAAACAAAAGAACAATGATTACTAAAATACAAGTTAATAACATGACTAATGTTAACAGAAGTAAAAGAAAATGTTTAATGAAATAAAAATAATAGTAGCATAAATTATGTAATTATGCTTTGTTGTGGAAAATTCTTGGATTAGTAGTCACCTCTGGGCATATTTAATGCTCAGCATGTAGTATTTACTGCGTGCATGTTTTGAAGTGTTGCGGGAGCATAATACACAGTAGATCCATATCGGAAGAGAAGATTTTTGTATTAGTTTGATGTAAGCTTTTGGCATGTATATACTTAGTTAATGAAGCTAAAGTCTGAACTGTGGTTTAACTATATTATGATTATTGTTGGATGAGTGTTGATGTTAACTTTTAGCCTGAAGTTATTTTGTACATATTTAATTGTTTGCACGACTGTTGAATAATTTTGGAATTTAATGTAATAGTATTTAAAGTATTTCGTTTTGTTCGAGGAAAAAAATGTACCGCTTTCGACTAAATTTCGCTTCGAAAAAGACTGTTCTGAGAAGGGTGTGACAATGACTATGGAAAAACCTCTCTATATATAAAGGGATTGGAAAACCTATTTGGAATTACTGAAACTATCATAAAATTTTGGTTTAAATATCGAAATATTTTTCTCCCATTCTGTCTTTCTTGATTTCTCCAAGTGATTTTTAAACTGTGGATTCATTATATTTTTTCTGACGTAACTGTTTGTGTTAAAGACTTAGCCAGTAACGTAAAGATAAAAGATCTCATACTGTCGCTTTTTTCAACGGATTTTACGCTACAAGAGTTAAATATATTTATTCTCGATTATTGCATTAATATATATTTGCGCTATTAAATCCTAACGTTGGCATCAAAGCCTTTATTTTTGCGTTCTGGCTATTTTTTTGGATTTATAATTTATTGGTAGATCTAAATAGGCTATATGAACATCCATATAATTATTATATTTTGTGTTCTTGATATATTTTTTAATATATAATTTTTCATGTATGTGTACACCGAAAATTGGATAAAAAGTCCGTAACAATTATAAATTAAAAGTCAATTTTTTTGAATTTTGATCACACTATCGGATTTCTAGACCCCAAAAGCCCCCACCAAATGAAAAAAAATTGCTGAAAAATGCCTCTAGGGCGGTGCATGGTGTGCACGAGCCACCTACGCTGGGCATGTGCTAGAGGGCGTGTGTCCCTCATGCGCGTGGTCACTTGTCAGAGTAAAATGTCACTTTAACATGTGGACCAATGGAGGCATGACATGTGGACCACTATGGTGGTGCCACATGTCAACATCACATGTCAAGATGATGTGTCATCCTGACACATGCACTAATGGAGGACTAACACATGGATCACTATAATGGTGCCATGTATTGACACACGTGTAAGGATGATGTATCATTCTAACACGTGGGCTAATAAGGGGTTAACATATGGATCACTGAGGTGGTGCCATGTGTCATGCTTATGTGTTATCTGTTGACACGTGTACTAATTAAGGTTTGCCATGTAATTGGTTGTGGTTATGCCATATGGCACGTGTAGGTCCATCTAGATGCCACGTAGATCAATAGTTGACCGCCACATGTCAGATTGAGGTTTGACATGATGACACGTGTGATGGAATATGACATGGTATGAATGTGATGATAGCACAGCGAAAAAACAAAAATTTTTATCATACATACCATACAATTCCAAAGCAAGAAACGAAACATGCAATTTTAGGGTTGTAGAACTTACAACTTAAGATGCACTTCAATATTTTGGTTTTGATGATGACCAACAATCAAGAAGGATATATCAACCTTTGATCCTCTCCACAATGCCAAAAGAACAGCTTTTACGCCACTCTTCTCTATGTTCACACACACAATCACAAAGATAGCTTAAAATTGAGATTGCTAGCTCTCACTTTAAGTATTGTGTATTTGCAATGGGTTTAAGCTACAAGATTTAATCTTATACTTCTTTAAGATGCTATAGACATCCAAGAACACAAGAGAATGAAGGAGTTTATTTCTTCTTGAAAAATTCAGCCAAAAGAAAAATCTTAAGAGAGAGATGATTTTCACGCCAAAACCAAAGGAAAGACTAGGTTTTCTTTTTCTCTCTCATTCAATATATATCAATTTATTTTTTTAAGTGATAAATCTAAAATCTACTACCTCTAGATAAATAATCTTAGCCTTTATCATTTAATTAAAACAAGTAATATATATTGATAAAAACTCCTTTGATTTAATCCAAGATAAAAAGATAAGACATATAAATTAAATAAATCACTTAATTAAATAATACATGTGCCGAAATTCCTTTAATTTTTCTCTAGGAATTTCGGCCACTAATATCCTTATTTAAGTGATTTAATTTGATCATAAGTCTTTTAGGCTTTAATACTCAATTAATTAAATTAATACAAGACATTTAATTAATTGAAATTAAACCTTGTGGGCTGAATTTCTCTCTCTCATGGGCCAAGGTCCAATAGCAATCTTATAACCCATTACACACATTAATTTGAATTTAATTAAAAGCCCAAATTAATGCCCAATACTTAATTTAATTATTTTAAGCCCAATACTTTATGTGCGATCCTATAGGTCCATTTAATATTGGCAATGAATTAATGAATTAATTCAAAGGCTATAAATATTCTCTAGCAAGATATTATAGCATTCCAAATTAAATGAAAATACATATGGCATTTAGTGACCTAATGCAATTTTGCACAGTCCCTTACCCAAAAATATCAGAATTAATATAAGGCATGGAACTAATCATCCTTATATATATTAATTCCTTTCTTGATATTCCAGTGACACTGAACTCTCAGATAAATAATGATTACTCATTATTTCATCTCGATATGGCCATACACTTCTCATTTCACTGATCAAGTGACCGATGATATTTTCTCTCTTATAGAGAGGGGTAATCCCTTCACTTCTCTCATGCTTTCTAACATGAATCAATGTATACCCAAGCATACCCGTACTTGTCACTCTGTTACGAGCACGTTAGGTGTATGTCAAAGCACACAGTAATTCATAAAGATTTTCATAGAGATTTTAGGTCTAAGAACTCCGATACAAAACTTGCATATGAGAAATACTTATGACTTGTACCATGTAGTGTTCTCATGAGTGGATCGAATCCAGATACGATGTTCTTTAACATGTATCTATGATCTCTGATTGATACTCTTGTCCTTATGATCCGTAAGACAGAACTCAACTTATCAGAGAGAGCATACTAGTCTTAATTCATTGTTATTCCCATAACAATGACTGACTAGGGATATTTAGAATTAAGTCTCATTTGTTTCAAGGTCTTACAACCATGTGTCTCACACATGATAACTTAAACTGAAACAACATTCTTGGATAGTTCTATCTATTGATATGTACAGGAATATAATAGATAAAACAAATGCCTCATTTATTAACCAAAGTGTTTTATTACAGTGTATTGGGGCTAGGGCTTACACTAACAACGTGGCCCTATAGGATCATACCAGATGGCAGTAGCCTTCAGCCGACAAGTGATTTTTCCACATGGGCATGTGAGTCCCACCCTTGTCGATTCATGAGGACGCCTCCGGATACCAAATCAACTTAAATTTTTTAATACGATTTTCTCAATTTTTTTGATTTTTTTGTCATTGTTTTGAAAATTTTTAAGGACTAGAAAAATATTTTTGAATTTTTTTATAAATAAAATTATTTTGAAAAATTATAGAAAATGTATTTTGTGCCTTTTTAAATTTTTAAATTTGTTTGAAAATTATTTATGTGGATGTGTCCGTATTATTGATTGAAATGAGTTTCAATCATATTTGTTTGTATATGAGCATACTAATCATTTATTTTCTGTTATGTGTAATAAAAATGGTGATAATAAGGACTTATAGTTGTGTAATGGCCAATACTTGACCCGATAAATGGGTTGAATACTGAATACTACACCATTTAAACTCTAAAATCAAATCTAGCTTTTACATTAATATTCATACTAAGTTTTATAACTCCTTAAATTTCTTACTGATAAATGAACAGAGTTTCCCCTATATGGCTCTCTATCCACCATGTTACAAGAAATAATTCGTATTTCTATAATAACCAACACAATCCTTAACTACATCAACATCCAAATAATACTTAATTTACATCCCAACCTCTTAAAAAATCAACACAATACAAAAATAAACTCATCGACAATTTAAAAGAAGTTAAGCTTTTTAAATCATAAACTTCACTTCTATGAAAGATATCATCAACTAATCTTCATGACACTTATAATAATATAACTACTTTAATACAAAAAATCAAAAACTAAAAAGCCAACTATAGTTTATGAGTATCTAAATCTCTAAAATACCAAAACAAACTTTCAAGCCAAGTATCTATTATGAAGTTGAAGAAGTACTCTTCACTTCCTAGTAGATCCTCGTTCGCTATATCTTAAATTTTATGTATATCTCTTTTAATGGAAAAATAAGGCTTCAATCTTCCAAAAATACTCATCAATATTCAAGCTAGATCTTATATTTCTTTTCCCTTCTCTTTCTTCTTCAAATTATCCCCTTTTTTTGCCAACAATTCATGGAGGAAAAGCCCAGCAAAGCTTTGGTTGGTGGCGGTGCAACTCAAAAAAGGCAACAAAAGGGCTACCAAGAAAAGAGATACAGCAAGGAAAAAGAAAGGATGTTGCTGCCCTTGCTAAGCACGTCAGATGAGAGAGGGCGGATGGTGACCGATGGCTGCTGGTGGCAGAGAAGGAAGAAGATCGATGGAGGACACTGGCTAGAAAAATTGGAGATCAAAAATGGGAAAGAAAGTAAGGCAGAGTCATGGAAAATAAGGGAAAGAAAGATAAAAGAAAAGATTTTTTTGTCCAAAGTTCTCTTTGATCCTTCCCAAATTACTCTTAAATCCATTCAGCTTTCCTTTTAAACCCATTCTATTTATGTAAATTCCTTTTTTATTTACATTATATTTTACTTTTTTTTGTCCTTTTTTTCATCAAATTGTTTATTTAGGTGTCCAAAATGGAGCTTAATTCATAAATTCCAATTCACTTAATATTATTTTTAGGTTATATTATTTTGGATGTTACATTTCTTTCACTCTAAAAAGAATTTCATCCTTGAAATTACCTGGTTAAAATAGTTAAGGATATGTCTTTTTCATTATTTCTTTAGGTTCCCACGTGGCCTCCTTTGTGTTATGATTTCTCCAAAGCACTTTCATCAGTAGAACCACCTTGCTTCTTAGTTTCTTAACCTCATAAGCTAGGATCTAAACTAGTTCTTCTTCATATATATGTCAAATCTGGCTAGACTTGTACATCTCTAATTTTGACAATATGAGATGGGTCTGATCGATACCTTCTAAACATGGATACGTGAAAGACAACATGGATCTTCTCTAATCCCCTTGGCAAATCTAATTTATAATCCACTGGACTCACACATTCTATAATTTCATATATTTTAATAAACCTAGGACTCAGCTTGCTTTCCTTCCAAATCTTAACACTTTTTTCCATTGTGATACCTTCAAGAATATTTTATCACCAACAGAGTACTCTATATCCTTCCGCTTCAAGTCGACATAAGACTTCTAACAATTCGATGTAACTTTTAAATTATTTTTTATAATTCTCACAGTTTCTTTTATTTCTCTAATTAATTCTGCACCAATTATCTTGTTTTTTTTAAGATTGCTCCAACATAATGGAGTTGTACATTTTATTCTGTATAATGCTTCATATGGTGCCATTTCAATGCTTTCTTGGTAGCTATTATTGTAGGTGAATTCAGCTAAAGTAAGATATTGATCCCAATTACCTTCAAAATCTATTACATAACTTCTAAGTATATCTTCCAGTACCTATCACAACATAACCACACAATTACTATATACTCTAGCATCATACATCTTTAAATCACTTATTGAAAGGTATATGTATCACTCTTTCAAACAATCCATCCAATTGAGGATAAAAAGTAGTACTATAGTTTAATTTTGTACTAAGGTTTTCTTAAAACTTCTTCCAAAATCTCAAAGTAAATGTTGGATCTCTATCGAATATGATAGAAAATAGACCTCCGTATAACTGTACTATCTCATTGATGTACAGTTCTATAAGATTAATTAACGGATAGTCAGTTCTAACCAACAGAAAATGTGCTCACTTTGTTAGTTTGTCAACTATCACCCATACTAAGTCATGTTTTTCCTAGTCTGGTGCAATCCACTAACAAAATCCATAGTGACTTTATCTCACTTCCATTCAAGTATTACAATGTGTTGCAACAAGCTCAATGAAACTTGATGTTCAGCTTTTACCTGTTGGCAAGTCAAGTATCTTGTCACGTATTCTGTTATGAATTTCTTCATCCCAAGCCACTAATAATGAGTTTTTATATCTTGATACATTTTGATGTCGTCTGGATGCATAGCATATAATCTACAGTGTACTTTCTCCATAATTTGTTTCTTGAGTTCTTAATCATTAGGAACACATATCTTATCTTTATAATATAGATAACCTCCTTCTTTAATCACAAACTCATTGTTCTTCCGCTTTTGAATTTGCTTAAAATGATAGCAAGCTTTTCATCATGTTTTATGCTTATTTAACTTGCTGCAACAAAGTTAGCCTAAGCTTTAATTCAGCTACAATGGCTCTATCATCAGCTAATCTTAGCCTAACATTCATGGCTCTCAAAGCTATACAAAAAGGCTAGAATTAGTACTCATATGGTATCATATTATCCAAGAATATTTCAAAAGTATTCTTATTCATTTAAAGAATTTACCTACTTAGATTTTCTACTGAGTACATCTGTTATCACATTTGCCTTGCTTGAATGATAATCAATGATACAATTGTAATCTTTGATGAATTTTATCCATCTTTTTTGCCTCAAGTTAAGCTCTATTTTTGTAGGTAAATACTTTATAATCTTATGATCGGTATAGATATAACACTTTTCTCTATATAAATAATACCTCCAAACCTTCAGAGCAAAAACAATAGCCACTAGCTCTAAATCATGAGTTGGATAATTTTTCTCATGTAGCTTAAGTTGTCAAGATGCATAAGTAATAAATTTTCCTTCTTGCATTAGTACATAGCCAAGTCCATTATGCAAAGCATCACTATAGATTATAAAATCTTTTCCAGCCATAGGTTAAGTTAGAATTGGTGCTTCAATTAACATTACCTTAAGCTTCTCAAAGCTTTCTTGATATTTTTCACTTTATATAAACTTGGCATTCTTTTATAGTAGTTTGTTTAGAGGAGTTATAATTAATGAAAATCCTTTAACAAATCTCTTATAATAACATGCCAAATCCAAATAGCTTCTAATCTCTATGATATTCTTTGGCAGTTTCCACTCAAGAACAGCTTCAATCTTTTTGGGATCCACTCGAATCCCTTCAGATGACATAAAATGGCCAAGAAGTGAGATCTCGTTTAACCAAAATTCACACTTGCTAAATTTAGCATAAAGTTATTTTTCTCTCAAGGTTTGCAAAATAGTTCTAAGGTGTTCATCATGATCTTTTCAATTTCTTGAGTAGATCAGTATATCATCAATAAAAATAACTAAAAACTGATCCAAATAAGGATGAAAGATACAGTTCATATGGTTCATGAACACTGCTGGAGCATTCGTGAGCCCAAAAGCATCATAAAAAATTTATAATGTCCATATCTAGTCCTTTAGGCATATTTGACTCCTTTATTCTCAATAGGTAATATTTGAACCTTAAATCAATCTTAGAAAATACACCGGCACCTTTAAATTGATCAAAAAGATCATTAATTCTATGCAATAGGTATTTGTTTTTCATTTTAACTTTATTTAATTGTCTATAGTCAATACAAAGTTTTAGTGTTCCATCTTTATTTTTGATAAAAAGTGCAAGTGTACCCTATGGAGATACACTAGGGTGGATAAAATGCTTCTCAAAATGAAAGGTTGCTACTCCCCTTGCTACGTGCATCTGAGGAAAAAGGAAAATGGTGATCTGTAGCTACTGGTGGTAGAGAAGGAATAAGATCGATGGAAGACAGTGGTTGCAAAAATGGGACATCGGGAACGGGAAAGAAATGAGCACAGAGTCACGGGAAATAAGGACAAGAAAGGAGAAAAGAAAATATTTTTTGTGTCCAAAGTTCTTTTAGGTCCTTCCCAAATTACTCTTAAGTCCCTCTATGTTTCCTTTTAAACCCATTCTATTTATTTGAATTCCTTTTTGATTTACATTAGATTTTACTTTGTTTTTATCCTTATTTTTTTCATCAAGTTATTTATTTGGATTTTTAAAATGAAGCTTGATTCATAAATCCCAATTTACTTAATATTATTTTTGGGTTATATTATTTTAGGTGTTATAAGTTATCCACAAACTCCTTATGGTACTGCAGAGGCTAATGTAAGAGTGTGAAAGGTCTATAAAATAAGGATGTATAAGAAGGCCTGAGCTAATGACATTGATGCAATAGTGCATTATATTATAAACATACATAAACAAATGTAGGAATGCATTTAGGCTGGTGGCTTGGATCAAGAAAGGGATGATCAGACCTTAATCAAGGTGATGATTAAATCTTTTGATTACCATCTAGATCTGAGGAAGTTAGTGGCTAATGCCTGGACCATAGAAAATAGAATTTATGAAACTCTATTATCCATTTTTGTTCAAGATGATCAAAAGAAGAGTGTTGAGGAGCAACACTAAATCAGAGATGGTGTTTAGGAGTTGATATAATGTGCATCGTCCATAGCTTTATGATCAAGTTTATAAGGTTCCTTATCAATTATTAAGGATGGTCAGAGATTTGTTTTCCATGACGAGACTAGTTCTGGGACGTACTAAACTTCCTGAGTAGTTACTATGAGTGTCAAAAAATTTTTTGATTAATAAACTTTTGGATAGGATTTGTGTTTTTTATTGTTATTCAAAAATAAGTATGTCTTATTTTTGGGGAATTATTAGGTTTTTATTATTGATTAAATAAATGCATTTATTTTGGATATTATGTTGGCATTTAGCATTTATTATAAATATATTTATTTTATTGTTAACTGCTTTGCAATATTTTTATAAGTAAAATGATTTTATGATAAATGAGTTAAAACTTAGTTTATCAAACCTATAATATTCTCTATTAAGTTTAAGAACTTAATATCCAATAACTTTAATTTACTATGCATAAAATTTTAACCTATAAGGTTAGACATTAAGTTTTAGAAAGTAATTGGATACTATAAGTAACCTTTTTCAAATTTGGGCCTAATAAAAAATTTATTAGGTAGTTTTTACCCTATCTCCTTTAAACTTGTGCAACAATTGTTCCATTAGTGATCAGAGGATCCATATAGATACTTCTTCCAAATCTGAAGTATGAAAATCCAATGTGTGCTTGAAGAGCTAAAGGCTCCAAAACCTTAAGTTTGATTATGATTAAACCTTAGAATGGTACCACTAAGGGTGAGTACACTTTGGTTAAAATTGAAAAACCGAACTAAATCGATCAATTTTTTAATTTGGTTCGATATTTTGGTTTTTCGATTCAGTTTCGAGTTGAAATTTTGGGATTGTTCGGTTATTTCTGTTTGATTTATTTTTTGAAGAAAAAAATCATATAAAAATCGAACCAACCAAACTTTTAACAAAACTACATCGTTTTAAAAATTTTAAACCTATGTGTATGGCTGTATTAGTGTTGTATCAAGTATCTCTCTTCATTTTTTCCCTAACCCTATTTACTCTCCACTGCCTACCAGCCATATCGTCATCTTGCCTCCTCCGACCTCAAAGTTGAATTTTGTTGGCAAGGGATTGATATTAGAGCTAACTTTGCAGCAATATTAGGGTTAGCCTTTTTAGACAATACTTTTCTTACTGGTAACTACTTAGCTCAAATTTCAAGTTAATGGCCTCCAATCAAAATTCAATTTTTTAGTTTATGAAGCAAGGCATCTTTTTGTAAGTATGTACTCTATTGTGTGAATGAAAATAATAGATTTTCAAGGTAATTCTATTTGTTTTAGAAGAAATGTTCCTCATTTTGATAGTCCAAATAGGTGGTACTTTCTTGGCAAATAATATTCTCAAAAATAGCCTTGGAATCTAAACACCTTCTCTGCAAGTAGGTAAAGAAACTCAATGTCAAATGTAGGAAGTTATTTCTGCATGTTTTGGTGACCAACCCCATTTCTCTTTAAACTAATAAGGTTTTTCACAAATTACTATCCCCACATCAGCAACCAAGAGAAGAGTAAACATCTTGCCTAAAACCATCTTATGTAATTAATTGTAACTTTATTTTGCAGCTTACCTTATAGGCTACCCAATTTGTTATATGATTTTAGGCCAACTGTTGCAATGCAAATGGGCATTCAAGGCCAGGAACTCATAAATGTTTCTTTTTATGTTTTTCTTAGAATTTCCCTCTTTGCTTAACTAATTTTTAATACTTAAAGGCCACATGTCATCTTTATGATAATCAGTTTACAAAACCTTCTATTTATCATGTTTATTTGTACATATGCTAGAGTTTAAGAGCCCTTTAAGTTGCAACATTGCAAGTTTCTTAAATTATGGAATGAAGAAGCTTAATCAATGGATTTTGTTGTATTATCTATTATGAATTTTGAGATTGCATCTTTAATTTGGACTTCAATTTTGTTCAATTTGGATGTGTTATGTAATTTGGAATTATATCTTTAATTTGAACTTATATTTTATTCAATTTGGATGTGGTTTGAATATTTTTATTTCAATTTTATGATTTGTAATTTTGTATAATTTTTAAACGTAATTTTTTTATTTTTTTAAAAAATAAATTTTAAATTTTGGTTAACCAAACCAAATTAATTGAAAATTTTGTTTCAGTTTGAGTTGGATTATTCTATAAGTTCGGTTCGACTCAGTTGACTAAATTTTTAAAAGTTTAATTTTAGGTTATTCCAATTTGATTCAATTATTGAATCAAACCGACCATTGCACACCCCTAGGCACCATAGCCCATTATAGGAGGGATCGGGATGCCTATGTGGTATGAAAAAGGGAAATTTTATTGCTCATATCATATTGCTAAGTGCAATTTATGATGATATCACTAAGTTATTTCGTGAGTATCAAAATGCAATGGATCGCTTTATGGGAGAATTTTAGAGGTGTGTCTTTGATTAAGCTTCAATTATTGACAATCAAGTTTGATACTTATCAAAAAAAAGTCTAATCATATTATATAGAAACATCTAAAAGAGATGGAAAATATGATATGTGAGCTTAGTGAAACTGGTCATAAGTTGACCAATGAGCAGTAGGCCCATACTATTATTCATTCATTACCTAAGAGTTAGGAGTATATAAGATGTAACTAACTCATAAAGACAGTATAAAAACATTTGAGGATGTCACTTGTCATTTAAAGCTTGAATAGGACTGCTTGGTGATAATTAAGGTTAATGTCAAATTGTATACAACACAATCTCATTCTGGTAGAATAAGTTTTAACTAGAACATGAAAATAAGTTTTAATGGTAAGGGTCAGGAAAAGGGCTTAATAGCTTAAAAAGAAAAAGGTGAAATAAAATATCAATTGGTTTAAAGGCAAAAAGAAGATAAACATTTCAAGAGTTGAATGTTTCAACTGCCAATAGAAAGGATACTATGTAAAAGACTGCAATGTGTCCCAATACGTACACCATATTGACTCAAGAGTGAGTGAAATTTATGTATTTAGTTCTATCTTTCTTACTAAATTTCATCTGTTGTGGGTGATAGATTCAGGAGTAACGAATCACATAACAAAGGATCGAGATGCTTTTATCTAGTTAGTTTTTGTTCTTACTTTGATGAAACTTGATTTCATTTACATTTCAAGAATAACAATGTATGTTTATATTTGGATTATGTTTAATATGGTTCTAATTTTATTTCAAATAATTTTATTATTATGGATTTTGATCCTAACTATTTATATAAAACTAGTTTTTCCTTTTTCACATAGTTATGAGAATAATATAAAATTATGGCATGCGAGATTAAACCATATTGGAAAAGACCAAATGAGTCAGTTGGCAAAAGTGGGATTGATAGGTAATTTCAATGAGATTAAATTGCCTACCTATGAGCATTGCCTAAAAGAAAAATTGGTTAGAAAATTGTTTGAAAGAATTAGAGCCATATTTCCATTGCAATTTGTTTATTATGACATTTGTGGTCCAATAAATATAAAGGCAACATATGGAGCCTACTATTTCATCATATTTATAAATGACTATACTAGATATGGTTATATCTTCTTGATTTCTCACAAGTCAGAAGCATTGACTTGCTTCAAAAGTTAGATGAACTTGGTTGAAAATCAATTAGATAAGAAAATCAAAGCTTTAAGAACTGACAGAGGTTGAGAATATCTTTCTAATGAATTTAAAATTTTATGTGATGAAAAAGGAAATAAGCGTCAATTTTCTATTCCTAGAAATCCATAAAAAAATAATGTTATAGAAAGAAGAAATAAGACTTTCCTAGACATGGTAAGATCTATGATGGCTAAGGTAAATTTGCCAATCTCCTATTGAGCCTAGACATGGTAAGATCTATGATGGCTGAGGTAAATTTGCCAATCTCCTATTGGGAAGATGCATTATTAGCTACCATATATATTTTAAATTATGTGCCCTCAAAATCTGTCACATCCACTCCTTATGAGTTATGGACTGGTCAATAACTTGACCTAAACTACTTACGACCTTGGGATTGTGCTGCTTATATCTATGATACCTTAAGAAAATTTGGTAAATTAGGATCATAAAATAAAAATAGTATCTTTATGAGATATTTTAAAGTATCAAAAGGATACATATTAAGGGATGAGTAAGAAAATAACACAATGATAGAATTTGAATCACGAGATATCATTTTCTTAGAGAATGAATTTTCAAAGTTGGATAAACTAAGTCAAGACTCCATTTTTTATGAAATTGAAGAATAAAAACTATTAGGATCACTCCATTCGAATGGAAGGAAATTAAAAGAAGAAGGTCAAGATTCTCTTTCCAATGATTCGAATGTTCAAGATCCTTACTCCAATAGGAGTATTCCTTACTCATGTGTGAGCATAAAAATTCAAAATTCTTACTTTAGTAAGAGTGTACCTAGCTCAAGTGAGAGCATGTAGCTCAATCCCGGTGGGAGAATTCTGAATTATGATGAATATATGAGATATATTTATCAAAAATTAAAATTATAAAAATCTAAAAGGAAAAGTGTTCCATGCCAACGATTTGAGATCAAAGGCTCGAACGAAGCCCTTTTAGTTACCCCACAAGATGAAAAAGAGCCTAAAAATATACAAGAAGCTCTTTCATACCCAACTCTCTCTTTCTCTCTCTCTCTCTCTCTCTCTATATATATATATTATATATATATGAAAAATAGATTAAAGCAATGGAAGAAGAAATGGCATCTATAAGATTGAACCGTATTTTAGAATTGGTTGACCCAACGAAAGGAAGCAAACCAATTGAGAATAAGTGAATTCTCAAGGTAAAGAAAAAAGCTGATGGAAATATCGAAAGATACAAAGCTCGATTAATTGTTAAGGGATTTACGCAAAAGGAAGGGATTAACTGATAATAGTCATTTATATGATGTTTTTAGTGTATTTTTAGGTATTTAATTAAGTTAATTTTGTGTTAATTAGGTTTAATTTGAGTTTAATTTGTTAGTTTTATGTTTTTGGAGTTAATTATAAATTTTTGTGTTTTTTCAGGGTTAATTTGCAAGAAAAAAGGACTTAATTGTAAAAAGGAAAGAAGATTTGGGTCAAAACTGTAAATTTGAAAAATTCATGTTAAGATATTAGCGTGAATTCCAGAAGAGTTATACGTGCCCACGTGAAATGTAAAAGGAAGGATCACATGGCCACGTGAGAGATTGAACAAAGCTAGACGTGACCATGTGTGAATTATCAAAGGGAGATGAGTGGCCATGTGAAGAAGAGAAGAAGAGAAACAAGTGACCACGTGATTTGAAGAAGAAACCAACACATGGCCACGTGTGAAAATACACTAGGGAACACATGGCCATGTGTTTCAAAGAACAAAATTACACATGGCCACGTGAAAGACTAAAAGGAGAAAACAATGCATAGACGTGACCACGTGGATTCCAGTGAAGGAACACACGAGGCCACATGTGGAAGAGGAACTAAATGAGCCGTGGTCACGTAGAAATACACACTAAAAGCCGTGGCCACGTGATCTGATTCTCCAATTGCGCGAAGGATTTTCGACTTCCTGTTTTGAGCAGAATTCACTTCCTATTTGGTTTCTGCAATTTTGGAAGAAATCTACCACGTTTTTGCCTATAAATAGCAGTCTAAAACACCAAAGAAAAGGGAGGAAGAGGATCAAATTAGAGAATTAGGGATTAATCTTAGAGTTTAGCTTTACTTTTTCTTTAGTTTGTTTTTACGTTATTTTGCTTTCATTATTTTTTTTCTTCAACTTTGTCTTTAGTTTTTAATTATGTTTAAGAAGTAATTTTTCTTCTTTTGCTAATGGATTCTTGAGATCTTAAATTTTTCATTGTTATGACTTTGTTTTGAGCTTAATTTAAATATTGGTTGATTATTTCTTGGTTTTAAGCATATTTTTGTCCTTGATTGTGTTGGGATTGGTTGTTGGTTTATTGAATAAATAACTAAGAATTGGTTTTGACATAGTTAATGATTTGCATGTTCTTGGGTTAGCTCTTTAAAGTTTGTGCATAATTATTATCCGAAATATGAAATGATTATGTATGAATTTTATTGGTTAATACTAAGAGAGGAAGAACTAAGAATGGGTGAAAGTTAAATCTCTTGAGAAAGGCTTTAATAGACATCTAGGAGGATTAATTCAGACTTTTATGCCAAGTGTTGAATTGTTCTGAATAAGGGAGTTTAATGCTTGGAATGATAATCTTGAATAAAGTTATCTGGTTTTATTTATCTGAATTCTTCATAATCACTGGTATTATTCTTTGAATTTAAGTCATTACAATGAAAGTTAAGGTGGATAGTTTCTTTAGCAAGAGAATTTCAGTTATTGCTTTGATTTTAATTCATGCTTTTGTTTTTTTAATTGTTTATTTTGTTTAATTTTTGCTTTTAAATCAAAAACATTTGGGAAAAATCTCAGATTAATTTAATTCATACATAGGTATTATTCTTAGCAATCCATGTTCCCTTGGGTACGATATTTGGGGTCTTAATCTATATTTCCCTATATTACTAGCTGATCTAGTACACTTGCTAGAATCCGGTCATTAACTATGAGGAAATTTTCTCATCTGTTTTAAGATTTATGTCTATAAGTTTAATTCTGGCCATAGTGACTAGTTTGGATCAAGAGCTATATCAAATAGATGTGAAGAATGCTTTCCTCAATTGAGAATTAGATGAAGAAATCTACATGGAGCAACTCATGGGTTTCATTGAAAAATGCAGTAAATATAAGGTTTACTGATTGAAATGATAAATCTATGGCCTTAAACAATCTTTAAGATAATTGTATTTGAGATTTCATAAAACAACCATGTCAAATGGGTTCAATATTACTAATGAAGACCATTGTGTTTATTGTAAAATCTCTAAAAATAAATTTATCATTTTGACATTGTATGTAGATGGCATACTGATTGTCGTGAATGACAAAGGGTACGTTAATGAAATCAAAGATTGGTTGTCCTCTAACTTTGAAATAAAATATATGGGTCAAGCAGACTATATTCTTCGAATTAAGATTTCAAGATATCATTTGAGAAGGTTGTTGTCTCTTTCACAAATGATATATATTAATTCCTTAAACAATTTAATATGAAAAATTGTTAATCCATTGAGAACTCCATTGCCAAAATCAATTTCTTAGGAAGAGTATGTGTTTTGAAATGCTATAAGAATTGGAACACATTAAGATCATTTCATATGCTAGCACCATAGGTAGTCTAATATATGCAACGTTATGTGCCAGACTATATATATGCTATGCATTGGGCATGGTAAGTGGATATCAACCCAATCCAGGTGAAGCATATTGGAAAGTTGTCAAAAAAAATACATAGATAACTTAAAGGTACTGCAAATTATTCTCTTTGTTATCAAGAAAATAATATGCAATTGAGAGAAAATTCAAACAATGAATGGGTAGGTGATGTGGATAAGAGGAAATCCACCTCAGGTTGTTTATTCGTGTTTAGCAAGGGCTCCATCTCATAGAGTAGCAAGAAACAAACTTGTGTAGCCCTATCTTCAATAGAAGTTGAATTTGTCACTTCCTTAGCTGTGATACAAGAGGCAGTTTGGCTAAAAAGGTTTATGGATCATTTAAAAGTAACTACTTTAGAGGGACCAGTGATCATCTATAATGACAGTCAATCATCGATAGCTTATATCAAAAACTCAAAATTTCATAATAGGACTATCGACATTAAGTATCACTATACAAAAAATATTGGTGCACGATGAGAAGCAAATTTATAGTACGTTTTCATACAAGATATGATAGCAAATCTATTGACTAAACCTGTATCAAGATATTTGTTTCAGAGATATATTAGATCTCAGGGCTTACATAAAATTTAAGTTGTATTATTTTCTTATGTAATCCCTTAACATTATTATTTATGAATAATAATTAAGTTCATATTGGCAATACATGAGTTTGAACATTTAATGTGTGAATATTTACTATTATTGATTATAAAGATTGAGCGTATCGAACAAAAAAGTAGCTCACTCATATGGATGTTTACCCTTAGTTTTTACAATGAGTTGATAAAGACTAAGATGAGGTGATTTTTGAACATATGGTAAATACAAAAGCTTGCTCAAAATAAAAGTATCATTTTGCAGAAAATACAAGATTAATCTTGTTAAGGTGCAAGATAAAACATATATGAGATTGTATGCTTTTAATTAAGATCTAAATTTGGATTATGTGTGATCCCATGGTGAATTAAAAGCAACTAATATATTTTGTCCAAAAGTCAGAAGTAGTCTTGCAGTGGGATGACTAAAGTTGGATGCTTTGGTGCATTATAACCTTATGCTTTTGTATGGTGTTAAAATACATTTTACAAGATATACACTTCTTAAAGAAAAAGAAATAACACTACAATACATGTTTCATACCATGTGTACTTAAGTGACCAACGAAAGGGAATTTCATAAATAAATGATCTCAAATTTTCCTAGTGTGAGATCCTATTTAATATCGGCCCTTAAAATCCTTAATTTATCCCTAAAGTATGCTTCAATATGGCTAGCTTAATTAGTCTCCAAAAGGTTATGAAATAATTCAGCCTGGTAGATCTAACTAGAAAAGTGAGTTGAAACATAATGGATGTCATATAATAAGAGGGAAAGATAACCTTTTGATCACATTCAATAGTTTCGTGGTTCACCGGTATACCTATTTTAGCTTATATAAGTATAACATAATAGTGAACATGAAAATTATTTTGTGAGATCATGAGTCCAGAATAGTGAATGTGAGAAGGTAATCTAGGATTGAGCATATGTGAAAAATAAGATTTTGCTTTTATTTTTGAGATGCTTTATATCTCAAATAGGTGTGTAGCATTAGTGCTCTTGATGTATATTGATCTCATGGTCTATCTACTTGTATGTTTAGAGATATTGAATGAAAAATATTATATCATGTGTGAGTGGAAGATGATAGAGTTTGAGTGTACCTATGCCTATGTCAATATTTATCCTAATCAGTTTAGGATAATCAATTCCAAATTTAAAAAGGAATAAGATTTTAACTAGGGTTCTGACTCTGGAAAAACCTTTATATAAAGGGGATTAGAAAACCTAATTGGGGTTACTAAAAATATCGTAAAATTTTGGTTTACATATCAAAATCCTTTTCTCGTATTTTATCTTCCTTGATTTTTCCAAAGGGCTTTTAGATTGTGGATTCGTTATCTTTTTCTCGATGTAACTGCTAATGGTTAAAGATTTAGTCGGTGACGTAAAAATAAGAGATTCTGTGCTTCCATTTTTCTCAATGAATTTTAAATTACAAGAGATAAATAAGTTTGTTTTCAATTATTGTATTAATTTATATTTGTACTGTTGAATCATAACTACTTTCATAATTGAATTTTCAATCAATAAGACTAAATAATAAACCTATTTACCAATTGATCTTAGTTAAATTTTCAATGTTAATTAAAGTAATATAATTGAAATTTAAATTGAAGCCTCATGGTTTAGGAATATAATTAGTATCATCCATCAAAAATGTTTTTTTAATGATTAAGTTTTGATGCTTTTTATTTTTGGGTAAAATTTGTTGGTTCTTAATAATATCCATTATCACCTGTGGCCAAAGCCAACCAATCAGTCCAAGGCCTAAAGTGGACTTAAGGCCTTTCTCCAACCAGCCTAAGCTTAATTTCATTAGACCGCCATTATGGATAGTTTGATCAAACTAATATGCCATCAGAATATCAAGTCAGTTGATGAATATGGTCAACCTAACAAAGTCTTATCTTGTCCCATCTCCTGACACGTGATGCTTTGTCCATCTTGCTCAGCTACCCACCTTGTCAGGCTACTTCTGAGCACCCAAGTGCCTTAATATTAGGCCCCAATGTTTGCACTATAGATAGCCAAAACCACATTGACTCCAGATATTAATCTCTTGAGATATTCTCTCTCTAAATTCTCTTTCAAAAGCCTTATTGACTTAAGTATCGAAGAGTTTACATCCGGTCAGACCAAGCTAGTCTTACATGTCTCATTGAGCAAGCTAATTTGATTGGCTCACCTAATCTTCCAACTAGTCTCTTTCTTTAGATATTTTTAGAAATATCATTTGGTATTTTTATTGAAAGACAATGGAAGATTCTTAAATACAATCGAAACACTATAACTAGAGTTGATAATCACTAATATAATGATCACAAAAGACCTAAGTCTTTCCTAAGAAGAGAGGATTTAGATAGGACTCCTCTTATCCTCTATTTGTGATAACCTCTTGATAATATTTAATGATGAATTTATAGCTCAGCTAGATTCTACTCCTATAACAATGAAGGATTTGAAAGCAATCATTGGAGATGTTAGCAGGAGTATCATAAGTCTATTTAAAAAGGCAAACAACCTTAAAATTTAATGAGGGAGTGTGAGGATCAAAGTGTAAGGAGAGATATACGAAAATACAGGAACAAAAGAGTAGAGATCAAGGAGCAAAATGAAAGGAATAGATCGGGCACAAAATTTAATGTGCATGAGGCTGATAATAAAAAAGCAAAGGGAAGGAGAAAGTATCCTTATCAAGTAAAAGTCAAGCCTCTATGCATGACTTGCACTCTAAGACAATCGTTATCACCTTTGGTCACCTTAAGAGGTGATTTGGGATATACGTACACCTCTAAGAAGAGACTGACCAAAAAGGAAAAAAGAATAAGTTAATGATCATATGACTGACAGGAATGAAAAATGGTCCATGCAGCAAGTCAAGAAATTTAGGTGATAACCTCATGATAACATCTATTTTTCTAAATATCTAATGCAACTTCAAATGTATTCTTTTGATGACCAAATATTTTATCGAGTGTTCCTTACAATCTTAGTAGGTGATGCTTTGGATTGGTTCCATGATCTTCCTCTGGAATCAATCCATTACTTTAGGCAGTTTGTCGATTTATTCACGACAAAATTCATAATACAGATCTAGATATCTAAAACTGTTAATTATTTGTACAACCTAGTGTAAGGACCAAATGAAACTCCAAGGAGTTACATTGATAGATTTCAAAATTTAGCATCTAAAATAAGAGACTTACATTAGGAAGTGGCGACAAATGTTGTAGCTAGAAGTATAACGAGTGTTCAATTATTTGAATTTATCACTACTCACCAACAGATTTCTCCGATCTGATGGATAGAGCCAATCAATCCATCTAATTGGATAATGCTCTAAAACCTAAAGGAAGGATGCACATGGTGGTAGATAGAATATAGCCATATGGATGGGGAGATTTAAGAGCAAAAAGTTCGAAAAGAGCCAGCACATCAAGGAATTCAAGGAAGAGGAAAGAAATTGAACACGTTAAGTCTTATCGCCATGTAAATAATCCAACAAGAATCTACACTCCGCTTAATTTTTCTTCTGCTAAAGGTCTAATCTGGATCAACAATTCTCTCTATAATAATTTTTAAATTGGTATAAATCTAAATTTTTTTCGTTATTTTTAGTTTTGTGTTTCTTTGATTTTTTTAGTTTGTTTTGCGTTAATAAACTGAAATCTAATTTCATATTTAGTTTTCTTATTTGTCTAAATCTTATTTGTATTGTTAAAAATCTGGTTCATTTCTATTAATTAATTTTTAATATAGCTTAGACTTTTATTATACAAGTTCTTCCTCATCAATTTGGAGATTGTTGTCTTTCTAGTGAAAGTTATTTATCTTCTCTTATGGAATCTATTGTCCTTCTTAAATGAAATGTATTTCAGAATTTTGCGATAAATAACAGATAAATTAAGTTTTTCACCAAAAACAAATTATCGGTGGCCTATTACTATTATCCACTGTTTTGTCACAGAAATTCAAAGATTTTTTTCAGTACTTAACTTTATTAGTTTTGTGCATAATTTGTATTTTATAATTTTATTTCTATTTTAAAATTTTATTTCTATGTTATAAATGTATTTTTATATTATTTAAGAAAGTTTAATTTGCATTTAAAAAAATAAAATCACAAAATCATAAAAATAAAAAAATCATATTTAAATAGAAAAATATAAACAAGAATATTAACACTCATGCTTTCCTAATTTATTGAATTTGACTTATTTTTTCTTTTTTCAATTTTACGCTGATTTCAACATCTTAACACTTCTCTTTGGATCAGATGCTAATTCGTTTTTGCATTTTAAATTGATATTACTCTCACATAGAATTAGGCCTAGGTCAGGGTTGGTCAAGTATGAGCCGGCCCAACCGAATTTTGTTAAAATGGATAAAAAGTAAGGTTAATGCATGTTGGGTTCAAGCAGGCACGGGCAAGCCCACTTTAATAAATTTAAATTAAAATATAATTTTTTATATATAATATATATTATATTATACAAATTTATAAAAAATATCCTGAAAAAATGATTTAATATATCGATAAATATATAAAATTTGATATTTCTTAAATTTTTTATTTTTTTTAAATAATTTAAATAATTTAATCAATGAAATAACTATAAAAAAAAAGTATAAAATTAGGGTGTTCTGATCTGGGCCAACCCAAGCTTGCGGTTTATTTGCAAAGCCCAAACTCGCCCGCCGACAAACAAGTTTTTTATTAGATTAGGGCCGTATCGAGCGGGCTGGGCAGACCAATATATTTCTCATCAAATTTAAAGTTTTGATTAATGAATTACCAGCTTTTATTATCCCACTCTTCCTGCCGACCAATTTATTTATTTATTTTCAAAGCCTCAAATTAAATAGTTATTTGTAGTTTTTGCACATATGTTTGATAGCGACTCTGTGAAAGCTTTCAACAATTCCTATATTAAAATGGTTACCAAGTTATCTGAATCTAAACTAAACTTAGGATACTCAAAATATCCATAGTTAAATTGCTATTTAAATTCGAGAAATAAAAATAATTTTATATTTAAATTCAAAACTTACGTAATGAAAGGCACAATTGCAATTATATTACTTTTGATTGTCATATATACAAAAAATAAATCCAACCATTTTCCATTATTCTCCCAAAAGTCATCACACAACAACTTCCAAAACCTAACCAGTTATTCTTATTGCCATCTCGCCCAATACCGCATGCTGCCTCAAATAGGTTGAATATACAAAATTGTATATATATTTTTTTAATTAAAAGTTCAATCTAATTTATATATTTTGATGAAATATTATCCCCAAACTCTTAAAATTAGAGTAATATTGGTTTGTTAAAATTGACCGATTTTAATTATGTCCGTAAATCTTAACACATACTTTTAATAATTGTTCAATTTAACCACTTCATTAATTGTCTGTAAAAATTGACTAATTTATATATATTGATCTTAACATTTATTTTTACAAAAGAATTAATTTAACCCTCTACTTTATTTTGGTATAATGTTATACACGAATTTTTAAAATTAACAGTTTGTTAAATATACTAACTCCATTTACGGACCTTAATACCTGCTATTTAACTGATTAATAAATAATATATAGAAAAATGATACATGACATACATAATATAATTACATTTTGAATAAAATCAATTATAAAATAGCTAAATACTTTAACTTGTGGATGTAACAATGCATATGTGAATACGAATAGTGTTTAATTCATCGATGCAAACGGTTGAAAAAAAAATTAAAAAAAATATATACTTCAATTTAATAGTGTGCACTAATACACTCCAACATTGTAAGATTTTAGCCTAAAATTAATTCAAATATTAGCTAAAATTAAGTAGCTCAATTTAAAGTAATTAATAGTTCAACTTAAGAAAATTAAATTATTTAATTTAGTAGCAAATTGGATCATATCTATTCATTAAATTTAAAGTAATCACACATATAAATATGTCCTTCCTCTGCTGTGTAATGCCCAAATTATGAAAGGAAGTTAGGCCCAAGAATGCAATATGGAGGGCAAATAAGTAGGAAAAGAGGATTAAGAAAAATAGTTATGAGTTTAATTGAACAGAAAGTAGAAGAGAAGGATATAAATGGAAGTTTAGAAAGATAAGAGTCAATGGAAGATTAAGGTTGAGCAAGTATGATTAAGGCTAATTAATGTAGGGTTAATAAAAGCTAATGATGAAATGCGGCAAAAGAAGGAGAGAACGCATATGAAGCTTAATGACAATGGTGGGGAAGAGAGATTAATTATGGATATGAATTCTTGGACATAGGTGAGGTAGGGAATGAGTTTGATAGAGCTATGCTCTTTATTCTCCAACCCATTGAGTACTCTAATCCATGTGCATTAATTGACTATGGATTTTGAATTTTTTTTTCTTCCCTCCTTTTGGCTATTTCTCGAGTAAGTCTCGCACAAGAGCGTGGCATCAGCTTTAGCACAATAACCATTTACAATTCATGGAATGGTGGCCTGATAGTGATGCAGGCTAGGCTAGGAATGAAAGGTCTTAAAATCGAATTCTGACACCGAATGATTAATCCAAAAAAAACAATAACCATTTACAGGATGATTGCAACCGCAAGTCATTATAAATAAGTAAAGATAGTGCCAGCACATATAATATTATGCACATGCCTCTTTAAACTGCAATGTATATATCAAAGGCATTTGTTAGAATACTTTTAAAAAAGAAAAAACTAGTCTGTCTGGGAGATATTTTGTTAGAATATTACCTCTTAATCAATTTCTTAGGGTAATAAAATAAATAAATTGTAATCCTGCTCCACCCTTACAACACAGATGTCCAAACGTGTAATCCTTCGTTAGGCAACAGCCATTTATACTATTTCTTCCGCTACATTAATTCATATATATTAATATTTTTCTCATAGACCAATCTACATCACATATTGATAACTTAAGCCTTAAAATATAAACCATGCTATTGTTAATTATATTACAGTCCTGTACGTATTCTAATAGAAAAAGCACATTAAATTAGTAAAAGTTTTTTTTTTAATAAGTACTTGTTGGCTTTTCTTTTTATTTTTTTTTCTTATCTTGAGCTGTCCATCCAACATTACTAGGATACCGGAATTAGCAACACGACCGGGGACAGACGAATGAAGCGAAAAATGGCCAAAATAGAATATACATGGATTCCAAGACGTTTTGGAGCCCCCATTTAAATAAATAAATTTTTTGTACAAATTGTTACATATCAAAAAGTTATTGAGCCAAGCACTATCCCGTTCTGTCCGGCCCTCATCAACACCTTGGAAAAATAAAAAGGACGACGACTTCATAGTATCACTTTGCCCTATAAAGAACAAAACGGGCATCCATATAAGTTAGCATCTAACAAAAATTAGGCACTATTACCGAGTACTGGTGAAGGTGGTGGTGATTGTGGCATCAAAAGCAATGAAAAGGATGGCATGTTGCTCATCAACACTCTGGGATGGTGCTGTGATATATAGTTTCACTTGCTAGTATATTAACTATATCTTGCTATTATATTTGGGAAAATTGTGTGTTGTGATATATGTTTTAATAAATTTTAAATGGAGAAAAAATTAAAGTACAAATAATTTTGAAAAAAAAAAAGATAAAAAAATTAGGAATATATTAGAATATAAAGGGAGTTATCAAAATTAAACAAAGGTGGCAGGACAAAACAATACATGTAACCATGTAAAACTACTAGTTCGGTAGTTCAAAATTTTGGAAAACCATAGTCATGAAGAGTCCGTATCCCTAAATAACACATTAAACCATAACATCCCATAGCATTGCAAACTATAATTGGTGAAGCTCTAGAGACCACATCCAACATTATATTGTTGAATTATTTCGTGTTTGGCAAAATTGAAGTCCTCCGCATCCACCAGATGTCCTGGTTTCTGGAGAAAAGATTATGGAGGAACAAGAAACTTATAGACTAGCGAGATGCATGGAGTTGGTTCTTTAACATGCTTGCGTTACCACAATAACATGCAAATAATTCAGCTACCGCGCAACCCAAATTGAACCAACAATTCATTTGCCATGAAAAGAATGCAGATTTCCCAGTACAGTACATTACAGTAATGCAAAACACAAACGCTAGAATCAGAGTCCTTCCAGAACATTGAGGAATCATAGATCATAAAAACAAAGAAAAATAAAATAAAATAACAAGATGCCCCATCGCATAAAAGACTTGTATACAAACCACGTTTCAGTAAGCTTTATGTACATGTTGTATCATTATGTTAATTTCCTTATTAGTGATTTTGTGGATAGCAAATGGCAGGTAATTGAATGGTAATCAAACATCTCTTACCTTAAGCCTGACTTCTGAAAATGACTTGGGTAATTTATTAGGGCTTAGTGGAGCAGAGCTGAACTTGCGCACAAAGAACTTGAAGCATGGCAAAAATATTATGTAGAGGGCAGCCAAAATAAAGGGAGCTGCGACAAGCCAACCAATCAACTGCAAAACAATTGCATTGTCGTTAACCATCATGCTCAACAAGATGCCATCTGGAAGATAATCTCAAAACATCAAAATATCTTTCTTAGGTGCATTTTAAATATGGAACACTCTGTGCAGCGAAGTGATATATCCCTCCAAAGAATTTTAGGCCATGCTAAACCACTAGAGCACTTATGGAGACTTGTATTCCTCATTTTTATGCTACAGCAACCTTGTTTTGACCTTGAACTCAGTGATGGAAAGAGAGAGAACTGGTAACTTGTAGGGTGAAAGAAACACGCCCATATTGGATAATTTATAAGCCCCTCGCCTAATAGGAAGGGCGGCCGGTTTAATATATTACAGTGCTTTGCCTGATTCAGTATCAGAGATAATAAGTGAATTGGGTTCAATTTATTATTTCCATAATACAGAAATTTGAGGACCTTTCAAAAAGCAGAACCTGGATACAAAAACAGTTTGCTTCCAGGACTGCTATTTTTCATACTCTAAAAGATCTATTTGTCATTCTTTTTTGAAGTTTCTGAATCATTTGGACCTCAACGTCCGTTACATGGACTTCAATTCCACTCTCTACACAAAAACTATAAAAAGACAATTCATCTGCAACCTCATCCAGTTAATCAATGAAGCAACCTCCTCATTGCCGGAATAAAGTTTCCACTACAAGTTTTAGTAAAACATAAAATCTTCTTATGCATAACTCAAACATTTATATTCTATACATCCACAAATTGTGGAATGATTCACCCAATCATATATTTTGAAACGAAATTGCATTTCTAAAATGTGAACTCATCCATGCTCCATTCACCAATTTCTCAAGCTTAGAACTTTTTCAACGCACTCAACTAAATGTAACATTGTACTTGACAGTTGACATAATCAGGCTGCAGCACTTAGGAATACAAATAGAAACTGTAGAGTGAAATACATGCAGGTCCATTCAGTTAACAAGACGGTTAAACTTGATCTTCCAATGCAATGACTACTCTATGATGAAATCTTCAGCAATTATCAGACACACGGAATTAGCATAATCAGTTTCATTGTTCCTGTATACTATATTCCCAAAGCTCCACCAAAACACACGACCAATAACTCTTTATACCTAGGCTTCTCTAGCAGCAACCACACCAAATGCAAAATGAATAAACAGCCTAAGATCACAAGCTTAGTAGAGCAACATAAATGCAAACACAATGTATGAAGTTCTAGTCTTCAAACTTAGATCAAGGGAATCATATCAAACTTAATTGAAACATGAAGAATTATGACACACTCAGTCCACAGCTGAAAACATATTAATGAGGAATACAATTCACAACATCTTGCCCACTCAACGTCTCTGCGGCATCTTTTACTAAATACAGCTATAGTAGAAATGCTAATTTTGGGGCTCTGTTTATGAGTTGTAGGTGAGGCAAGGATAGAGAAATAATTGATCAATAAAAAGAAAACAGAGAAGCGAGGAAAAAAAAAACTCCCTCTGTCCCATAATAACAGGAACACTTTCCTTTTTGTCCTTCCCAAAATATAGGACACTTACTATTTTTAACCTATTGTTAACTTATGAATTGGTTGTTGTACCCTTATTTAATTTTTCAATAATCAACAAATTTGCATTCAACTCCTTATGTTATTTCCAAAAAGCGTTTAAAATAATGTGATATTTAATGCACATAATCTTATCTCTCCACTATATACTTTATCTCAATTTAAATTTTTATCCAACTTGTCAATTGGTTGATGTCAATTTATATTTCCAACATTAATACATTAATAATAGTCATTATTTTTATTTTTACAATAATAATTATACATGATATAAACGAGGGTATAATTGATAAATCAAGTGCAAAATTATGTCTTGTAACCGTAAAAACTATTTTTTCTTAAACTATATGGAAATAGAAGTGTTCCTATTATTATGGGATGGAGGAAGTAGTTTATATGGAGTATGTTAATATGATAGACCAAGTGAATTGAATTTAAAAGCCACCGATTGGCTACCTACCGCATGGGCAATGCTTAATAAGACTTGATGTGATGCTTGCCCTGTCAAAACTTTCTTGAAAGCATCAGATGTCAATGGAAAATGAGGTCCACCAGTGATGACTTCGCCAAAGCGCAAGAAGGGTATCACAAGACTAGAAAGAAAAACAGGGAAACAGTTAAATGGATTAGGAATGCCAGAGGTGTTAAATTAATTTACAAAAGAAAATTTAAGACTATCATCATATCAATACACATCAAAGTCCATCAGCATTATAAGAACCAACTAGCAAGTTTGGCCAACAAACTTGAACATTTCAGTACCAAATATAACAAGTTGAAGAACTGTGAAAATGACATTATCATATAACTCTAACCTCAGAAAATGACAAAAGATTATCAGACAACCAATCAATAAAAAACATTTAAATCTATCAATTTGGTACCAAACCTTCAACTTTTATGACTTTTTTTTTTGTTCTAGTAATAATTATTAAAGTCCAATAATCATATTCACTACTTTAATGAATGATTTAGAATTATACAGAAAATAAATAAATGAAGGTTTTTATTTTTTATTCAAATTTATATTTTCAAAATGTGCTTCTTAAGCAGCAATACAGTTTTCAATACCTTAAAATTTCACATTTGACCCCACTTTAACATTTTGATAAGTAGAATTTGAGCTTCTCAATTTTCCTGAAGATTTGATTGATGATTGTAACAAATGTGAACATTTTGAAATCAAATTTTGAATAAAACAGAGTTGAAATTGAGTGGATGATTAAATTGTAACAAATGTTGTAGTCTTCTATCAAATAATAAAACTAGAAGTCCATCATTGATTCCCCAATTTATAAATTAAAAAAAAAACAAAAAAACAAAACAAAACAAAGAGCATGTTTAGTATTTGACTATTTGGGCTTTTGGTTTTTTTATATTTTTTTTGAAAAAAAAATTGAAACATGTTTGTTAAAATAGCTTTTATTTTTTCTTTTACACGTATCATGAAACATTTTTTTAAAAACATAAATTACTTTTTAAGAAGTGACATAAACGTGGTTTTACAAATTCTTTTTTTTCACTTATTTCCTTCTTTCCTTTTTTTTTTTCTATTTGTCTCTTCCACTTTCTTTTAATCCTGTTTTAGGAATGGTTGTTCAAAAATATTAATCAAAAATAATAATTAGTTTATTGTTTTAAATAAAAATCTTGAAATGTGAAGTGTTTCAATGTTGAAGTGTATCATGGTTGATAATATTTTCTTATGGATGTGAAGTATATACTTTAAAATACTCAATTGCTCTTATTTTGTGAATGGATTCATTGCTATGTTGTGATGGATTGAGGAGATTGGGTTATAAATCAGGTACTGTATAGATTTTGAAGAAATCAGAAATTGAGTTGAATATTATAGAAGTGCAAATGGTCTTTTGTGAGCAGGGAGGTTAGAGATCCGTATAAGGAAAACTCTGTCCTTTTTTCTATAAAATTTTATAGTAGTACAAATTGGGCTAGTTATTAGTTTTCAGTGAGGTTTGAATTTCATAAGTAATTCTAAAATCATAAGGTTTGTAACATTCAGACCCAGTTCCACAATGGTTCAGGTTTTAGATGTTACAAAATGATATCAATCAAGCCCTAATATTGTTGTTATTATGCCTTTATTTTCCAAACATTACATCAATATTATAAATTAACACATTGGAAACTCATATTTATCATGAAAGTTAAAAAATAAATGCAAAATAATAACACGAAAGCAGAAGATACCTCAACTCAATGGGAGTTGCAACAAAATTAGCTAACATTACAGTTGGAGCATGACAAAGAGAACCAAGCATTGCAATAGCCATCCCGCAAATCAAAACAGTAACTCCTGAAAATGACTACATTATTTCATTAAAGAATTCAAATCAATGATTTCTTTCATCTTATCTTCTTTATAGATTAGAAAACTGACAGCAAAAGCTCAAGAGATTTCAGGGCAGCATGTATTTTTTATAATTTTGACCAATCCATGCAACTAATTAACTGAAAGTCAATCAAAGACTTATGAGCCAATCAACGACTTATAGCGATCACCAAAAGTCTCTAGCATGTATCTTTTATTGTAATTGACTTATAGCATTCACCAATGCAAATCGTGCCATAGAATATTTACTTATCCAATTGCAGGATACTTAAATTTATACAGTTTTGCTTTAAAAATAATGACTGCAAAACACACCACTAATCCCTTTTTCCCTAATACTCTATTTTTTATCTACATTATGCCAAAACTGCATCGTAGGGGCAACTTTCAATCATTTCATTGTTCTAACCATCACCTTCATGCTTCACTAGTAGCGAAAGAATTTCACCCATTCTGTACATACAACCACTATGCCAATTTTGCAAACAACTGCCAGAGCATGCAGGATAAACTTGCCAAATGGACTTTATGAGGGAATTTTAGAAATATGCCAGCATAAATCAACAAAGAGGAACAGAATATGGAATATACGATGGCAAGATTGAGAAAGAACTGGATAATTCAGATAGCAAGCCAATGAAAAGTAGTCAGTGTCAACAAGAAAGAAAGAGAATTAATCTTTGAGTAAAAGGGGGCGGAATTAATCTTTGAGTAAAAGGGGGCCAAAGCAATAAAATTCAGAAGTCAAGCTAGCAGATAAGAGTAGGAAGTGAGTGTTACTTTATTCACTAATGAGTAAATATTTGGCTAGCTGCCTCTTTCTATTTACAACTGTTTGATATCCAAATACCCGTTAGCACATGCTGGCAGACCTTTACAAATAACACATGTAGTAAAAGAAAGAATGACTGCCATTTTATAAGTTGCTTTGAAGTATGCAAAAAAATAAAATTAAAAAAAAAAAAACCTAGGTTGTACAGGCTATACTATTTAACCTGCAAGTAGTGAAATATCTGTTAGGCCCCCCATTACAAATACTTATATCAGGCGCAAGGGGCAAATGGGAAATTTGGCAGACAGTTAGGGAGTTAGTTATGCATTGGGAATGGAGGTTTGCTGGCTACAAATAAGGGTGCTTATTGTGTGGGAAGTAGGCATGATTTAAGTGTGAATTAGGAGAGAAGAGGGGCTCTCGAAATCCTCTCCTACTTTTGTAACTCTGTTCTTGTTTTACTATCAATACAATCCATTTTTTTTTATAATTCAATTCTATCGATTGTTATTGTTGTTTGTGTTCTTGTTGGTGAATTGAGTTTCTGCAGGGACCTAACAGTGGTATCAGAGCACCGATCCTTTTATGAAAACTAGAAATCAACAGATGGAGAAAAGAGTAGAAGCAGTAGAGGCCGATTTACAGCAAGTGATAGCTCGCTTGGATCGTCTGGAACGCTTGGACATAGATGCGATTAACCAATCAATGGAGCGCTTGTCGTTGATTGAGGGAGGAGTCAAGACCATTCTCCTTAAACTCAACATAACCCAGCCGGATAAGACTCTAGACCCAAAAAGACACCACTCATGAGAACATACAGCTGGATTCAGTTACCCATGGAGATGGTGAAAATCGGAGAGAACAGACGGAGAAGGTGGAGATGGGAGAAAATTCAAATCCGGTGACTGTGTGGCCCAGATCGAAGGGACTGCCTAGGAAGTTAAAGCTCCCTGTATTTGATGGAGAGAACCCGGATGGTTGGATCTTGAGGGCTGAGCGCTACTTCGACCTCAACGGTCTATCTCTGGAAGACCGACTCCGATCAGCGGTGGTCTGCCTTGAAGGGGAAGCCTTAGCCTGGTACTATTATGAAAGCAGTAGAAGAAGCTTCCATGGATGGAATGAATTCAAGAAGCTCCTGCTGGAGCGATTCCGAAGTACTCAGGTCGGCAACTTAATGGAGCAACTTTTCTCTCTCCGGCAAATGACTACGGTGAGTGAATACCGGAAACAATTTGAAATGCTTATCAGCGTTGTTTCCCGATCTCTCCGATGTGGTGATGGAGAACACTTTTATGAATGGGCTTCAAAAGGAGATCAAATCTGAAACGAGGCTTTGGGAGCCCAGAGGGTTGGGCCGAATCATGAAGGTGGCCCAGATGTTGGAGGACAAAAATGAAGCTGCCCGATTAAGGGCCCAGTCCAGCCACAGCGGATCCAGCAACCGCTTCCGGTCCTTCTCAGGTACGCCTCTAACCACCCGATCTATGCTTCCAGGCTCTTCTTCTAAGCCTGGGTTCACCTCTCCCAAGGCTCTGTCGCCAACATCCTCCTCTTCTTCTTCCTATTCTGCGGTTGTTTCCGCTCCCGTTCTAACACCGGCCTTCCAGCCCCCACAAAAGTTCCGGCGGCTAAGTGAGGCAGAGATGAAATCGAAGAGGGAGAGAGGGCTCTGTTTTCGCTGCGATGGGAAGTATGGCCCAACGCACCGTTGCCCAAACAAGGAGCTACAGGTATTATGGGTAGATGACTCGGAACTAGGAGAAGATGAAGCCCCAGTGGTGGACGAAGCAGTGGAACCACCTGAGATGGGCGATTTAGACAATCTAGAGTTGACCTTGTCATCTTTGGTTGGACTTACAGCTCCTCACACCTTGAAGCTGAGGGGTACAGTTCAAGACCGAGAAGTGGTGGTCCTCATTGATTCAGGGGCCTCACACAACTTCATTTCATCCAGGTTAGTTTCTGAAGTCAATATCCCTATTTCTCCCACTAAGCAATTCGGGGTTACTCTGAGGACGGGCAAGCATATTAGCTCTACTGGGTTGTGCCGGCAGGTTTCTCTCCAATTACCTGGAGTAGAAGTTGTAGCTGATTTCTTTCCACTGCAACTTGGTAACATTGATTTGATACTTGGGTACCAGTGGTTGTTGTCGATAGGGTCATCTTATATGAACTGGGCAGAGCTATCCATGGAATTTGAGGTTGGCAAAAAGAAAGTGATTATAAGAGGAGACCCCGATCTCTGTAGGACCAGGGTTTCATTGCATGCACTGGAGAGAACAGCCCGGAAGGAAGGTAACTGTATCTTAATGGAAGGGTATAGAATTGATCTAAACCAAATTGCTCTGGACAATGCACCTCTGGCAGAACCCAATTCTTCCCAGACCTCCTTGTTAAGTGAATTCCAGGAGGTTTTCCAGTTGCCACAGGGACTACCTCCAAAGCGGAGACATGATCATGCCATCACCTTGAAACCTGGTACCTCTCCTATTTCGGTCAGGCCCTACTGCTACCCTCATTTCCAGAAGTCGGAGATTGAAAAGCTGGTGGCAGAAATGTTGGCTGCAGGTGTCATACAACCAAGCACCAGCCCCTTCTCCAACCCTGTACTTTTGGTCAAGAAAAAGGATGGGAGCTGGCGTTTTTGTGTGGACTACAGGGCATTGAACCGGGATACCATACCTAACAAGTTTCCCATTCCGGTCATTGAAGAACTTCTGGATGAGCTCCATGGGGCAGTGATCTTCTCCAAGATCGACCTCAAAACGGGTTATTTCCAAATTCGCATCCAGCCACAGGACATTCCCAAGACTGCATTCCGTACCCATCAAGGACACTACGAATTTAGGGTGATGCCCTTCGGGCTGACCAATGCTCCATCCACATTTCAGTCCCTAATGAATGAGGTATTCCAGCCTTATCTCCGCAAGTTTGTGCTTGTTTTTTTTGACGATATACTTGTGTATAGCAAGAACGCTGCAGAGCATGAAGAACACTTGAGGCAGGTACTGACCACCCTGCGAGCACACCAGCTATTTGCCAACCAAAAGAAATGTGTATTCTTCCAAACCCGAGTAGAATACCTGGGGCACATAATTGGCTCCGAAGGTGTCTCTGCTGACCCATCCAAGGTGCAGGCCATGGTGGACTGGCCAATCCCCACTTCCTTATGTTCTCTACGAGGATTTTTGGGGCTCACAGGGTATTATCGGCGTTTTGTTCAGAATTACAGCAAGATAGCTTGGCCCTTGACACAACAGCTCCGGAAGGATGCTTTCAATTGGGATGCTCTTGCCCAACATGCATTCCAGCAGCTCAAAGACGCCATGACTCAACTTCCTGTCCTGGCTCTTCCAAAATTTTCTCAGCCTTTTGTGGTGGAGACCGATGCTTCCGGTTTTGGGCTCGGGGCAGTGCTGATGCAGCAGGGTTGCCCCATTGCTTATTATAGCCAGAAGTTAAGTCCATCGGCTCAAGCCACGTCTGTATACGAGCGAGAACTTATGGCCATTGTTTTCGCCATCCAGAAGTGGCGTCCTTACCTGTTGGGCCAACGCTTTATAGTCCGGACCAACCAGAAAAGCCTCAAATTCCTCCTGGATCAGCGAATTGTTACTAGTGATTATGCTAAGTGGTTGAGGAAACTGATGGGACTGAATTTTGAGATCCAATACAAGCCTGGCCATGCAAATTTAGCTGCAGATGCCTTGTCTCGCCTCCCTACAACTGCCTCCCTCTCCTCACTCACCGCCCCTATTATGCTGGATTTCCAGGATGTGCCAGCTCAAGTGGCAGCAGATCCTTTCCTCTCTAACATACGGGAAACCATTCAACTTAGCCCTGCTGCCCATCCGAAGTTCCAAGTGGTTGGGAACCTCCTTAGGTACAAGGGACGGCTGGCATTGCCTTCTAATTCTCCTTACATTCCTCTCTTGTTGCAGGAGTTCCATAGCAGCCCCATTGGAGGCCATGCTGGAATGCGCCGCACCTACCAACGATTGGCCACTGAATTCTATTGGCGAGGAATGAAGCGCCATGTTCAGGACCTCGTAGCTGCCTGTGACATTTGTCAGCGTAGCAAGTACGAAGCCATGGCACCAACCGGTCTCCTCCAGCCCCTACCACCTCCTGATCAAGTGTGGGAGGATATCACCATGGACTTCATTGAAGGTTTGCCAAAGTCCAGTGGGAATGATGCAATTCTGGTAGTTGTGGACCGCCTCACCAAGTATGCCCATTTTATTGCTTTAAAACATCCGTTTTCTACACGTACCATAGCAAGGATTTTCTTACAGGAAGTTATTCGGCTTCACGGCATTCCCAAAAGTATCATTTCAGATCGAGACAAGATTTTTATGAGCCATTTTTGGCGTGAGTTGTTCCGCCTCCAAGGGTCCGAACTTAAAAGAAGCACTGCCTACCACCCTCAAACGGATGGCCAAACTGAAGTTGTCAATCGGAGCTTGGAAACTTACCTCCGCTGTTTCGCCATGGATCACCCCACAAAGTGGTTCTCTTGGCTAGCTTAGGCTGAATACCACTACAACACTGCTGCCCACTCCTCTTTGGGCTGACTCCCTTCCAAGCTCTCTATGGCCGACCACCTCCTCCCTTGGCCAGGCATGAATGGGGAACAGCAGCAAATCAAGAGGTTGACCAGTACCTGTCCCATCGGGATAAACTCTTGGACGCCTTAAAGCAGCACTTGCAGCAAGCACAGTAACAGATGAAAGCCTCTGCAGATGGCAAGCGTCGTTTAGTTACTTTTGAGGTGGGTGACCTGGTTTACCTCAAACTCCAGCCCTACAAGCAGTCTTCTCTTGCCAGCCGCTGGAATGAGAAATTAGCGCCTCGCTACTATGGACCTTTCCCTATTGAGCAGCAAATTGGGGCTGTGGCTTATGCTCTAACACTCCCTGCTCATTCCCGCATCCACAATGTTTTCCATGTATCTCAACTTAAGCGGGCAGTTGGAACAACCCCCTCCTCTTCCACTTTTCCTCCTTCCCTCACTCAGGACATGGAGCTGCTAGTGGAGCCTTTGGAGGTGCGGGGTATCCGTCCCTCACCTACTGCTGGACCAGCTCAACCAGAGGTGCTGATTCGTTGGAAAGATCTTCCCCCGTTTGAAGATTCCTGGGAGCCTTTCGCTGCCATTGCTTCACAGTTCCCTGCTTTCAACCTTGAGGACAAGGTTGATCTTTGCGCAGCGGGAAATGTTAGGCCCCCCATTACAAATACTTATATCAGGCGCAAGGGGCAAATGGGGAATTTGGCAGACAATTAGGGAGTTAGTTATGCATTGGGAATGGGGGTCTGCTGGCTACAAATAAGAGTGCTTATTGTGTGGGAAGTAGGCATGATTTGAGTGTGAATTGGGAGAGAAGAGGGGCTCTCGAAATCCTCTCCTACTTTTGTAACTTTGTTCTTGTTTTACTATCAATACAATCCATTTTTTTGGATAATTCAATTCTATCGATTGTTATTGTTGTTTGTGTTCTTGCTGGTGAATTGAGTTTCTGCAGGGACCTAACAATATCCTGACATACATTGATAGAAGGCCGTTGGACTTTGACACAGGAGGAGAGGATTCAAGGCCCAGTATCTGGAGGGTTTACTCAAGGAGGCATCAAAAGCGTGCTAGTGGGGGCAATGAAGCTGAGCTGGCAGAATTAGTTATGCATGGGGAGGTGTGAGTTTATAAAAGGCACAGGGGAGTTGGAAGGAGGGTAGGTGGGAAAAGTCTTTTTGGCAGTAGGGGCTGTGTAAGAAGAGAGGGACTGATAGCTGTGCAGATTTCTCTCTTAATGTTCCTATTTTCTTTCCATTGTAATTTGCTTATTGTTTGCTACTCTTGCTGGATTGTATTTCTCATTGTTGAACTGCTGAGTTATATAATATAATCCCTTCTTCTCATTGCTGTTCATTTCTGTTGAGTTGTTTGCTTGATATTTGTTAATCTCTATCATACATGGAACTCTTTCTACATATCACATTATGGTACTATCAAAGACGCAATACCACAATCAATTTATAGCAGATATCCACTGCCAAAAATCCTTAAACCTTGCACCTAAGGCATGCCCAAAAACAATGTCTTTCCTTGTTCTTGGCTTTCAATGAAAAATGACACAGAAAATACCCTAGACCTATATCTATATCATTTTGAACCTTTAAAGCCACAAAATCACTGCCAATAAATACTTTTTCTTTTCTTTTGTTTTCTTTCAAATGGTGGGTGCAGATCAGCTTGCTAAATTTATTGATCCAGTTACTAAAGTCACCAAGACACTGAATGTTTTCACTGTTCAATGTAAAATTTTACTGCAAGGAATCTTGATCAGAAGATTAGCCAAATGTCCAGATATGAGCAGCTTAATTAGGCCAAAGCTAGTCCCCAGGTCACATGCAAGAGAGAAACATAGATTTCTCCCATTAAAGGTGACACAAAAGTAAAAGAGAAACTTATCAAATTTCAAAGCAGAAACAATTAATGATTCCTAACCGAAGAGTGCATGGAGAACCACAACAAACTTCAGTAAGTGCTGCGAAAGGCCAATTTGGATGTACATGTAGGAGGTAGTCCAGAAGATAATATCCTGCCCAAAACGTGTCAGTGCTGCATCCGGAATCCCACTTTTCCCAAATTTTTCACTCTTTCTGAAATGCAAGGCAATCTTCCTTTTGGAAGTATCCATGCCTTCTGATTACACCTTCACATGGTTCCCTAGCCTCACTCCTACACTTTATTTTTTTTCCTTTTTTTGGTAAACCATGTACAATCACATTAAATAGCTCTCAAGAAAGGATCTAGTATAAATAAAAACAGGGTTCTGACTACCACAAAGCCTTGTGAAGACCACATGTTTAGCAAATTAAAGGATTTACTGAGAATTTTGAGATTATTGATTTGACAACCTAGTGCTAATTATGAATTTAAAGATTTAATGCCAAACAAATGAAACACGTTAGATAGAGTTGAAGAGGTCCTTGAAAGGGAGCCTAACAGCTAAAATTTTTATTGCAAATTGAAAGAGTGATTACTGCACAACAATGCCATGAAATATAAAACTAGTATGTCATCAGATATCAAATGCATAAAAAAGAAATATTTCAACACAATCGACAGGTGCAGTTATTGCCACACTCCAATATTTGGGTCTCCTGTACCTACTCATCCACCATGACAATTGCATAGAACAATTCCATCTATATCGTCAATCTTAAAAGTAGAGCTCCAAGGATTCCAAAACTATTCAATAAGATGTTCAAAAAATTAGCCCGCCACCCAAAAATGAGTATGAAAGATAAAGAAATCAAATAAAATCCTTTTCCATTTTTGCAGTCAAGATGAGCAAAGGTAGTGCTAACTAACCAGCCGATATTTCTAGACATCTAATCAGTTAAATTCAAAATAAAACTTCTGAGTGCTTTCAGAACTTCATACCGCATATTGGAAATATTCCCAAAGTAATTCCAAGAGCTGCAGAGAACGCTAATTGCTTCGGCTCTGCACCCCTACAAAAAGCAAAAACAGCAAATAATAACAAAGCACAGTGACTAAAATAAATCAAAATAAGCATCTACCTACGTAACGCAAAAGAATAAAATCAACCTTAGAAAGCACCCCTCTCCAGGAAGTGATGGAATAAGCAATAGAATATGCCCGCAATTTGACCCAAGACTTAACTAAGAATTATGGGTAGAAAAATCCTCGATAGATTTATTCGCTTTATGATTCTTCCAGGAATAGAAAACTAAATTGGAAACCGCCAAAAACCCATAAGAAAATACTTGAGATATGTTACAGTATCCACAGCTCAAAAGACGACTCCTCATAGAGTTCAATTTTCTTATTATCGTTGTCGTATTTAGTGATTTTAAAATTGAACTTTCAAAATACTCAAACACTGAAATGAACAAACCAATCAACAAAAAAAAAAAGGGAAGAAGAAAGAGCTGAAACCTGCTGAGGATTTGGTAGAGAGGATCCAGGATCTTCTTCTTAAACCAAGCGCTTAACCCCATTACTTGTACCGCCATTTTCTGCCGCTCGCTCAATACGAAAACCAATCAATCAAGAAACTTCCCCTGTTCCCTTTGGCATACACTTGTTTCAAACTCGAATTTCACTCACCATTCACTTAATGGTTGAGAACAGACAAAAATCATTAAATTTTGGCACTTAATTTGTCTCCTTTGCTCCTCAGCTCAGACGCAGATCAGAGATTCCTTTCTTGGGTTCACAAATAGAAGCCGTCCACCCAAAAAATAATTCAAAAATTCTGAGCATAAAATTTAGTTAAACAAAAATTCCATGAGATGAGAAGAATCGGTTGGAAAGCTAATTCTGCGTTTTGCTGAAATGTAATGTGACAACTGACAAATTATCATACAATTAACAACAACAGAAAAGAGATGAAGTGAAGGGAACGCTCTGCTACTTATCTACCTAATTAAAATTTTAACAACTTGGAGCATAAAGTTCACAGAACCGAATAAATATGTTCGATTTATTTGGTTTTACATTTTTGAATTTTTAATTATTATACTATTAAATATATTTTAAACAAAAAATATAATAAAATTTAATAGTTATCAAATAATAAAATTCAAAATACCATAATTTAAATATTAAAAATTATAATTGAGTAATTATATATTTCACCAAATTGTCACTTTGTACCTAAATCACCATTATTAAAATGATTATTAATTTTTCTAATTAACTCATTAATTGATACATATAAAAAAAATATAAAAAGTAAATATGAATTATGTATAATTATAGTTAATATTTCTAATTAGTTTATAAAACATATTACATTAATTAAAAAATTAATTACATATTATATAAATAAAATATCAAAAAATTATATAATATATATATATAGTTGATCAATTCGATTTATAAACATAAAAATCGAAAAGAGCAAATTGAATAAATTGGATAAATCTAGGAATAAGTAAAAAAAATAAAAAAAATATGATTAACCGTAAAATCAATCCGCAATCAAATTAATTTTTTCGATTAACAGATCCGATAAATTTGGTTATGATGAATTGCTAATAACTCATTAATTGATACATATAAAAAATATATATATAAATTAAATATGTATTAAAATATAAAAAGTAAATATGTATTCTATATAATTATAGTTAATATATAATTAATTTAAATAATTATTTTATAATTGGAGTCTAATTAGTTTATATAACATATTAATTTAATTAAATAATTAATTACATATTATATAAATATGAATATTAAAAAAATTATACAAATATATATATATATATATATATATATATATATATATATATATATATATATATATATATATATATATATATATATAATATGATTAACTATAAAATTGAATCGATTTTTTCTATTAGCCGATCTAAAAGACTTGATTATAATTTTTAATTTTTATATTAATTGTGATTTCAATTTTTGAATATTATTTAACTGTTATTTTATGATTAAACGGATCATATATATATATTATATTTTAATTTTTATACTTTAAATTTTTTTCTTTTTTTCTATTTTTATCTAAAAATTATATAAAATAATACTTTAAAAATATTGTTTATTTTTATATCTTATTTTTTTATAAAATTTATATAATATTTTAAACTAAATTTATATTATATTTTTTAATTATATAGTAATATTTATATGTAATAACCGGTTAATTTTTATATATGTTATTTTTTACCACATATAATAACATTTATTTTGTATTTTAGATTCTATATTTTGACATTTAATATTATGTGAAATTTTATTTAATTTAGAATCAACCATGCTAATTTTCAATAAATATTAAATTTATTTTATAATATTAGTTATTAAATTTTTGAACATATATTTTGACTAGTAAATTATATGTTTTTGTGATTTTTATTTTAAATTACTTTATATATTTGAAATTAAATTGAATTTTACCTATTTTTTATAATTTCATGTTATAAATTTTAATAATTAACCGAAAAATATTAGTTAATGAAACCAAAAAAATCAAAATCGATAAAACCAATTAATCGAATATAAATGACTCATTAATGGTTAATGATTTTTAAAATCTAATATTAATGAATTAATTAATTTTTTTGCTCATGAACCGATCAATCGGTCCAAACACGCCTCTAGATAAATCAAATCAAAATACTTAAATTATATAGTGTGTAATTTGATTTTTTTTTTATTTTAGTTTGATTATATATTATGCGATTTTATTTTTTTAGTTTGATTTTGCACAGCCATTAACAAACAAATTCGTTACTCGGAATTTTCATTTTTGAAAAGGAAAAAATAGGGGTGTGCATCGGTAGGGTTCGGATCAACCCGACCCAAAACAGATTAACCTAAAACTCTAATTTTAAGGATTATTTTTATCTGATTCGATCCTACTTAGTTGTCGGATCCCTACCCGATTAATCCGATATTTTTTAGATCTCGAACCGACTCAGTCGATTTACCCTAATTTTAATTTCCTTTTAATTATTTAAACTAAAATTTATAGTAAAATACAAGTAAATAATATTAAATGCCATAAAAAATACAACAAACTAACAATTTAAAAATTACAACAAACATACGGTACATGACAATTAAACACTAACAATATAAGGCAAGAAAAAAAAGAAATAAAATTATATTTTTTTATTTATTTTTTAAGTTAATCAGATTGCCGGTCGGGTAGGATTTATATGGATTTTCATCCGATCTGATTAATTCATAATCCTAACACCCAAAATAATCCTATTAACCTAATTAATCCTACCCAAATACATCAGATTGGGCTGGTTTGGGTTTTGCACACACCTAAGAAAAAAGCATCTTTTGGTCCCCAAAATATACCGGTTTTCTACATTTCATCCTTTAACTTTTATTCATCAATTTAGATACTTGAACTCTTTTTTTTTTCTTGTTAAATTAAATCTTCATGTGTTGTCTGATTTTTTAAAATTTTGTTTTTAGTCCAGGTCAATTATTTTTCCCCCAAACTTAATTTTCTTTTTACATTAGCCCTGAACTTTTTAATTTATTTTCCAAATATTTTCACCAAGGCTCTACACTACCATCAATTGTGATATAATTTATATCAGATAAATTAGCACAATCTTAATCAAAATTGCAAAGTACTATGAGACTAGAAATATTTGGAAATGATTTCTATGGTTTGTTGCCGTCTCTCAAGTACTTACACATGTTAATGTTTTTTTTTTCTCAAAAATTTTACAATAATTAAATGCAATTCAAGATGCAATTAAAAGTTAATTTCATCGGTAGTCACCAAATTTATTTCTAAATTACGCAAAAATAATAAATAAAAAAAAATTTACAAAAATCACTGAACATAATATTTTTATATACCAAAATAATTTTGGCTGATTTTCAATGAAAACCCTTGCTGAAAAGTTTAGGTATCACGTCAAATTATCTATGTATATCAATGAGACTGGATTTTACAACATTAGCACGGCACGTGGACATGTCCATGTGCCATTAACCGTACATATAATTCAATATAATTGTGACACGTATGCATATAAAGTTGACTGGACGTAGTACCTGTACTTTTCAGAATCGATATTCATCCAAAATCGATCAAATTTATTTTTATCTATAAAAATGTTAAATTTAGTAATTTTTGTGAAATATAATTTTTTTATTATTTTCTGATTTTTATAGGTATAAATTTATTGATTATAGGTGAAATTAACTCGGATGTTTATCTTAATCCAAGACATTATAAATATTCATAACTTTTTTTTTCCATCAATTTAAGAATATCCACCCTTTTTGATTTATCTACACATAAATATTTGAAAATGATCTATTATGACAATTTCACATATGATTAAAAGTTAGTAAATGAAACAAAAGTTTTGGGTATTTTTTTCGAATTAACTAGAAATAATATATAAGTGCACATGTACCAATGTTGACATTCCAAACTTGGCAGAAATATTTGAAAAATAAATTAAAAGTTTTAGAATTAAACTTAAAAAAAATTGAAATTGGGTAAAAATTTAATTTTTAAAAATCAAGTGAACACACAAAGATCTAATCTAATAAAAAATAAAAGTTCAAAGGATCTAATCAAATAAAAAAATAAAAGTTCAATAATTCAGTATAAGTTTACTCATAATATTTCAATTAATATAATATTATTTTTTATATTTTAAAATTAAAAAAAAATTAACCACTTTATAAGGGTTTTTTATATACGGATATTCGAATAAAAAAACAATTGACATATACAAAATAAATAATTTTTTTTTTCAGTTTTAAAACATAAATAATAATATTACCCCAATTGAAATAATAAAAACAAAATTATATATTTTTTTTATCAATAAAAAGGGCAAAATTATACTAACTGTTATAAACTAATTAAAGGAAAGACATAAATAGTAGAATAGAGAATTTTCTCGTATTAATTGTGTATACCTAATAACCACAATAGGGTATTTATAGACATAAAATAGAAAAGGTAGACTTCTACTAGGATAGGGAAAATGATGAGTTTGATAGTCATCCAAATATCTCATAATTATCACAACACTTCCCCTTGGATGACTATACACTATGAATATGTCTCGTTAAAACCTTGCTAAGAAAAATCCAGTGGGATAAAAACTTAGCGAAGGAAAAAGAGTACAATATTCATATGTGCTTCCCCTCAAAAATGAATCAAACTAAATCTTTTAATTGACGCATTCCAATATTGTACACATGTTTCTTGAAATTTGAACTTGGTAGGGCCTTTGTGAACAAATCTGTTGGATTATCACTTGAGCGAACTTTGCAAACATCGATCTGTCCTTCTTTCATAAGTTCATGAGTATAGAAGAATTTTGGTGAGATATATTTTGTTCTGTCTCCTTTGATATAGCCACCTTTGAGTTGTGAATATACATGCTGCATTATCCTCATACAATTTTGTTGGTTTTTTCTCCACTACCAATTCACTTGTTCCCTTAATATGTTGAGTCATGGTTCTCAATCACACACATTCACGACTTGCTTCATGGATGGCTAATATTTCTGAATGATTTGAGGAAGTGGCAGTGATTGTTTGCTTAGCAGATCGCCAAGAAATAGCAGTGTCACCATATGTAAAGACATAACCTGTTTGTGATCGAGCTTTATGAGGATCTGATAGATATCCAGTATCAGCATACCCTATCAATTCTGAATTTACTCCTTTTGAAAAAAACAAACCCATATCAGAAGTGCCACGAAGATAACGTAGAACATGTTTTACACCATTCCAGTGCCTTCGAGTTGGTGCAGAACTAAATCTTGCTAGCAAATTAACTGCAAAAACTATATCTGGTCTAGTGCTATTTGCAAGATATAAAAGTGCACCTATTGCACTAAGATATGGTACTTCAGGACCAAGAATCTCTTCGTTATCTTCTTTTGGAAGAAAAGGATCTTTTTTGACATCAAGAGAGCGAACAACCATTAAAATGCTCAATGGATAAGACTTATCCATATAAAATTGTTTCAAGATTTTCTCTATATAAGATGACTGATGTACAAGAATTCCTTTTGGCAAATATTCAACTTGAAACCCAAGATAAAATTTTATTTTTCCAAGATCTTTCATTTCAAATTCCTTTTTCAAATATTTTGCAGTAATAGAGATCTCTTCTGGAGTCCCCACTATGTTTAAGTCATCAACATAAACTGCAACTATAGTAAATCCTAAATTTATCTTCTTGATAAAAACGCATGGACAAATTGAATTATTCTCATACCCATTTTTCACTAGGTAATCACTTAGACGATTGTACCACATGCGTCCAGATTGCTTTAATCTATACAAAGATCTTTGGAGTTTAATCGAGTACATTTATCGAGGTTTTGAATTATATACTTCAGACATCTTAAATCCTTCAGGAATTTTCATATATATGTCATTATCTAACGATCCATATAAATAAGCTGTCACCACATCCATTAAATGTATATCAAGCCCTTCAGAGGCAGTCAAATCAATCAAAAATCTAAACGTGATTGCATCCATGACTGGAAAATACGTTTCTTCATAATCTATACCAAGTCTTTGTGAGAAACCTTGTGCAACAAGTCGTGCTTTGTATCTCACAATTTCATTTAACTCATTTCTTTTACGGACAAAAATCCATTTATATCCAATAGGTTTGACATCATCTGGTGTCTGGACTACTGGTCCAAATACTTTACGCTTAGCTAATGAATCTAGCTCAGCTTGAATTGCTTCTTTGCATTTGAGCCAATCACTTCGATGTCGACATTCTTCTACAGTTTGAGGCTCATGCTCACTATCATTAATTATTTCATAAGCAACTGCATATTCAAACACATTATCAATAACTATGTCTTCTCTATCCCACATATTTTCAGATTTTAATGAGATCTCATAATTTTTTGGTACCGGAACCACTTATGGGGTTGCTTCTCTGGAAATATGAAGTTGTTGATATGTGTTATTTTTAACCCCTTCTTGAGCATCATTTTGAATATTTTTCAATTCTGTTTTCTTTCGAGGAATAATATCTTTTGCACCAATAGGTCTACCACGCTTCTGGCGCATGTTAGATTCATTGGCTATTGTACCTACCGGTAATCCTTCAGGGATAATCAATCTTGCAGGTACATTGGCAGTCGAAACATGAGATTTAGTGACCTTTTAGGTGTCTGTGAAGATATCTGGTAATTAATTTGCAGCATTCTGCAAATTTATTATTCTTTGAACTTTAAGTTCACATTGGTTTGTGCGTGTAACATAACTGGACAAGGTTAGAGTGTTCCAACTAATTTCTTGTGCTTTTGACCCTTTACTTTTATCTTCCCCTAACTGAGAAAAAACTAATTCATCAAATTGACAATCTAAAAATCTTGCTCTAAAAAGGTCACCAGTTAAAGGTTCTAGATACCTAATGATAGAAGGAGAATCAAAACCAACATATATACTAAGACGTCGTTGTGGACCCATTTTAGTTCGTTGAGGAGGGGCAATAGGAACATAAATAGCACAATCAAAAATTCTAAGATGAGATATATTAGGTTGTTGATCAAAAACAAGTTGCAAAGGTGAAAATTTATGATATGTGGATGGTCTTATACGAACTAAAGATGCAGCATGAACAATTGCATGTCCCCAAGCAGATGCAGGAAGTTGTGATTTCATAAGCATAGGTCTAGCAATAAATTATAATCGCTTAATAAAAGATTCAAATAAACCATTTTGAGTGTGAACATGTGCAACAGAATGCTCGACACTTATCCCAATTGACATGCAAAAATCATAAAATGCTTTTGAAGAAAACTCACATGCATTATCTAAACGAACTGTCTTGATAGGATGATCAGGAAAACTAGACCTTAATTTTATAATTTGAGCAAGAAGTTTAGCAAAAGCAATATTACGAGTAGAAAGTAAACATACATGTGACCATCGAGTTGAGGCATCAATCAAAACCATGAAATATCGAAAATGGTCCACAAGAGGGATGAATTGGGCCACAAATATCTCCATATATCCTTTGAAGAAAAACAGGAGACTTCAAATGTAATTTGGATGGTGAAGGTCTTACAATTAATTTACCTTGTGCACAAGAACTACAAGAAAAATCATTAGATAAAAGAATTTTTTGATCCTTTAATCCATGTCCATTTGCATTTTCGATAATACGTCGCATCATGGTTGAGCCTGGATGACCAAGACGATCATGCCAAAGTATAAAATTTTTAGGATCTGAGCACTTCCGGTGTATATAATTAGATTCAATCATCTTTATTTTGGTAAAATATAATCCAGTTGCAAAACTTGGAAACTTCTCTAATATGAACTTCTGGTTCAATTTCATAAAAGTTATATATAAATATTCAACAGTTTCTTCATTTGTAGTTTCAATATGATAACCATTGTCACGTATATCTTTAAAACTTAGTAGATTTCTTCGGGATTTACTAGAATATAACGTATCATCAATGTATAATGATGTTCCATTTGGGAACATAAGATGGACTCTGCCAGAGCCTTCAACTACATTTGTTGAACCAGATATTGTATTAACATTAATTTCAGCTAATATTAATTGTAAGAAATAATTTTTGTTACGAAAAATTGTGTGAGTTGTGCCACTGTCCACTAAACATATGTCGTCCTCCATAATATCAATTTTATATGATTATCTAGTAACAAAAAAAAATTATTTAATAACAAGAAAAAAAAATGATAACAAATAAAAAATGTTTTAATAATTACTTATTAAAATAGTAGACTTTTATTGAAATTGTAAAATCGAATATCAAGAATAAATTTATTTTAATAATTGACATTTTCATCGCCAATTAAATGATCAATTCTACCACTATCATCCTCAAAAAAATCAGAAACATCAAAATCAACATCTAAAGGAAATTTTTTATCATTAGCAGGATCAACAGGCTCAGAAAAATTCACTTCAGCATTTTTTCCTTTTCCTTTTAAAGATTCCTTGTAAAGATCAACTAGAAGTTTGGGAGTGCGACATATACGAGACCAATGACCTTTAGTTCCACATCTAAAGCAAACATTGTCATTGTTTTGCATTTTCTTTTCAGTATTTTTTTTACTTTTGACCCATTTCTTGTTAATACATTTGTTTTCAACATTTGAAGAAGAATTGGAACCATTTCTTCTTCCACGACCACCGCCCCTTCTACCACGACCTCATCCACGGCCTTGAGAAAATGCCATATTAACTTCAAGTAATGGGGATGAACCAGTTGGATGAGATTGGTAATTCTTTATTAAAAGCTCATTGTTTTGTTCAGCCACAAGTAAACAAGAGATTAGTTCAGAATATTTTTTAAATCTACGCTCTCGATATTGCTGCTGCAGGAGCACATTCGAGGGATGAAAAGTTGAATATTTTTTTCTAACATATCCTCATCAGTAATGTTCTCTCCACATAATTTTAATTGAGAGCTAATCTTAAATAAGGCTGAATTGTATTCACTTACAATTTTATAATCTTGCAAACGTAAATGTATCCATTCATATCGAGCTTTAGGAAGAATCACCGTTCTTTGGTGTTCATATCTCTCCTTTAAATTATTCCAAAGGACTAATGGGTCTTTAACAGTGAGATATTCAGTTTTCAATTCTTCGTGTAAATGGTGTCGAAGGAAAATCATTGCCTTAGCGCGATCCTGCAGGGATGCTGTATTTCCTTATTTTATTGAATCTCCAAGATTTATAGCATTGAGGTGAATCTCAGCATCAAGTACCCATGAAAGATAATTTCTTCTAGAAATATCAAGGGCAATAAAATCAAGCTTCGCAAGATTTGATATTGTAAATACACTACACTTAAAAAAAATTAAAATTAGGCTATAAATAAATTGTCAAAATTAATAAATAAAATTAAATCACACAAAATTAACAAATATGTGTACAATATTATTTTATGCAAATATTATTAATTTGTTATAGGCATAATTATGACCAACCCGTTTTCAATTAAGGGCATTCAATTTTGATAATTAAAAGCACACGAAAAAAATAAAAAAATAAAAACAAACAAAATAAAAGGTAACATATAAAATAAAAAAAATAAACCAACTTTATGTTTGTCTTCACGGAACCAAAAACAAAAGAAAAGAAAAATAATAGTAAATAAATAAAAATCATCCACAATAATTTCAAGTTTAGGGCTGCCATACAAAGATAGGATCTCACGCAGTGTACCCAAAATCATAATAATGAAAGAAAAATTAAATTAATTATTATGATAATCCACGTATATAAACATAATATTTCTCAATAATCGTTGAAAACGATTATTAATTAAAATCAAAATAATAACAATATTAATTAATAATAATATTCAACGATATTTGTTAATAATAATTATAATAATCAATAACAATGGAGATTAGTTCAATGATATTTGGATTCAGATGATAACCGTTCACAATAATTAAAATCATATAAGTAAAAAAAAATTAAATTAAGGTAAATAATAAACTTTCAAATTATTTTAAGATAATTTATCGTTAAATCTTGTAAATTAAAATTCTTAATTCCTTCGAGTCGGATTATCGTAAACCACCTACTTCCAATAATCAATAGAGGTTATCATGTTGATAACGTGTTATAAACTAATTAAAGAAAATACATAAATAGTAGAATAAAAAATTTTCTCGTATTAATTATATATACTGAATAACCACAATAGGATATTTATAGGTACAAAATAAAAGAGATAAACTTCTACTAGAATAGAGAAAATGATGAATTTAATAGTCAAACAAATATCTTATAATTATCACAACACTAACCCCATTTTAGAAAAGTAAAAGATGCAATTTTTCTTTTTCAAGTAGCTTCTGCTATCCCAAGCGTAACAAGTCAACGCTAGTAACGAAGCCGTCTCTTGGCTGCTTTAGGTCTTCCTTCTTTAATGTCCATGGGCACGTTCATGGAAGAGCGAGATAACAATCCATGTCTACTTCTTTTTCTTCGTCCAACTGCAACGGTATATACAGTGTCCACAAATTCAACATATTTCTCCTCTTGCATGTAAAGCGGGCGGACTCCACACTCTATCACATCACAGCAATGTGAAGGATTGTTGTCCATATCTTCAGCGTAAAATTTTATTAACACCTCACTGAATTTTCCAAAATTATCATTCTTTGTGGCATCTAGACAGGGATCATAACCAATAAACAAGTGATCTGATCCATCAAACCTCCTATTCTTCCACCCATACCAGCCATCAAATTCACAGTTTAGATCCTGTCCTGGCAATCACCATCCTTGTTCTTGAAATGGTAACTACATCGAAGCTGGAAACTAGTGTCCTTAAAATGGGGCTCAAATGCAACCACAGCACACACAGTGAAACCCACAAAATCACCATTAACCCAATACGAAGGCAGCTCAATTGTTAATGAAGATCCCCAGCTACGAAACACACTGGCATAGTGCTCGATGGGAAGCAAAGGCTGGATGGCCCCGGTAGAACAGAAGACACCTAGATAAAAATATCTATGTTAATGAACATTGTTTACGAGTTTCAACGCAAGACAATGGCCTCAAAAAGAATTAGAAAGGACCAACTAACCTGACCATATAATCTTTTGCTATACATCTGAATTTTCAGTAGTGCATAAGCAAAAATGTTATTGCAAGCATCAGAAAACAAATTGAAACAATTTGTGAAAAACAAGTCACAAATGTTTCCCTCAACTGCAGTCGACGAGATGGAAATTGTCATTAACGATGTGCAATCATTTGCATCTAATTTTGATAGTTGTGGTGGCAATGGGGGTAATGATTTAAGCTTATGACAAGACCTTAAGCCAAGGTATTTTAACTCGGAGAAGTTTTCAATGCTTGCTTGTATGTGCTCGAAATTGTTTCCACCTAATTCCAAGTACTCCAGAGAGGAAAAGCATTGCAGGCTGCTAGGCAGATGAGATATATCACAGCCACTTAGGCATAGCTTCCGCAAATATTCCAAATGTGCCCTCCAATCTGGTAGGCTGACAAAAAATTGTGGCATTGGGGCTAGATTTTTGCAGTCCCCCAATTCCAGCACGGAAAGGCTGTCTAGATTTTTTATTGGAGAGGGTAACTGTCTTATGCCTGTTCCACCCATGTAAAGATATTTCAATGATCCCATACGCTCGGAAATTTCTGGAAAGTTCTCAAATCTCGAACATCCTGATAGATTAAGCTTCTGCAGAGATTTTAACTTACAAAAACTGCCTGGAAGAATCCTGAAGTCTGCACAGTTTTGCATATGCAATTCAACTAGTTCAGAGAAACATTCAATTGATGATGGAATTTCCTCTATTGCCGTTCCATCTAGGTACAACACCTTTATATTCCTTGAGACCTGAGGAAATATGGTTATACATGAGCAACCTGAGAGAATGAGTTTTTGAAGAGATGCCAACTTAGAAACTGTAAATGGAAGGTTCTTAAGCCTTTTGCAATCTGTTAGATCCAAAGTGGAGAGCCTAGAGAGAAAACCAATTGAGCAAGGAAGCTCTTCCACCCCAGTACCACTTAAGTACAAATATCTTACATTACTTGGAAAATCAGGGAATCTGGTGATATTTGAGCAGCCAGAGAGATCAGCAATTACAAGAGACTTTATATAACAAACGGTGTTTGGAAGATCCTCAAGTTGTTTACAGTCCTTCAAATTCAATGCAACAAGTGTACCAAGAAAGCCAATTGATTGAGGAAGTTCTTCAATTGCAGTGCTATTTAAATTTAGATATGTTATATTCCCTTTAATCTCTGGACACCTATTAAGATTTTTGCAGCCAGAAAAGTTGAGAGTTTCAAGAGATGTCAGATTCATTCTACTTGGAAAATTTGTAAGATTTGTACAGTATCTAAAGTCCAAATCGACAAGCTTGTCTAGATACCGAACAGATGAAGGAAATTCTACCAAACTTGCACAGTAATCAAATTTCAACCTTTCGAGATTTTTTGCCCGCGATAGGTCTGGAAGTGCAGTCAGGTGCTCACAATTGCTAAGGTTAATCTCTCTTAAGTTTACAACGTTCTGCAAAAATGATATATACAATTGTGTTAAGAGATATGAAGTACTTTATGTGCTAATTTACAGGATTGAATTGTTAGATCAGATGGTTTTCTTGACAGTAATAAATTAGCATCAATCTTCTCAAGAACTCATTTTCAAAATTAAAAAAGTGAACATAGATTCAGTAGCATAATTACCTGCACTCCTCTCCACAGATGCTGAACATTACTATAAGCAAGATTAAGTTTAACAAGATTCTCTGGCTGAAAATTGGATGGCAAAGATCTTAAAGGGAATCCATCCCAATGGAGATACCTTAATGCATCAGAAAGAGATTCAAGCCCATAAGGAATGTTCACTTTGCAGATATGTCCAACTTCAGGATCATAAATTTTGAGCAATCTAAGATTATGCATACTAGCAAAGGCTCCAGAACTCAATTCCATTTCTTTTATTTTAGAAATGTCTAAGAATATTCCTTCAACTTTCTCAGTTCCCTGCAAAACACAAAAACTGCCAACATAAGAGTACTATGCCAAATATAGATAGATTTTTCATTCTTAATACTGGAAAAGATAAAACAATCAATCAAAAATATAAAATTTTAAAACCTCTAGCACATCTACATTAGTACACTTACATATATATATATAAGAAAAAGAAAGTATCATTTACCAGATTTCTAGTCAACACTTGATGTACATCCCTTGGATTCCATAATCTGCTGCGTTTGCCTAAGTCATTAATTGATTCTTGTCGAACAATTTCATGAGCCATTCCTTGCAACACGTCATGCATCTCTATCTTGTTTTCTGAAATAGTGATGAGGCACTTATCAACAAGAACACTTATTCCTATACCACAACCATCTAGTATTTCTCTTATAGTATCAATTTGTTGTCCCTTGAAGAAACATGCGATGTCAAGAAATAAACTCTTCTCTTCATCATCCAGTGCATCATAACATATTCTCAACAAATTATGGATTTTCTGGAGAGGAAACCTTTCAAGTTTACTCAATGCACTTTCCCACTCTTGTATACTTTTATCAAATAGAAGGGCACCCAAAACTTTGAGGGCTAATGGATTGCCTTGAGCATAATTTATTGCCCTATTTGATAGATCCACATGACCCTTTTTGGGATATTTTCCCTTAAAGGCATTTAAGCTAAAGAGTTGAAAAGCTTCACAATCATTCAACCCCTCAACCTTATCTATTTCATCAACTCCATTCTTAAGTACTTGTTTGTCTCTTGATGTTATAATAACTCTACTACCAGGACCAAAAACATCAAGCATTTCAATTAAAAATTCCAATTGAGCTACATCATCCACATCATCAAGAACAACTAGAACCTTTTTCCACCTAAGCCTAGACCTTATGGAAGTTGATCCAATAGTAGGAGTGGAAATGCGATGATTTTCTCCCTCTAAAATATCAGAAAGGAGTTCTTCTCTTAAACGAATTAGTCCTCCACATTTCTTTGATTCTTCCCTGACATTTGAAAGAAAGCAGGAAGCTTCATACTGACTTGAGATACTATTGAAAATGGTTCCAACTAACGTTGTTTTCCCTATACCACCCATGCCCCAGATACCTACAACACGAACAATTGGCAATCCAAGGCATAGTAGAGTTTTAACTTGTCTAATCCGTGAATCTATTCCAACTAGGCCTTTTGAACTGGCACAAGACCTATCATTCAATTTCTTCAAGATGTGTTCCACGATTTCATTTACAAGTTTGGACTCAGGCCTAGCATAATAAAACAGAAAACTTTAATGTGCCAAAATATACAGCAAAGATACAAGAAAAGCTGCTTCATTATGTTAGTGAATATTTATTTTATACACTCAAATAAAGTTCAATCTCATGATCTCTTTGAAAGCAACTCTAGCACTATGTGGCCTAAACTCATTGTTTAGTGAACACTTCCTTTTTGATCTCATTATTTTTCAATAGACAATCATAAAAGCCATTCTACCATGCATGGTTTTTAATTTCCAGATAAAATCATTCAAAAAAAAAAAAAGAACAAAAACAAGAGATCTGGAGCCAAATAAAGCCTTGACAAACTGGGAGGATAATCACTTAATTTTTTTTTTTTGAAACCCAATTGATCTAATCACTTACTTAATGATGTGGGAATCCCATCCCGATATTGGCAGCTCTTGGTCAATTCAGCTTTCCACCTTGGCACCTTGTCCAGCTTCTCCTTAAACTTCTTTTCAAGCTCAAGAAGTGCATTTCCAAAACTCCCACTCTGTTCTTCTACATTACATGGATTTACGTGATAGAAAACCGGTAAAACAATTTGCCCATAAGTTTCTTTGCATTCAAGTATCTTGACCAATTCATCAACACACCATGGGGAAGATGCATAGTTTTCGGAGAATATTATCACTGAAATTCTGGAGTCTTCAATAGTTTTCAAAAGAGCAGGTGTGATTTCTTCACCTCTTTCAAGCTCGTTATCAATGAACGTCCTGATTTTTCTACGACACAAAGCATAATAAAGATGACTGGTAAAATGATCACGGGTATCGGTTCCTCTGAAACTAAGGAACACATCATACTTCCATTTAGAGATGGTAGATGAAGAAGATGCCATACTAGAGGGTGATTAAATTCTTTATGCGAAATCACTTCTTTCTGCGCAAGAAACAAGGGAAATAGTCATCATAAGCTGTTGAATTGATTTTGTATATGAGCACCTAAATCATTGCAAAATTTAAAAGAGGACCATAAAAACATGGCCTAATAATAATAATAACAATAATAACGGGATTTTCAGTTTTAATCCATTATTTTAAACATCTCAATTCCAAGAGCAAATAGTAGTCATAATAAGAACAAGCTCAAATATCAGGCATAATCATAACGAAGATAAGATAGAAGTTTAAAACAGAAGTGGAAGATCGATTGATAAAGTTTCTTTAACTTACAGAAGAAAGATGAAGAGATCTGCACCGTTTATATAACAAACTTGAACTTTAACTCAGTGATACTGAAACCATCACCAGCAGATCCGTTGAGAGTTTAATACCAGCCGAATCCTATGAATTCCTGTTTATATAAAATTTCTTCTGATCAATGAACGAACCAAAACAGATGAAAATTCCAGCGGTCTAATTCCTCTTAGTTGAAAGAAGATAAAAAGAAAAAAAAAATGGAGAAGTTATCAATATCGCAAGAGAGAGAACCACTTTTTAGAAAATGCCATTGACTTATCAGGACATGTCTTCTCAATAGAATATATTAAGTGGCAAAATCCATAATTTATTCTGAAATATGATATTTTTACAAATTAAATTTTTATATTTTTAAAATTATATTTTTTAACATTTAAATTTTTTTAAAATTCTAGTAAAATCACATGTATTTTAAGGAAATGCTGTTATTTTTAATATTTATTTTAATTTGATGTGTTCTAATAAATAAAATTCTTTTAAAATTCTATTAAAATCACATGTGTTTTAAGGAAAAATCAGGTTTCATGCTCTATCAAGCTTACAAGCAATCTGACGGTGCGCCTCACCAGAAAATGATTCTTCTAATAAATGAAATTTTTAAATCAAATATATAATTTTAAAAATATAAAAATTTATTATATAAATATATCAAATTTAATAAATTTAATATATAATTTTAAAAATATATAATTATAATATATAAAATTTTTAAAATTAAATCATTGATTTTTCTTATTTTCAGTATCTATACTTTTATCTATTTATTTAAGGGCCTGATTCGGTTCGCTGCCTGCACCAATTCGTAGGGTAATACAGCAAATCCCAAAATATAATCCGTTTTTTCTGATCAAAATTTTGACTTATGCCCCTATTAACCTCTTCACTTTCAAATTCTGTAACTTTCAGAAATCTTAACTGATCAATCTCCCGTAATATATCTTTACCTAATTTATTAGGGAAGGAGGTGTTTGTACCATTATATTCTTAATAAATTTTTGTTCATTACGTCTAAATGGGTGATCTGACGGAAGAAATTTTTTATTATTGTCAAATCAAAATATTTTCTCCCTGTTGGAAAGATGAAATGCATTAGAATTATTGTCACAATAAGGACAAGCCAATTTTTCTGCTATGCTTCATTCAGATAACATAGTATATGCAGAAAAATCATTAACAGTCTACATCCAAGCTGCTTTCATCTGAAAATTTTATTTTATCTATTTTGATTTTGACAGTTGTTTAGGGGAATGGGTCATTCACCTTGTTTTTGTTTCTTGTCAAATAGGATGAAATTGAAGCCTGAAATTGCCAATGCAGAATCATTTTCTGGTGAGGCGCACCGTCAGATTGATTGTAAGCTGGATAGAGCATGAAACCTGATTTTTCCCTTTCATACTTGGACCATCCACAGCAAGAGCGACTATCAAAGCCTGGTATCTGCCATATTGGCGCCACATAAAATAATGTGAAAACTAAGCCACTAGCCACTCTAATAGTTGCTGGAAATTTTTGCGGAATCAACTTAATCTATGTTATTGAAAGCCAAAATGTTCTTGTGGTTGATATGTAATTCCTGTCAGCAAGAAGAACGTTGTTTGCTTTATTAAGTGTATGCAGTAACTTCTGATATGAGTTGTTATTTCATCCTTGCCATTGCTTCCTCCCTGTGTCCTACAAAATGCAGGATTTGGTACCTTGTGTTCCAATTTTATTCAAGGACGAGCAGATTATTCTACGGAGAGGCAAGACAAATACCAGAAGAGAACCCAGCAACCGCCATATAGTATCAATCACTTGCCATTTACCAGTAACTCCTAACATTTCATTTCCTCGTAGAGATTACAGAGCCAATTCCGTATTTTGGTACATTTAGCCGCAGGGGTGCGCACCGTCAGATGCCCAACCTGACGCCCAACCAGGGAGAAAATTCAGTGCGTAATCATTAAATGATCAAAGCATATTAACAATGCATAGCTGTGCGGCACGCACCGAATTAACAATTGTATTATACTTGTTTGTTTTTCTGCTCATTTTGATTTTTATTTTATCAAAATTCAGTTTCTTAACATTGATTTTATCTAAATTAAAATCTTTATTTTCCGAATTTAATCCTCTACTTTTAGTTTATACAACAAAGCCAAATGAAAGTTTAGATTTTACAAAATAAAAACTAGAACATTAATCTAAACTTATTTTAAGAAATGAAAACAATAAAACTGAGGCATCTAGAGATAGGTAAATATTTTTATGTAATTTATTATTCAATTTACGTGGCATGTTTTATTTTAATTTGAAATTCTTATTGCAATTTCAATTCTTATTTAATTTTGGAAGATTGTAAGCTTCTACTAAAGCTTTTGTTTAAGCTTCTAACAAAAGCTCTTGTTTGGACCAGAAGATAAGCGAATTCGGAATTCGGTTGCTCATCACTTGGCTTAAGCATCTAATTCATATGCCGGCCTTCACGAGCGACCGCGGGCGCGCGCACACAAACACTATATATATATATATATATATATATATAAGATAACTGATAATAAGATTGGAGAAATCTTGATAAAAAGAAGAAAAGACTGGTAGAGTTCAAAGAACAATCTAACAGTCAAATTATATGAAAATCAATAGAGGAATCATGGAAAGAAGAACAAGAATCTATAGCAAAATTGCTTGTATTTTAATAGGTAGGATTTAATGTCTTGTAACGTATAGCTTAATGAATAAGTATGGGCTATTATAATTACTTGCAAAGTCTATTCCTTTGCGTCAATTTAATTAGCTCGGTTAACCCTAGTTAATTGTGTTATCGATAATGGACTATAGAGTCTCCCGAATCATGTGGAGAAAAATATCAAATGAAAGCAAGCCACAATTATCAACCAAGGCAACATATGGCGAACTACAGGCTCAAAACTTACAAATTCAGAAAACGCAAGCCTCATCTTGGCAAAGAAAATCCTTCTTCTCGACATTGAGTTCTAATATCTTGCATCAGCTGCTGAAGTAGACTGGGGTTGCTTGTAACCACAGCATCTACACGCTCGAACAACATTCTTTGCATGGAATCCACGTCATCAACAGTCCACGCGTATACCTTCTTGTTCCTCCTGTTAATAATAAGCACATATAAATCTGTAATAACATTTATTGGGGCACCAAACATCCTGTAAAATTAACAAAGATTTCGTCATGCAAGTCATACCCATGAAAAATTCTCACAAGCTTTTCGTCAATCAGTGGATGATAAACCCCAACTACTTTAGCACCCTTCATTCTCAATAAGTTCATTCTGTTGCCTGTACTAGGGTCCACCATAACAATATAGCCTACCTGTATAGAGAAAATAATAATAATAATAAAAAAAAATTCCATCACACAATATCACCAAGCTTGGTACAATCTGTGTCTGTCAAAACGTGAATTTTCTTCAACATAATCAACTTTGTTTACTGTAGCACAGCAATTACATCCTCAAGAGCAATTATGCCCTGATTTAAAATATATATATATATATATATATATATGAATAAGAGATATCTCTTACAAATTCAAACGGTCAAGCTAACTTACTGCAATATCTGATGACAGTTTGATGACATCCCTTGCCAAATTGTCACTTTTAGCCCAAACAAGGCAATTCTTACATTGTGCTTTGTCAACCTGAAAAATTGCATTCCAAGTGCTGAGGGTTACATACAGAGATCAAGAGCAATATATGCCGAAAATAAAATTTAAAGTTGTTACAGCAGTGGTTAAGTTAAAGATAGAAAGAGGAAAGGCAATTAATTTAATATTCATAATCTTAGTACTTTTCATAATTTGGAGATTTTATTTAGCAAGTATTTTAGTTATGGTAGATTCTTTAATATTTCCTTTTCTATTTTCTTGCAATATCTCTTTAAAGAGGATCATTACAGCAACAAGACAAAGTAAGAAATTCCAGCAAAAAAAAAAAAAAAATCCAGAGATAGGCAACCCTTTCCTATGAGTTCCAAGCTATGCAACTCCAACTTGTGAAATAACGGCACCCAGAAAGTCCGGGAAGTGAAACAACAGCAAAAGCGCTCTAATTGGACCTGACTTTATTGTTAGCTTGTAAACTGGTTCGTAACCCAATCACAAACTGGGGATCATAACAACTTGATATCAAAGCCCCATGACTAGATGATATCCCTCATCCAATAAGCAACATCAGCTCTTGAGGCTAGGTTGGCAGCACTAGTTGTGCCGTCTGAATCATGAATGATGACATGGGTAGCATTCAAAGGCCATTATCGCCTCAAATTTTGGCCACTGTGCATAGCAACCCTCTCGGAGAATTGATCAAACTCCAATAAATTGGGTCGGTAGAGGAATACCACAGATTTGGCCACCTGTGCATGGCAACCCTCTTGGAGAACTGTCAAACTCCAAGAAATCAGGTCAGTGGAGGAATACCAGTGGCAGTTTCAAGTATTGTTGGCATGGACAACTACACAGAGGGTGGATCAATAAGTAGATATGTTTACAGCAGCGTTGGTGGTACCAATCCACATCAAGGTGGACATGCAAAAACCACCAGACTTGGTTCAAGCCATGAACTGAGCAGAAGCCACTAAAAGGAAGCAACAAGTACTATGGAATATGGGTATAGGTAAGGACCCATGGCAAGGTCCTAACAGCAGCCCCAATTCAACATCCGCCATGGTTACAAAAGCATCCAAGGTAATGGAGAGCATGGTCGGAGCATAGGATTGAATTTAGTGCAACAGCCACCACGTCAAAAGATTGACATAAGCATAGATGGCTGAACGAAGAGCAAAAGGTCCATGTTATAATTGTGATGAACTGTATTCGCCTGCACATCAATCTAAAGAATTATTTTGGCTGGAGATCAAATATCATACTGACATTGAGGCAGTCTAAAATGAAATTGGCTAATCAGTAATATCTTTGCCAAAGCTTCAGGCGAGTTCTTTCTCTATGAGCAGTAATAATACAGCTGTAGTTAAAGATGGAAAGAATGAATGGGAATTAATAATTATAATTTTAGTAGTCTTCATAATTAGGAGATTTTATTTAGCAACTAATTGTATTGATGCCCAATCGAATTGTTTGGGATTCAAAAGTGAAAGAAATCATTTTATCTGCTAATAGTGGACAAATTGGCAAACTAACAAATCATGCACCAATTAGCACAGCTGTCAATATCGGTATTTTGAGAATACGGTTTAATGACCAATGGTTAACGATGGCTCTAATGGTTGGTTTTTTGTTATGGAAGGATTCTTTAATGTTTGCTTTTCCCTTTTGTTGTAATCTCTTATAAAAGAGAATGTATACAGAAATAAGACTTAAGTCAGAATTCCCAGCAAAATGTACCAAAGGTAGGCCACTCTCTCTTCCAAGGTATGCAGCACCCTTTAACAAGTTGTGAAATAACGACAACCATAGGCAAGTCTAGGAACCAAAACATCTTGCCTAGGAACCAAAACAAGAGCAAGGGCACCTTATTGGACCCAATAAATTCCTGTAAACTGTCCAGTGACTTAATCATGGACTCAGGACTATAACAAAAAGTTCTCTTCAGAAATAATAGGGCATGCAGAAACTTGGATCATTGTTAGTTGAGCATAGTTCCATAATACAAGATAGCTTTATTAATCAGGGCAACAGTTCAAGTCGTTGTTATATCTCCTGTTGGCAGGGCCATGTTTTTAAGTCAGCAAATTCATGTCCTATTACTATCTTCTTTAACAGCTTACTAACTAGTATACAACTTTTGAAAAATATAGTAATGATCCTCAGCATTAACAAGACTTCAATATTCTCAGCTTAAGAGTTGCCAATTCTAAACTAAAATTCTCCAGATAAGGTGGAAAAAATAGGGGTTGAGTTCAGGAAATACTTAGTTTAAGGAAGCCAATAAAATAGCATTGCTTACAGCCTATAAAATAACGAAAAATAGAAAACTGTGTCATGCACCAAGTTGTGCTGTTACCAATGCATATTCATCAATAATACAGTCTGCTAGTCAAAATGAGCATTAAAAACCATTGCTAAAGGCAGAAGATCTAAGGGAGCCCAATGGAAAAGATAATCTTGTGCTTTTCTTTTTTAAAGTTCTAGATATCATGGGGGTAAGTTGTTGTCAACAAAATAGTTTCTACCGAGTCCAGAAGAGAAGAAAAATAATAGATACTTTGTCAAATATATCTTTATCGCCTGTCCCATGCTGTCCCTGCCTCATCAGTGTGATTAATTATCTCCAACATAACTACTGACTCGTTGAACAATTATTCAGTGAGATAAAATTTTCGTGCTCAGGAGATGCAGCTTTCCGTTGAGACAAACTGCCTCCTATCAACAAGCTAGTGGAGCTGCATGGCCATTTTAGTTTCAAAATCCAATCACATGCTCCATATTTATTAGTTGATTATCAAGTCATGGCAAGATTAGTTAGTGCAAGCTAGCTGTCCAAAAAATGAATTATATCATGCATTTATTCAAATCTAAATTGTACATTTGAATTTTTTTATAAAAAAAAAAGTAGTAAACAACAAGAACTCCAAGAAAGAGAAAAAGGGAAGAAAACTAACAACTGAAAGGATATCCTTTGCAAGATCCTTTTCATAGGATGGAGGCCCAACCTTTGCGTCTAAGATAACCTGCCGCACTGAACTTGAAATCAACTAAACGAATGCGTCAACAATCAATTAAAAACTTTGTCTCTATAGTCGGGCAGTATATAGTAAACAAGAATGCACAAAGAAATACCATGTACAAGGCATAACATTTGATTTGAGCAATCCTAGAAAAGATCGAACCAAATGTGGTAGAGAAAAAATAACTGAAGCATCTCTATGAAAAGTAAAATGTTCAAAGTAAGAGAGACTTAAGTCTTCAAAGATTACCTTCAAAGCATCTTCAAGAGTGGGAATTGTTCGATCATGAAACCCCTCGGCAGTCTGATGAGGAACATTTAGTTCTTTAATCTACAAACACAAGCTAACATATAGTCTCAAACAAAATCTCATTACGTGTTGTCAACACAAATGTGAAAATGCAAAGGCTTCATTCCAAATATAGAACTCAGCTGTCTCAATAAAATTTGAAAAATTGACCCCCCAAAAAAGTGGCATAACAGGTAGTTTTTTTCCATTTCAGATATTCAAAACCAAAATTTAGCCTGCCACAAGCATCAAGGATTCTTGCTGCGAGGTTGATGTCGAGGCAAGCAGGAATTTGTTAAAGCAAATATTTAATTAGAACCATTACATAAATCATGATGGTCAAAGGCGTCCAAATCACAGGACTAGCTTAGAATGGTATCCATGCAATATAATACATCAAGGTAAGAACAGATACCCATATTTAACCAACAGTTATTCAAACCAAATGCCAATTCACTTGTCATGGCAATTGGAGGAACATCCTCAAACACATATGATAATATGATTAAGTCAGTGATTCTCACCTCTTTCAAGCTCAAGTGCCCAACTTTAGTCATATTATTACCAGATATACGCTGCAAATCCCTGCCTGTGTGATGTTCAAATCAAGCCTCAAGCAGTAATAGAAAACCTACTACTGTACACTCACTCCATTAACGATATAAACTACCACTGTACACTCATTCCATTAATAATGTGAGCAATTTCAATGTGTGTTTGAAAGGTAATAATAATAATTAATTATTCCTTGACTTAAGGAAAACATCAAGATACAAACTACACCTCTAGTTTTAAACATGAAGGTACATGTAGTTAATAACAATATTGAAAAGGTCTGATTCTCTCATTAAGCAAAAGGATAACTTCTATGCAAGAACTACAATCCTCCATGCATAAGTATATAGGTTAGTGATAGTATAGTGAAATGATCTGGCCTCTACATTATAAAATGCTCATATAATGGACACTAAAAAGCTACGGTTAACTTATCCTTAAGATTTAAATAAACAAGTAGATCTTTAAATGCAGTCAGAGAAGAAATGTGCAAACTTAAAGCCCTCCTGATTAAATGACAAACCCAATTTCCGGAAGTACCGATCAAGATAAAATTTTTCTCAAAATAGGATATTTTTGGACCTTTTAGGAATGGAAAACCATACAAACAAAACCTCAAATCAATCGAGGGAGTTTCTTGTAAAGAATTCATGGAGCCAGAACAGTCGGGAGCACCGATTAAGCAGTTCCGTCATTTGCTTAGGTTACACAGGAAATGAATGAATAAGCATTAATGGAGATTGAGCATCAGGTTTTTATACAGAACAAAATATCTAAAGTTTAGCAATTAATTGATCCAATAACGGGTTTCCTTTTGATACAATCAGTTAATCCTAACTTTCCCAATATTGCATAGACCCTTATATCAGCAAATGCCTACTACGCATAACAAAGGCCAAAGCAGTATAAAAACGGAAATACCAACTGATACATATATAACATGAACATAAAACGCTCTAGAGATATAATCATATAAAGAAGAAAGTCCAAAAGTTACCTATCATGGAGAGCAAATAAAGCTCCATCTAAGGAACGGGAAACATCAATCTCAATGCAATCTGCTCGAGAACGAAGTGCCATATGATATGCAGACATCTGTGAAGTTCATTATAGGTATTTGATATTGGAGACATAACAATTAACACTCAAAAGACAAAGAATAAAAAGGAGGAAATGGGATACGTACTGTGTTGGGGAAGGCATTAATTGAATCACCGCCATGAGCACACACGAGGGGAGGATTGCTCAGCCAACCACACTTTTTTAATTGCCTCTGTAAAGAAACCGAAAGAAAAAAAATTGAAGTTTAGATCACAAATTGTGTGCCAAAGCTTGAGAGAAGGGCTAAGGCCTACCTGATGGAAGTGGCGAAGCCTGAAGTGGAAGAAAATAGGTGGAAAGAGAGCAATGAAGGCCAAGCCGATTATGATCAAACGAAAAGTTCTGCGAGAAGAGGGAAATCCAATGCGGAATAGATTAGCGGTGCTGCCGTGGAGAGCTGCAGTGCGTCGGCGTAGCAGTGGTGCAAGCCGTCTCCTTCCACCTTGTCCGCCGGAGATCGCCATTTGAACCTCTCAGCGGCTGACCACCACGACGGTGTGGAGAAGGTAAACATGGAAAGATATATAGATGGCAGGTCAATTTGTTGAATCGAAGAATCAGTATATTCAAGGAAAAACTCGTAACTAGATGCTTGAGAACTTCTTTTCATTGGCCAGCTGAATTTTAAAAACTCACGGATTGAATTCCCTAATTTTAATTTTTCTCCTTATATTTTTTGAATTTTTTAAATTTGGATCATGTTTGGTTGGTGGTAGTCGTTAATTCATTAACGTAAGGTATTGTATGATTTTAACGATATGATATTTGAAAAAATTGTATGATAGTACGTGATTTTATAATATTTTATGTTTGATCCAACTGTATGTTATTATACAATTTTATTATAAAAATGATATAATTATCCTTCAATCTTAAAAAATATAAATATTTTCATAATTAGTAATATTTTAAAATAATAATTTTAATATTATCAAAAATAATATTAATATTTCTAAAATAATGAATTTAATATTTATTTAATAAATATTAACTTAAAAATTTAATAAATAATTTAAACACATTATAATAAATAAATCTAAATATTATAATAAATATTAGGTCCATAATATTTAAACATTAGCAGGAGAAATAGGGCAATGAAGTAATGGTAATTTATTATAGGTAGATGAATAGTTATAAAATTAATCTGCTCAAGTCCTAGATGCACCTTCCCTTTGCAGGGTATTTCTCATATGATTAAATGTGCATGTGGAAAGGAATACAAGATAGCACTTCATCTCTGTGCATGACTTCAATGTGGCTGTGAACCTTTGAGATTGTGTTAAAGGTTGAGGATATCGAGTCATTCCGGTAACTTGCTTCATGACTATAATAGGATTTCTGGAACCAGAACTGCAGTTTGGCAGGACTGCAGTTGGAGTAATATAATGCAAAGTACTAATATCTTTGTGATAACGACTCCTAATCAGAAGAATGGTGCTATATGATGATGCCTTGTTACCTGTGAATTAGCTATACTTGCTGGAAAAGAATGTATTTGTTGTGCCACATATTTCTTTAGTATTTCCTGTTATTTCATTTACTTAGATTTCCATAGAACGCTGATAAATATCTGTGCCCGAGCCATCGACCAATCCCACAACAATTTGCCGCCTTGAAAAAAGGGAAATATGGAAGTATTGGAATTTTATAAATTGGACCAGTAATTATTTCATAGATCAATCATAATCTCCTACATCTGTATGTTTGTCGTATAATTGAAAGTTTTTATAGAGATGTACATTGTTAATATATAACAATTAACGATATTTGCTTAGTTAATTGAAATTTATATGTTTGCTTTTGCTATATCTATAAGAGTGTATGCACAATTAATTGCTTCAAAAAAGAAATCTGAAATTCATTGAAATTTATGAATCACTTGACTCCTAGAGTCTCCAAAGCTGCCGAGATATTATGGGCTTCGCAGGTCTCGTCCACAAATCCCAAGTTGGAGGCTTCTTGAGGGACTGCGTCTTCTCTTTTAAAACTGTCTACACTGCGAAGATACTGCTCGCTTCCATAGCCCACAGAGCCCCGTACAATGAGGGCCTTGTGGAGGCCAGCTAATAGTTCATCGTAATCCGTATCTCCTCTTTCACCAACAAAGACAACTACTTTGGAGAGTTCAATTCCCCACTTAACCGAAAGATACCTGCAGAACATGCAAGCATTTTGGTGTAAATTTAATTCAGATCCATTAAGTGCTTCTTGTAGCAGTCTCAGCAAAGAATGGCCTAACCTTAGGGCTTGTTTTCTTGATGCAAATAATGGAATGACATTTAGCCTTGAAGCTGCATGTGTATAGACAAGATTGCATCGGAAGCCTCTCATCCGAAGCCTATGACGAATATCATCCACTTTCCGTGTCTGGTTGTCACATATAAAATATCCATAAGCATTTGTTAGGAGGAATATGCATTTCTTTATATATTACCAAAAATTTCCAGCTGATAGCTTTCTGCAACATGATGAGTTTCTTACCTTAGCTCCTGATTTGATGATATAAGAGTAGCACCTAGAGCTACATGCCTGAACATGCTCAATCACATCATCTTCAGCTCCATCTTCTTCCTTAGCTAGTCTAATTGCCATTGACCTAACGTTCTCACCAGGCCACCTGTACCCCACATGAGTTTCGTAGTCCATATCAGCCACCATATCCTTCCATGGATAGTACATCTCGCTTCCACTATTACATATGATTGCGTCAAAGTCTTCTATATTCACTGGGCAACATTTTAGAGCTTCCATCGTCTCTTGCAAACTTGAGCCAGTCAACAATATGAAGCCTATCTTGCCAAGCCCTAGGCATAAGCCTGCAGCCTTCATTACATTCTTGATAATTTCTTGAAAGTTCTTTGTGTTTTTCCCATTACAGTCATAACAATCAGTAGCTATCACAAATAGCATCTGCCTTCTACCAGGACTATAAGTGACACTAGCATTTCCATTGGTAGAGGCCACTTGAGTAATGGCTTCAATAAGTTTCTTCTGTCTAGTTGCTGCATCTAGCTCTCCATTAAGCTTGATATCTCCCTCTATGGAGAATCTCAGAGACAGATCCTCAACGTCCTTCAGAGAGTCGCTCATTGGCTCTTCAGGAACTGGTGTGATCTCAAGACGGGTTGTTGGGTGGCGGTTCCTGCAGTGATCAACATGGGAAAGATAGTTACGGCAGTGCTCTGGCCAAGAAAAGCGGTGGATGTTTTTTAGGCCATTTTTCCGGAATTCTGTCCAGAGATTCTTATCAGCAACAAGCTTCAGAAGAGCATCTGCAATTGCTTTCTGATCATGAGGGTCAACTAAAAGACCATTATTTAGAGCCTGAAAGAAAGAAATTTGTAAGGAGTACCACTCTGAAGTCTGAAATTCCACAATTCAAAAAGAATATGCACAATATTAACACAATTGCATATGGACTTGGGCAATCGTGGTTAAATAGAAGAGCATGCCTATTTGCTTTGCACTATGATCTTCTAATGATTTGCATCAGAGAATGGGAGGTGACAGTATGTCATATGCTTTCCTCTACAAGAGCATTAGGGCTTAAGAGTCCCCTGATTTTTCCACAATGAAATTTAAGAAATAAGATAGATTCAACTACCAACAAAATTGCTAGCTTCTGAATTGCTGGATTTCAGAATGTAGCAGCCGAAGGAAATATATATATTAGGATTGGTAGCTATAATGGCTATACTTCATATAGCACTGAATGACAGAAATATCGGATATGTTGTTTGTTACCTTCAAAATGTCAACTGGTCCACCATTTTTGGTAGCGACAACTGGTAAACCATAGGCTGCTGCCTACATGATACAGATTTGGAATTGAAAGTGAGACATATGTAACACTGACTAAGATTGAATGATGAGCTTAAGGTTACTTATGCTATGAATATAATTTGATAAAAAAAAATACTCAGTGTGACAATTACCTCTATAAGTGTCAGACCAAATGGTTCCACCAAAGCTGGATTGATGAAAACTCCCTTCAAGAGACAAAGCCACATTAAAGTATTTTCTTAGCAGTTAAATGGTTGCATAAGAAAAACATATTCAAGGTGAAAACAACTATCAGGTAAAATGTTTGGTTGATAGATTGCGGGTCTACTTTATCTTCACTGTCCTACAGGAGCCGAGGCAATTAATGGTTTTGGGTTGGGAAAGGTGGCATAATTAATTAGATTTGTTAGAAAATATGTCTTACCTTTGTTTTTGCAGCAAGGCGGTATATGTCAGGCACTTGAGATTGCTTGTGATGCTTGGGATAAGCAACTTGACCATATAAATCATACTTGTCAATGAGCTTGAGCACGGTTGTAAGAACAACTGAACTACTGTTGGACATCTCTTCAATGTCATCTCTATTGCCTAGAATTAGAGTCTGCAATAAGGCCGTGAAACTTGGGCAAATTGGTTTTCTGCAAAGGTGATTGTATTTAACTTGCTTGACATCAATTAGAATTGAGTTATAAATTTACCAAATTTGCTAGCTCTCGGAGGCGGTGGTTCTCCCCAAAAGCCTTGAGCAATGTCGTGACATTTTTCTTTGGGTCGGGACGAGACAATGCAAGTATAGTGGGTTTATGAGGATTTGTGAAGAACCTCATGACCTGCATTTATGAAATTCATTTAGATGATCAACAAAAAATATATTGATTTTGGAGTTCTCATTATTCAATATACGAAAAAAGATGGATGGCTTGCAAACAGTTCTTTTACCACTCGATTGGAAGTTCATTTTTAGATATATTTTTAAAGATTTATGCAGTGACCTTAACTTCTTCCTGTAAAACATTATACCTATCTGTGATGCAGATATTAAAAAAACTTTGTATAGTTGCATTTATTGAAGGAAATGGTATATATATATGGAAGAGAAATATCACCTCAGACCATATGGGAGGTAGATTCCTTTTATTTTGGGTTCTGTCTGAGCCAATCAATGACTTGAGGTCACCTTCCAGTGAATCTTGTGCAGTTACGTAGCTGAAGTCCATTCCTGGAGGTATGACCTGATGCCATATGGTAATTAGAATATAGTTAGATTGCTATATGAATCATAGTTCGTAATCGTACTATAAGTTGTACACTGTATACTAGAATCATTTGGACTAATAAGCTGCTCTTCGTTGAGATATGACTAACAGCAGTGTGGAAATTTTTTTATTGAAACTGAGGTGATTAACTGAGTTGGTGTAGTTTTCTTCTATAATTTAGTGTTGAGCTGTGGCTGTTTTAATACTGAATGGGTTCATTTTGAGTTTATTTTTCTCAGCATTCTTGAAATGGTTAGTGGTGGAGCATAGAGAATCAGAAAGCATCCCTACCACCATCCTTGGCATGTGTCTTCCGAGGCAACTGACTCCACGGCATCTTCGCACTCTGAGCTTTCTTTCCAACTTAAGATCGAATCCATCATATAAGCCCCATTGCTCTTCAATCTCTTGCTTTGTGCTTGTGACCACCATCTCAGCCGTGTCCAATCCCAGCTCTTCGGCCTCTATCCTCCTCATTATCTTGTAGGTTGCATTTATATCTTCCCTAGAGAGCCTCCCTTGCTTAAGCAACTGCTCAAACTTGTTCCTTCCAAGTGAGTGTCCTGTAAGCACCATCGGCACATTCAAGGCCCCGGACAAGTGTGACGCCACTTCCCCAGCATCAGCATAATGGCCATGAATCACATGTGGCCAAGTTGGCTTTCCTCCATTGACTTGTTCACCTATTCCTCTAGCCATGTTGACAATGTGGCTTAAGGCCCCATCAACAAATTCTGGTATGTAAGGCCAGAGTGACTCCTTCGGTATGTATCTGTGGCAAACGTTTTACAGTAAGGAACAATTTCTTACCAAAAAACAAAACCACTAAACAAGTGAATAAAAATCCAATTACTTGTCATGAGGTCCGCAAGGAATGCGGACTATGTAAGCTCCACAACTGCCAGTGCTGTCAGGTGGGCATGACAGCATTTCAATGGGCTCACCATAGCTGCAGTCTACCTCAGGTGAGGTGATTTGTCTAGTCAAAAGATCGACTCGATAAACTCCTTTTGTATTGGCTAGAGCAAGAGCAAGTTCTACAACATATTTTACCTGGAATTACAACAATATCTAGAGTCATGGATTTGAAGCTTTTTTCTGTAACCTGTAATTTGGCATGATTACCTGACCCCCGGTATCAGAATCTCGTCCGAGTTCCATATTTTCTCCCCGCACCAATCCATGCATGCTACAGATAACATACAACCAATGTGAATCAGCATTGCCAATCTTCAACACCAGATAGAGATAGTTGCTCATTTTTTTTGTGATGGGATAAAGAAAACCTGATGAGAACAATGTAGAGGCAGCGAGGGTTTTCATCGTCAGACCACAACTGCATATCAGAGTTGATTCTGGTGAAGCTGTTGAGAGTTTCAGGAGCATTGGTATCAACCTTTTCTTTCTCTCCCTCAGATAGCTCAGGAAGATCATCTGCAGCATCATTTCGTCCTTGCTCTCTCTCCAGCCGTCTTTTCGCTAGCCTTTGTGCATCATCCCATGCTATCTGCAATTCAAACATTTTCTTTTAGTGCAAGTATGTTCATTCTGTGACATTCAAAGAGTTTATGTGAAGTAAAATAACAAGGCACTGGAGAATGTGATTGACTTCAGCTCGAGAAAGAGCAGAGCCAATTCCTGCCGGGAAAAAGGATATTCAGCATTGCTAGTTTTGTGATTGATCCAGGTTCACAACTGCTATCACATTTACAAACATGTACTGCCAGTAACTTCATCAATCGTGGCTAAAAGGTGCACTTTTTTTTTTCAAACGGATTTAATTTGAAAAATATTAAAAATTTAGAAATTTAATCGAAAATAGATTTTGCTAACGTGATACAGTGATTGAAATGAATGTGCTATTTTTCGTAACGTTCTATTTATAAAAACTGTATATTATCTTATATTAAAATTTAAAAATTTAAAAAAAAAATTTTAAAAAATCAGATATTTGAAATAGATTTTTCCAAAATATTATGTTCCATTAATTTCTGGTGCAAAAATCCAATCAATTAGAGTCCTAATTTTTTTTTTGGGCCCAGATTGAAAGTACTACATCTGGTAATCTCATCTAATTGAAATTTTGTGGGCTGCCGTAATGGACCAGCTGCCTAAGACGAACAAAAGGGCTTGGGAAAGTGGCAGTTTTATATTTATTCATCGAAAAATTCATTATTGGAATTGTGAATTTATATATTTTTTCCATTAAATTATTAAATTTTTAAGTACTAATTTCGGATACTTAAACTTTTATTTTAATAAAATGAGACTGAAAGTTCAGAGACTCAATTTATACTGATATTTTATTAAGTTTAGTAATTTTAGATTTTATGGATATAAAAATAAAAATTGAAAAATTAAATAGAAAATTGTAAAAACTTAAATATCCGAAAAATATCTTTTGCCTTATTCATTTTTACAAATGAGTGGTGGGAATAATCATGCTGACCATTTATCAAAAAACTGATTTCAAAATATAATAATTTTTTTTCTGGTCACAATATAAACTTTTTTCTGAGGAATTACAAGAGCTATTTTCATTGCATTATTTTTATCATATTGTGAAAAAAGGACTTTTTTCTTCTCAAAGATAAAAAAAAGGTACAAAAATAGCAAAAAAGAAAGTGAATCATAGAAATAATGTGTGAAAATTGAAAAGAAAGTAAAGCAGTGCCTTTTTCTTTATGCGGGCAAGATGCCAAATGCGCCAGCACATATTCTCAAGCCTATTACTCCGTTCACGAGTATTCCTTGTGGCTATCACCTGCCCATAAAATCAATTAATATTATTCATTACTCTCAGTACATTACTACTCGATAAAATGAGACCATAAATTTCTATTTTCTTTTAATTAGGGATTCTAAATTCGAGTACTAATAACATAATATGTTTAAATATTTAAAAATAAATATTTTATTCCATTTATTAATCTATACGATACAAATTTAAATTAATCGAGTCAATAAATTTTAAATAGCATGTAGTTATATATAAAAAAATATTATTCATTTATTCACTCACCACCGCAAAAATCCATAAATTCTTCCTTCCATTTAACCCAACCACCCAAATAAAAAATTAATAAAGCTTAAACTATGAAGCTGCTCAAGGCTTTTCCTTTTTGCTAATTTTGAAGATAACTTATATCTATGAGTTTTCATTAAGTTCTTATATTTTTGCATGGCCTTAATTATATATGATAAGAAATCATTATCTTAATTTATTTTTAATTTAACATATGCATATCTACGCATTATTTGTAAATCACTAATACTTAACAAGATGGAGCTTTGGATTAATTATTATTTTCTTCTTCAAAATAACCCCTTCACTTTCTCTTTTTGTTAAAATGGCCCAATTGAAATTTTTTAATTCGAAACCAAAAACAGTATTTCATCGATTCTTAAATTAATTGAAAAATAAATTATCCCTATTAGTTGTTAAATTAATTTCAACTCAACTGAAAAATAGGTAGATAGAATTGGCTAACCTTGACCCATGTCCGGTGGAGATCAGATTCATCAAAGCTATTAACAACTTCTTCCACAAAATATTTTGTGGGATTAAAAGACTTGTCTTCTTTTTCCTTTTCCTTTTCAAACTTAGAAATCTTGAAATTCCCATCATTTCTTTTCCTTAAGCTATTCCCTGCATCTAAAATTGCTTCTAAGTATCCATTTATCCAATCATTTCCTGCCATTTCTTGCCTTTCCTCCCTCTTCTTTTCACTGCCTTGCAATATCAAAGCTACTCTTCACTCCTCCTCTATGATAAAATATATACAATCAATATAATTTAAACAAAAAATAAAAAGATTTTGAGAGATGAAGAGATGGATAAAGGAGGGAGAGGAATGCTTCTATGGTTTTAAAGGGCTTTGTTGCACTTTGAAACCAAGTTGGACGTGAGCAAGGCAAGCTACTTATAAGAAGCCCAATAATTCCTTTTTTTAAAATTTTTATTTTGTGTTTTTTTTAATGTATTTATGAAGGTGAGATAAAATAAAATTGATGAATATTATAGCAACTTGGATTTGATGTTTTTGGTTTCTCCTCTTCTCATATTCCTTTCCAGTTGGTATACTACTAAAAACATCCTTATTCTTTCACTATTCTCCAATTCTCGATTACGCTTATGCCTTTTATACCTCAAAGTGGAATCCATTTTCCATTTGCAAACCATGCCCTTCCACAAACCATACAATTGTTCCTTCATTTTATCTGACTTTTCTTTTTAAATGATGAAATGAGTTCAGGTGGGAAAAAGAAAGAAAGTTCGGAAATTTAAGAACCAATTTATCATTATAGAACACATTAATAAAAAAAAAAAGTATTCAATTTTATAAAATAGAATTTATAATTATATAATAACTATATAAAATGACTATAACCTATATAAAATAATTTATAGGTTGCAAATGGGTTGGATCGGATGGGTTTGAATTGAATTTTAAATGGACGGAATATAAATGGAAGTATTAAACAATTTAACTATTTTTTTAATGAAAATTCACTCTTAATACAATTATGACATACTAAATAGGATGGATTGAGTTCAGGCTGAATTTGAACATATCGGGTTTGGGCTGAACCTAATCAAAATTTGAAGACTTTTTCTGCACAAATTTATGTAAATAAAATTTAGAACTAGTTTGGATTGTGCTAATTGCCAGATTCAGATCGGGTTGAAATGAGTTAGGTTAGGATCAGAACTAAATGGGTTAGATTTTGGCCGGAACTAATTGAAATTTGAGAAATTTTTCTGCATAAGATTGCATAAATAAAATATAGGTCTATTTTGGATTGGGTTGGATTCATTATGGGCCGATTTCAGGCTGAACCAAGATGGATCATATTAGTACTGGGCTGAGATGGGTCGAGTTTGAGTTGGATTGAAACGAAATTTAAAGATTTTTTTGCATAATCCTACATAAATAAAATCCATACCTACTTTGAGTTAGATTGTGTTTGGATCGTAATGGGTCGAGTTCAAATGGAACCGAAATGGGTCAGGTTTATATGAGTCTAACCGAAATTTAAATTTTTTTTCTACACAAATAAAATTTATGCTTAATTTGTGCTTAGTCGGATTTGGGTCAAGATGGACCAAGTTCAGGCCAAGCTTAAATGTTTGGAATAGACAAGCTGGATTTGGGTAAAGTTAGTTTTGGATTTGGATGGATTGGGATCGCACTGGGCATGCTTGGTATGAAAAAAATTGTAGTTACATAAATTTGGTAAATCGATCCATTTGGTGTAGTTGATGCCCATTGGATTATATGGGACATGCCCATATAGGTCAAAATTTAATGGGATCATTTTGGATTGGCCCAAATGGGCATGCTTTTTGGGTTGAATTGAGTTTGAATCAATTTTTTTAAACGAATTTGGGCGAAATTTTTAGATTGAGCTAAATTTGCCAAATATAGCATAATATATAAAATATATTCTAAAATATTATATACTATAAAAAATAAAATATCTTATAAGATAAAATGAAATATATTAAATGCTCAATCCAGTCTTAATAGTCTTATATCGTGATGCGCTATTAAAATATAATTGCAATAACTAAATAATGGTGTACGGTATCGATCAATTATAGCTTAGGGTTGCAAAGGTTGGATCGGATCAAAATTCAATTTGAACAAAAATTCCAATCCTACGGACCCAAATTTTTGGTAACTTGAATTTAAAAAAACATAAAATTGTTTGAATCGAGTTATTTGGATCCCAAAAAAGTTAATATTATATTTATATTTATGAATATCAAATTAATAAATAATAAACTACGTACATTACATTGCAAATTTCACATTAATAGAAAAGCTTACTTCAAATTTACATCCCAAGCATCAAAAGTAATTAATAGAAAATCTAATAAATTTAATTTCATCCAAAATAAACACCACTTCATAATAATTTAATTTGTTTCTCTTCTTTAATCCAAATAATCACAAATTAATATAAAGTTAAATTTATAGGACATTTTTTTTATACATTTTCATCTAAGCAATTATACATTAATAAATAATCAAATTTATTAAATAATTATGACAAAAAATTAGGATCAATTTTGCACACGGTCATTGGATTTACAACTTATCATCCAAAAGTAACTGACTTTTTTTTTTCATAACTTAAAAGTCACTGAACTTATTACATTTTTGCATAAAAGTCATGTTCACTGATTTCCAATGAGGAACCTTACCGGATTGATGACATGACATGCCATGTCATATGGCAGGACATACGTGGCACGTCACATGTTTGGGTCAATTTTATCTAATGTCACTGAACTTATGAATTATCACTCAAAATAACTGTCTTATTTTTCGTGACTTAAATGTCACTGAACTTATCATCTTTTTTCAGAAAGTTCATTTTGACCGGATACACATGGAGATAGGGGTGAGCGAATTTCAGTTCAAACAGAACCAAACCAATCGATTTTTTTAATTTGGTTCGGTTTTTTTATTTTTCGGTTCAGTTTCGATTTCGAATTTTGAAAAAAATTAGGTTTTCGATTGGGTTTTTGAAGAAAAAAAATTGCAGAAAAATCGAACCAAAATTCTATATAATTTTTTGAATTTTTTAATTGAATAATTATTTTGTACATGTAAATTATCTTATTTTGAGTTATCAATTATATGAGTACATTTATTTATTATTAATATCTATTTTTTAAGTGATAATTTTGAATTTTGACTATTAAATTGAAAATCGATTAAATGAAAAAATTTATTTAACGATTTTATTGTATTATTTATTGTATATTTTGGGATCGTATCTTTAATTTGGACTTTTATTTTGTACAATTTAGATGTTTTTACTTTAGTATAATATCATTTATAATTTTGTATAATTTTTAGACATAATTTTTTTTAAAATAGTTTTGATTTTCAATTTTTGGTTTGGTTTGAATTCGGTTATTCTATAAATTTGGTTCGGTTCAGTTGATTAAAATCTTAAAAGTTCAATTTTTTGTTATTTCAGTTTAATTATTAAACCAAATCGATCATTGCACAGTGCTATATGGAGATGTATTTATTGTCACATTATAAGCTATGATACATTAGCTATGGATATCATCAGCTATGGATACATGGATTGCTTATGTGTCAAATATAACTCATTAGCTGATGATGGTGATTTAGTTGCTGACGTGTCAAATATGACACATTAGCTTATAATGTGGCAATAAATCCATCACCATGAGTATCTGGTCAAGATGATTTTTTTGTAAAAATGTGATAAGTTCAGTGACATTTAAATCACGAAAAATAAATCAGTTATTTTTGGGTGATAAATCATAAGTCCAATGATCGTGGCTGAAATTGATAAAAACATGAGACGTGCCACGTGTGTTCAAGCATATGATGTGGCATGCCATGTCATCAATCCTGCAAGAGTTCTCGTCAGAAACCAATGAACATGACTTTTATGTAAAAATATGATAAGTTCAGTGACTTTTAAGTTGCAAAAAAAAGTTTGTTACTTTTAAGTGATAAGTCGTAAGTCCAGTAACCGTGGATGAAATTAATCCCAAAAAATTATATTCTTAATAGAAAACATAAATTAAAAATACAATAAAATTTTTGAGTTATTTGGGTTTAGAAAACACAAACTTCCAAATAAATTTTAACTCGAATTTACTTGAACCGGATTACATTTTTTTTGTTTAGTTTTATTTTTTCAGAGTTTTCAATTTCATTCATATTTTGCACGCTGGTAGCCATGGCTCCGGTCACTGGATATAATCTTTCATGAAAAGTAAAAAAATTTCAAACTGTCGAGTTTAATTACAATTAACTAACACACAATCACACCAAGAGAATAGAAAAGAAGAAATTGACACAAGAACTTAATGAGATTTTGCTAAGAATGCCTACATCCTCACGCAGGAGCAAAGAGTATTTTCCATTATGAAATCGAGATGCTCATTACAATAGATCCCCAAATTACAATCCTATAAAACCCCAAAATGTTTCCCAAACCAATAGGGCCTAAGAGATGGGCCTCTTAAAAGAACATACCATCCATTACCAACATATATTTCCATTTTGGGAGTTTCACAAAACTACCAAAAAAAAAAAAGAGTCCCAACTAAATATCTCCCATCTTTTTTTCCCTTTCAACGTTATCTTTTTTTTTTAATATTCATTTTTAAAAATACCCATTTTTTAATTTTACACAAACTCTTCATCTCCTCCTCCTTTCTTCTTCGAGTTTTCCTTCTTCTTGTCGGATCTGCACTTTTGACGATTGATGATTTTGTCTCCATGCCGGATATGCAATTTTGTTGTTGGAGATTTTGAAGCTAACTTATTTGTTTTAATGATTAATTCTGTTTTCCTGCCTCTCTCATTGGTTAGTCTCCATCTCCCCTGTCATTAGTTTTTGTTAATGATTAGTTATGTTTTTTGTTCCTCAAATGTAAATTTGTTAACATTATATTTTTTGTTTAATTCTATTTTTTGAATACCTGTTATTTATTTCTGTTTGAAAGACTGGTTAAGTTTACTAAACCTATGGTTTTCATCTAGTTTAATTTTCTTTGTATGATGGTTTATGTTAAATGAACTTATTTGTGTTTGTTTAAATATGTTTTTTTTGAATAGTTGTTATTCATTTTTGTTTGTAAATTTTTCATATAGTTGAAAAATCTTCAGCATTTGGTTATGAGCTTGTGTGAAATCTGGGAATTTACACAATGACTTATCATACTGTAAAACTTGGTATCTTAATTATTGCATACAAAGTATTTGACAAAATGCCAATATGAATTTTTTCTATGATAAAATATTTTACAAAATAATTAATTTCTAATAAATCTTATTGATATTGTATTTTGATAATTTTTTAATGCAGAGATGGATAATATTCTAATTTTGATTAAATATAAAGGAGAATGGACTAGTGATGACAAATTTGAAGGATTTGAAGTTAAAGGAGTATTAATACCAAATGGTCTTATGATAATTTGTTGGTATAATATTAGATCAATTAAAAATCAATATAGAAATAACTCATTTCAATACAAAATATTTTGTCAAAGATTTTCCATTAGAAGTAAATGATGACAACAACATGACATTTTACTTGGAATTAAATAAGAGGGACTCCGATCTCACGGCGTATCCCTTATATCTTACACTGATTGAGAAAGGTTAGAAACAACAAATTTAATTAAATTTATAACTTATGCATTTGAATACAAAAATTTGATACAAAAAATAGAGCGTGAGTTGCATTCTAAAATTCGGTATACCAACTGGTATACAAAAAAAAAATGTTTGCATTCTAGTTTTTGGTATACTGATCGGTATACCTGGTATACTATCCAGTATATCAAATTTTAGAACATATTTGTATTTTATTTTTTGGTATACCGGCCGGTATGCCACTCGATATACCTACTATACCATCCGATATATTAAATTTCATAATATATTTGCATTATATTTTTTGGTATATCAGCTCGTATACTGCTCGGTATACTTGCTGGTATACCAGGTATACCGCCTGGTCTGCCAAAAAAAGAATATATTTACACTTTAAAAATTGGTATACAAGGTATACAATATGGTATACCAAATTATATAACATGATTTTATTTCTCAAATTTAAATTTGAATTTTTTTTATTTAAGCTCTAACAATATAATAAATGCATATCCAATAATTGAAATGCGGGCATCAACAATAAATTCTTTATCATTACAAGACTAACTACTTTTAGAATTGGAAGGAAATATTTATGATATGATGGATTATGTGAGCATATTAAGTAAAGATACTATTTGGTTCAAGGCACTGTTGATTTCATTTTTAGGGGTGGAAAGTCTCTATATTTGGTAACGATTATGTTGGTTTTGGGATTTTTGATCATGGGGTTAATCGGGTGGATCTAATAATGTTGTAATGGATAAAATGCAGAACTATGAAATGAATATTTTGCGACACATTATTTTACTAGTATTTTCAAGTCCTTATTTTTAAAATTTTGAAATGGATTATGTAATCTAATAATGTTCTTTTTGTTCTGTAAATTTTGAAATTTTTTATTTATGTATTGTCAAGTCCTTGTTTTTATAATATAACATTAATTTATCAGAAGTTTGGAAATACAATCTGTTATCTGATTAGCCTATTTACATATACATGGATTAAAGAGAAGAAATTGAAAGAACCAACAAAGGAAACGGTAATTTATCCAAATAATAAATTTAGCATGTAAAAATGATAAATTAGTGAATGAATGGCTTAAAATTACTTTTGTAATTTTGAACGATCAAAATGTAATTTAACATGAAAATGGTAAAATTGGGAATAATTGGCAACTTGTATGTCAAATAATGAATTTAGAGTGAAAATAAGTGAACTAGTGGCAAAATTATAATTAAAGTGTAAACATGATAATTTTGTAATTAATTGAAAAAAATTAGAGACTAAAGTGGAATTTTATCATAGTAATGGTATTTAATAGCATAAAATATTAAGTGGCGCGATAATTGTGTTTTATTGAATAATTAAAGAATTTTGCATGTATAATGTATTTGTTCATGTTCTGAAAATTTATGTATTTATAGTCATTGTTGAACATATTAAATGCTCAACATGTAGTGTTTGCTACATGTAGATTCTGAAGCCTGAGTGGAGCGAGTTTACTCTGGAGCCAAATCTTTGAAGAAAGAAAGAATAGTTGAAAAATTCTTTTTGTATGGTATGTATATATTTAGCCAATTCTGAAAGTTAAAGTTGGTTTGTATATGAACAGTATAATTATGTATATGTATATATGACTTGTGATATGAAGTGAAAATTGATGATGATGATGATGGATAAATGTTTGTATGGTTTGTAAATTGTTATGTCCTTGAGGGGCTGTGAAATTATTTATCTTACAGGTTGGGTAGGTAAATTTTTAAACCGTTATATTGCCGAAATTTTTATCAATAAATAGAAACTAGACAGTTGTAGGCCAGTCGGCAAGTATGAAAGTGTAGCCAACAATGATTGAAAACATTTGTAGTCAGTGGATATTAATGATGGTTTAGTATAAGATTTTGAAAAAAAAAAACTTCCTTGGTAATCGCTTAAATTAATATGACTTTTTTACAGTAAGAATGTTACAATATCTCTACATCATGCTTTACTAAGATGAAGACGATACCTTAATGTTATATTATGCAAGAAAACCCTAACCTCATTTTGATACTTATTAATGAGATTGATTGCAATTAACTAACACACAATCACACAAAGAGAAAAGAGAAGAAAATATTGGCCCAAGGATTTAACGAGTTTTAGCCAAGAATGCTTACATATACATCCATGGGTTGGAGCAAATAGTAGATCCACAATGAAATTCCGAAATTACAATCCCATAAAACCCAAAGTGTTTCAAATTTGGATCCACAAAAATTCAAGTCACAAGGTTAACATGAACGTTTCGTTACAAGAATTATTGTTTAGCAAGGACCAAAATTTTGTAGCCAAACTCATTCTAGCAGAATTTAGTGAGGGCAAATTTTCTCGCTAAACTTTAGCATCCACTTGGAAACAACACCTTATTCGTTAGATTTTGCAAGTCACTTTTTATTGATATTGCTAATTTTCCTTATCAAATCATATTGTTTAGCAACAAAATTTCTCTTTCTAACTTACTTCAGGTTTCTCGCTAATTAACTATCACAAAATTAAGCGAAGATTGCTCTGTTGCTAAATAGCTACTGCCAGAAAAATTCACTAAGCGATTTTTTAATCTGTCGCTAAGATAAATTTGAGCTCTTATTTCTTAAAATTAATATTGAAGTTTTATTTTTTAAACAATAAACCAGAATAAATACAGACGTTCAAGTAAAAATTAAAAATACAAATAACATATAATCTTTTCAATACTTTTTTTTTTTTGGCTGAAGTTCTTTTCATTACTTGAACAGCATAAATTTGTTGCATAGAGTCTTGCAAAATTTGCTTGCCTGTTGCATCTTGAAGCTCCCTCATAAATATATATGTGCTCTTCTCATGAAGAAAAAGACAATTTTGTCCACATTGTCAAATTGACAATGTTCCTAGGCATATTTGAAATATCCTAAATTCCAATTGAAATACAATTTTATGCATCTTGGAGTGCCTTCTCATAAATATTCTATGCAGTATTCATTTACTAAAATATCCTAAATTTCAATTGCAATACAATTATAATATTTTTTTTTTCAGATGTGTAAAGGATCTTTACGATGTTTTTTTCTTACAATAAAGGTGTTTCATGCGTGAATAAAAAGATGTAAGACCACTATATATTATAGGATGCCCAACTCTAGAAACTCCAAAACCTAAAGTAAAAAAGATGTATGTATTTAATTGTTGATTTAAAAAAAATAAATATAAAGAAGAAGAAGCAAAAGAATAAAGATGGATTTATTTAATAGCTGATATTCTGTAGATAAAAATTTCAAGAAGTTATTTATGGAAGGCAGTTATTTTACCCCTGTATCTACTGAAAATGATTTTTTTTTTCCATGACTTCCGGTATTCGATTTGATTTATTTAAATTTACGAAATTAATTAATTAATTTAAAGTTGAATCTTATCATACCCATAATTGAGAGTAACCTTTCTAATGGTATACGCACTATGCATGAGACAAATATTGAACGTGGAAACTTATTTAATGAATATTTAACTTTTTTATCACTCGGATCAATAAACATTGTTAAAATTATTATTGTTTTCTTAATAAATTACTTTTCATTTCTTAGTTTAAGGAGACATCTCAGCTCAGTTTTAAATGTTGGTTTGATTATAGGTCTCGAGTTTAAGGTTCCGCTCTCCTTCTTCAATATTAAAAAAAAAAAAGTTGGAATCATATTTTTCACCAATCCTGTTAAAGAAAAATTATAAAGAGAATAAAATCATGCTACAGATATGCATTATTCCTCCGAGTCAAAATAACTATATCACGAATTTCCTTGGGCAGCACTTTAGGTAACCAATTAATTCGCATAAATTCCTGAATTAAAGCATATTTTAAGCATCTGATTCTTAATCACACTCACATTTTTATAGACTTACTAAATAATACTTTTCTCTTCATATTCATAACAGAAAATGTGAGAATCTGTCCACCACTCGACTCTTGTTAAAAGGATTTCCCCAAAGGGGTATTTTTTTTTTAAATCTAATCTCTAAGCTTTAATCTGAATTTTATAGACACAATAAATTTTAGAAATTTAACATAAAATTGAGAGTGTCAAACAGTTTTATTGGTACAAAATGTCTATGAGACATTATATTTAAAATTGAGATGTTTAAAATGTGTAAATTTATAAAATAAAGATGAATTCATAGGTAAGGGAGAGAGGAGACAAAAAACATTACATATCATATATTGGAAAACGTGAACATATTGCCAAAAAAGAATTAAATGCATGAGAAAGAAGAAAGGAATCTAAAGTTAGGTGTTTGGATGGTAGGAAAAAGACATCCAAGGGATAGAAAAAGAGAGAGTAGCGTATGGACATGAGAGTTGAGAAGGTTACATCAAAAGAGATCAGATAGGCTGCTGTGAGCTCAGCATATAAAACAGAAACCGCCTTATGGATATTTCAAAAAAATATCCATTTTTTTTGTTAAGAATCTTATCATATTTTATGGCCATTCAACTCCTTTTTTCTTTTCTTTTTATCCCCCAAGAAATTTATGCCACTTGCACTTTTTGGACACGACAACCACTTAAATTGTTTTTAAGGATTCGGATAGTCAATTTCACGCATGATCACTGAATTTATACCTAATCGCCAAATTCGTAACTGATTTATTTTTCGTAACTTAAATATCACTGAACTTATCACATTTTTTCAGAAAAGTCATTTTAACCGATTTTTAACGATAATTCTTGTCGGAATACTGACGTGACACGTCACGTCATATGTCTGAACACACGTTGCATGACACGCTAGCAACCACGTCACCGAAAGAGGCTATATCACATGACACGTCACCATACTACGTCATATTGTTGGATACATGTGGCCTCGTTTAGTGACATAGCTGTTGATGTGTCATGGCACGTGTGTCCAGGCATATGACGTGATGTGCCACGTTAGCTTTTCGGCAAGAGTAATTGCCGAAATCGGTCAAAATGACTTTTTTGCAAAAAAAAATAATAAGTTCAGTAACATTTAAGTCATAAAAAATAAATCAGTTACTTTTGGACGATTAAATGTAAGTTTAGTGACCATAAATGAAATTGACCTGAATTCAAAAGATAAAGTGCCCTTTAATTTTCTCATTCATGCTTCAGGCTTCACATGAAAGTTACGTCAAAATTAAATCAAACTCGACAATTTTATAAGTTAGCCCATAGAAATTCATAAATTTTTCATCTTTTGTCAATAATATAAACTTATTAAATAGCTCTTTTAACAGACGTTTTGTTCTGTTAAAAGAGGAGGTGAATTGGGTGTTTTGAACTTCCGTTGATTTCTATTCTAAATAGGCTAATACTAATTTAATCTGGAGCAAATTCTAGATAGATGTTGTTGGGTTAAACATGCATACATTACACGCGCTTAGTGGAATTTTAAAATTTTATATCTTGTTAACAAGAATGATCATATTTAAATTAATTAGAATCACCTAAACTATGACATAGTAAATGATTTTATCTTTCCAGCTTATACTACAAGTAAAACAAAAATACATTTTAACAACGGAACAATTCATTGCTAAAGACCGAAATTTGTCACTAAATGCTTCATTGACAGACTTAGCGGTGGATTCCATTCCATAAGTTGTATAACACTCTTTCGTAGAATTTTTAACGACAAATTCGGTGTTCATCGCTAACTTTTTGCAATAGATATATTTGGTTAAAAATAAGTTGCTATAGTTACTGAAATTTGGTTGTTTAGCCATTAAGATTGAATTTTTGGTAGCTAAGTCTGTCCTATCTTTAACATGAACTCCCTGTATTCTTCAAACTTTTAGGGACACAAATCAATTCGTCACTAAATTAAAAAATAAATAAATTTTTTATATAGCAGCGGGTATATCCATTGCTAAAGTTTGTCGCAATAATTTTTAATAATTTAGTAAATCGCCTTTTATTTTGGGACAATTCTATCCATTGGTAAAGATTATAAAATTGATACGTTTTAGGTTGTTTATGTGTCTTTTCCTACGTAATCTTCATTCATTTTCATGTTTAAAATGGAACTTTGTGGTGTTATATATATTGTTTCCTACTCCAAATAGTGTTATGCCTTCATGTCCAGTTGTAGTAACCACAACAATCCAAAGATGGAATGTCTTTAAGAATATCCACATAGGGATAAATGAAATAAAAACCAAAAGGAAAGAACTTTCGTTTCAATTTTTTGCTTCTAGCTAAAGAGAGAGATGCATATGAATTTTGGCCATAGGAGACTTTATCCTCTAAGGGTTGGACGACCTATGTTAATTGATGCGTACCTTGGCAAATGTACCAATCAAGTAGTCAACATAGAGTATATGAATATTGTCTCACAGAGATCAATTAAATAAGTTTCTTAGCTACTTAAACTAAATTATAGAATAAAAAATACAACTTAGACGCTAAAATTATCAAAACAACTCAAGAAAACAGTTCAAAGATTAAAACTTGTTGACGCCATCCATCTTCTTTAGATTATTATTGATATCAATTAAATTCAATTTTCAGTCTAAGTTAGAGAATTCAAATGTTAAACTTGGTAACCAAAAGTGGAATTTACTTCTCAATTCAATCTCGATCCTAATTGATAAGGTTAATATTGAATCACACAATAATGAGTTCAGGAGAGATTCCCTTGTTCAAATAACAATTTCAATCCCTAATTTTAACTCAAGCAATTTCCTCAAATAATTAATATATAAGATAAAATACATTCAAACTATGTTCATGTATTTTATTGGTCAACCCAACAACAATATCAACACTAATATAGTAAAAATTTACACAAGCATTGAGAACAAGGAGTATAGAATAAAACTTGAACTGAAAATTTTGCAAAATATAATCAATAGTCTAATATCCAATCTAAGGATTCAAGAATCCCTTAACAAAAAGAAGATTTACTCCATAAACATGGTGAACATAGAGAGTGACGAGAGAAAACATGTTACAATTTTAAAGAGAAAACCAAATTTGAAATTTCAACTCCTCAATCTTGCTTTGAAGCTTTAATATTCTCAAAGAACCAATGAATATCCATGAAGAATTGAAAGAAAATCACTAAAAACAATAATTTCAAAGAAAAACTACATTACAAAGTGTTTTCCCCTTCTCCTTGGGTCAAAAATTGCAATTCGAATTGAAAAAATGATTCCTTTAAGTCTAAAACAATGTCATTTTTTCTAATTATGGGTGCTTGCATCCTCACAATCGTGACCCCTTCTAGATGAGGAAAGCCAATTTATGCATTAGAAAATTGTCTAAAAATTTGAGTTCGAGAGGGCACCACAATCGTGAGGATATATGTACTTCACAACCATTTACCCTTTCTGCTTATCCAAAGCGAAGTTTTGCTCTTCTAACTTGTCATGGGCATGACAACATCTTACTCGAGGGTGTGAGCTCCACAAATCGGCAAAACTTCATTTTTCTCTTCCAAAATCAACTTCAACTTAGATCAGACTGCAAAATAGAGGAAAAATAGAATTGTAAGAAGAAAATGGCTTTTTTGTTATTATATTTTCTACACTCTAACTACAGCTTTCCTCACACATCTATACATCTTGATATAACATACAAATGAGAATGAGTAGTTACAGAGATAAAGATAAAGCAATAGTTACAGAGACAAAGATAAAGCAAGAAGTTGTAGTCTCATGGAAAACTTAGCAGAGTTGTAGTCTCATGGAACACTTAGTAGTATAGATAACTGAAATACACTACAAGAAAATCTCAATTTAGCAACGAAAATTAGCAACGAAAAATATTAATTTTTCGTTGCTAATCAAAAATAGCAACGGAAATTTTGGTTGCTAATTCGGTGGTTGTTATTTTTAGCAACGGATATTTTATTTCGTTGCTAAATTCAACAATGCACGATTCGGTTAATTGATCAATTTTAGCAACGGAAACCATTTTCCGTTGCTAAATTCACGCATAAGTAAAAAAAAGTAACGACAGTCTGTCCGTCGCTAATCCATCGCTAAAAATTATTATAATTTTTTTAATATTAGAAACCCATGAATGACAGAAAAAAGGCTGAAAGGCACAAAGTTAAATAGAGCTTCTAGACATACTTGGAAGAAAAGGAATGTAAACTATATCCTTTGATGCATACCTAGTACTTTAAACCAACACAACCATTACCAATCCATCATCAAACGGTTAAGAATAAAAGACTAAAGATATATATAACCCCTAAGAAACATCTGGTATTTCAAATCAACAGCATATATAGCAACAGAGCTTCCTCAATTATGTACTCAAAACCATAAAGTGGAGCTTCAGCCAAAAAAAAAGGGACTATTATTCCTTTTCTGCATATAGACCTTCAATAGACACGACCAAAATCAATCCATCTTCAAAGTTTGAGAAAAAATGAGATTCATCTTCTCAAGCCATCAAAAGCCCATGAATGTAACTTTTCTATCCTTTGAATCGAATCTTGTTATGAAAATATCAAGTATTTTTATCTCCTGCTAAAAACCAATCCGATCTTGCCTTTTGTTTCCAATAAAACATTCTAATGGTAGTTTGAGTTCTTAAATTGACAAGACTAACATCGTTGGCCTATCAACAAGTTCATCCACCATAATTCTCTTTCCCCGTTGTCTTAAATCCTAAAGGAATGAACGATCTATGGTTATCTGCTATGTCATATAAAGTTCCAATATCGTCCAGCTGTATGTATATTTACATGCTAATGTAGGATGTAAAATTACATAATAGTAAAAATGTTATCCAACATATTCGGTTCTGGTTACTATATTTGAACATCAAAAGGAAGCTAAATGATGCATGCATCCAGAACTCAAATTTCTAGCCCATATGCCTATCTACTACAGTGCATACATAAAACCTATTACCAATGTGGACAAATGCACATACAAGAGTCGTAAGATGCTAACCATTTCTCTCCACCTGCATCTCTTCTTCCTTCTCTTCATCAGCAGTTTTCCAAAAGATATCTTTAAGTCCAGCTGACAAGCATCTACAACATATCAGTTCAAAATTATTCTCCAAACTTTGACTAGGATTGAAAAGTCTCATGTTAAAAATGAAGAATCTAATAACAATTAATGAAACCAAGAGTCATCAATGCAAAAAACAATTAATGTATGGGCAAATGACCAATTTCTCAAGACAGACTGCAGCAATGAACCCCACCTTTATGGGTATATGTATAGCATTTTTTCATCCATGCATATGCATTCTGTCTCGTGAATAACATAGATAATTATCTTAGTTCCAAAGTTATGCAGAAAATTTTAAAAAAATATTGGCACTTTTCATTGTCATGTTTATTTGTATATCAAACCTTTAAAATGTGAATTATATATATGTTCACACCATCAAAAGCATATGTGTGTGTGTGTGTATATATATATATATATATATATATATATGTATGTATATATATATACATATATATGTATGTATATATATATACATATATATGTATATATATATGAAAATTTGGCCCGAGTTCATAAGCAACAGACCGGCCTAAAGCGACCTGCATCACTTTGTTTGATCCAAGGAAGAACTTGAAATAATTAAAACAAATATTCTACCTTTTGGTCAATTTGGAGGCCGCAAAGAAGAAATCACTATACATCCAACCAAAAATTCAATTCTTAAAAAAAAAAAAAGACCAACCTGCTGGTGGATTTGAGCTGCTCCCTGAACTCCTTGAGCTTAAAATTTCTCATGTTCTCAAAACTAAACACATAAATGGAGTTGTAGTGTGTGTCTATATATATATATATATATATATATATATATATATAATACAGGATCTTTTACCAGTTACATTTTATTTAAATAAGAAAAGCAAGTATTTTAAAAGAAAACAATGATTTTACACCTACCAATAATTTTTGGTATTCATAGTTAAAGTAGTGTCCAAGTCTACTTCTCTACAAAACCAAGGCGTGTTCATTTAGTAATTGCTTGCGCAAGTGCTTGCTATAACACTCATTACTCTTTACTCAATAGACTAAGAAATAAATCAACCTACCATATATTGTAATCAATTTTGGCGGTTGACATCGACCATCCATTGAAGCTATAATATCAGTGGGGGTGCTAGAAATTGATTGCCACTCCCAATTCCAATCTTATATATAATTTCCCATTTATTTCACAAGGAACTTAACATAATAATAATAATAATAATAATAATAATAATAATAATAATAATAATAATAATAATAATAATAAATTCAATGCCATTGTTTTCACCAGTGTTAACATGTAGAGTTGAAATGTACTTTTTAGCTATGCACCATCTCAAAAGAACTGGTCAAATTACTAGAAGCTACTTAAATAAGGAGCAATCTCACCTTCACCAGTGACTTGATTCATCTTCGGAAGAATTCTCTCACCTCCGAAAGCCACTAGCTGCTTAAGTTGAAAGCTGCCACATATACAAAATTAGTTAAGAATTGATTCTACGTGTTAGTCTCTCAATTTTATCATATTTTCTTTGTTTTTACCCCATAAAAAATTATAATAATTGATGGTATATGTGATAATGTCTTGAATTTATTATTTTATCCTATGCTTGATAGCAATTTGTATAATTTGTAAATTAATAGGAATATTATTATCAACAGCAAGTAGTTAACGGAGATAACTGTATAACCAAAATCTAAATCCATTCTCAATAAGCAAGTAGTTACAGTAATCTACATATGTGATCTCACAAGTTAAAAGGAGAAAATGCGTTCAGCAATTAATAAAGCTTACCTTTTGTTTCAGAAAACCAAGCTTTCTGCTTGCATAGCGAGCTGCCAATACACATTGTACAGAAGAATGCTTGAAAAATTTCTCGGTTTCTTCATCATGTGTCTGCATCAATCCTTCCTGCAGCCAATAACAACTCGCATCATATACATATAGCAGACATCTGTGTTTTAATTCAAAATTGCTCGAGTTTTAGCCGCTTCAATTTTGGAACTGAAAATAAATTTGTATACAATCGCACAATGTCAAGATTGCCAATTACATACATACATTGTCCCCCACAAACAAAATTTAACATAACCAAATTTGTATGAGGGCATCTATTTATCTATATCTAATAAAAATAAAAATACTAGATCTCCAAGTGCAAAAACATTCTCTGCATCACATCCACCCAGTCAAATGCTGTATGATCTGATGGAGAAGCTAATAATGGAACCTCTGGAGGAGATTTACAATCCGAAGTGATATTTATAAAAGCATGTTACTATGGAACAGACATAAGAATAATTCAGAGATGCAGCAGAATTTACTTTTCTATGAAAAATATTAAAGTTTAGAGGTAAAGTTAGAGTTCAACAGGGCATAAATGACGACTAGCAGTATATTATGCAGATAAGATAATTTAAAATAGTCATACGTGCATGCATGGTTAATAAAGAATTCTACCTTCAGTAACTTCAACATTATGACATTAAAATAGTCAAATTAAAAGCCACATTAAAAACAGAAGTATTAATAAAGCTCACTCATTAGAACAAAGCTCAACGATCTTTATATGCTCATGCCATCCAATCTCTACTATTACGATTTATGACTGCTCAAACGGAACTCGGACAAATAAATGTCCATGTAGGGTAACCACAACTGATGTTTGATGTGGGTCAATCCTTGAGGGTAAACTAACAACCTAGCACAAAAAATTAAAAACAGAAGTATTAATAAAGGGGACTACTTGGCCACCACAAGGAAATTGCAAACTAATCATATCAACTCATTGACCATTCTAACAATAAAACATAGTGACTGTTTTATTTTAACTGTTTGCTCCAGGCTCCAGGAACAAAAACTTTTTGAAATGTGTCACACCCCAAGGATTATCTGGACGCTCAAGTTCACCGCTGATCACCAGTCTTCCAGCTGGATCTGATTGAACACGCACCTGTTTAAGCAAAATGAATGTCATATATGCAATTTTCCCCCAACACAAGCATGGGTGCATACTAGGACAGAAAAAGCTTAATGCAAAATAAAAAATTGCTTTAAAGATGAAATCGTTTCAATAATAAAATCATATGCTGCATTCTCGTGTTTGTATATAACTAACCAAAAGGCAATCCTTTTTTGTGTCCACCAATTGCAACTTCTATAATCAACTGAAGAAATAATTGATTAAGTGCTCAGAAACTGCCTAGGCAATACTTCCTTAATGGTTACTCTAATAAAGTTAGAACTGGTACATGATTTCTTGCTAATTGCAGCAGAATTATTCCCATTAAAGGTAATTGAAATCATATCAGTAAAGGGGAAACGGCAGTGTAAAGATCTGAGATACTGACCTCCTCTCGAAGATGTCCTGGTACCAAAGCATATACCTCAAAAGAATCTTTCTATGGACATAATATTTTTCAGTTCAGGTTATAAACAACACAACTAATCTATTGCCTTCTGCACAAACAAGTTAATGAAGCAAGAACTTACAGTCTGACCGGAGGCTCGTCGGAACTTCGCCGGAGACACATCGCTGCTGCCGCTGTGGAGACCAAAACCTCAAGAGTTTGCTGCCGGTGACCATGCGCCCATCCATCCCGCCATTTGATCGAAAATCCAGCAAAACAATCAGTGGCTTCTCCTCATCGATCTCCATGCTGCCGGCGAGGAAGGGGCTATGGAGGGTGTTGGATGATTCGTCTTGCCATTGGGAGTCCTCTGGCAGTGGTCGTCTCACCGTTCGTCGCTGCCAGTCATAGAAAAAAGAGGAACAGCTTGATGGAGAGAGAGAAAATCGAGCTGCCAAAGGCGATCAGACACTCCACGACGGAGCTGGATGCCGGCGAGGGGAAGGCTACGGTACCGCACGAATCGTCGCCGTTGAGAAAGGCCGGCGTGGTGGCTGACCGGCACCTCTTCACCCCTCTCTTTCACCTCCCTCTCTCGGTCCCTTCTCTGTTCTATTTTTTTTTAAATAAATTTGAGGCTCAAAAATACAACATTTATACCTAGGGTTTTAAAAAAATAGCAACGAAAATTAATTTTGTTGCAAATTTGCAACGGAATTAATTTTCATTGCTATTTTTGGAAAATTATTCCTAGGGCTAAGTAAAATAGCAACGGAAGAAAATTCCGTTGCTATTTTAGCAACGGAATAAAGTTCCGTTGCTATTTTAGCAACGGAATAAAATTTCCGTTGCTATTTTTGGACCCAAAATTTTTTCACTTCATTGGGACAATATTACCAACGGAAGTTACTTTCCGTTGCTATTTTTTGACTCACATTTAGCAACGGAATCAAATTCCGTTGCTAAAATAGCAACGGAAAATATTTTCCATTGCTAAATTTCATTCCAAAATTTAGCCGCCATCTAATGCCGCCATTTTTAGCAACGGAAATAGATTTTCGTGACCATATAGTGGCGCTAAAATTTCCCTCTCTTATTAGCAACGGAATACCACCATTTTTTATTCCGTTTTTAAACAAAAAAATTAACCTAATTTAGCAATGTAATTTAATTTCCGTTGCTAATTAGCAACAAAAATCAAATTCCGTTGCTAATTATAAATTTCGTTACTATTTTTCCGTTGCTATTTGCAGATTTTCTTGTAGTGTAAGTCACAAGATTTTATTGCTTGGTTATAACTCGGATGTGTGTGGGAACCTAAATTCATGGTCTGTCATTTTGATTGGTCATCTCTCTCTACTTGTTGAATGTCTCATTAGCAAGCTGTGTGTTAATTGCAGACTTCCTCTTGAAATAGAGAGATTTGAAGGATCTTAGGCAGAGGAGGATGTTTAATTTGCTGGATATTGTTATAGGATAGTGTGTAAATGGCTAGGCTTAGCCTTTTCCATGCAACTCACTTTTCTAGTGTAGCCTTTTGTCCCTAGTAAATAACCTTTTCCACCTAGTGTAGTTATACTTTTTATTTTTTATCTTCTATATATAGATAATGTAGTCTCTAAGAGAATTAACGAGAGAGAAAACCTTTCCCACTTTGCTTATTCCGTAACAGTTGTGTATTTTAGCAATGTGAACTAGGCTGGGTCTTTTTGTATTATAAGGAGGAATGGCTATAGGATCTTTGAATGTTTCTCTTGATGCTAATATACACTTATATTGGAATAAGAGCTAATTTAGTTCATCAATAGATTGGGCATTATGGTTCTCCTACTGGACACTGGCTTTTTTCTTCTTGTTAGAGTTATGGACTTTATGTGTATCAGGTGTTGGTGTTCTTACTATTTTTGAGTTCAATCTAATCTATTTAGGTCTGTACTTTCTTCTTTTACTTAGAGGTTGGTTGTTTTGGTCTAGTTTTATGTTATTGATTTGTCAGGACATGTTGTTGGTTCCAGAGTCTGCAGTTTCTCTTGGAACCTGAGAGTGTTCCTTATTGTTGTATTCAATCTATTTAATAATTTCTTGGCTTATAAAAAAATGAACTTGCGCTCAACTAAACCAAACAAGAAAATAGTCATACGTCTATTAAAAATCACTTCCAAATCTAAGAAACAAGAGAGCGTACTAAGCAATTTCAGTGTCTTTGTGTAGGCCAAAACATAGTTTATAACATTTTCAAAACAAAATTCCAACTGCAAACTTAGAAATCAAAATCAATTCATATGCACAAATACATAAAATGGCTTATTAAAGCTCAGGATCACCATATGACTTTTCTTACATACTAAATCCTGAAAGATATCTCCACTGATGAAAATAAACATACTAAACATAAGATCAATGAGGCCTTACATTTGGTTGTATTGCCAGGCTAGGGTAATTAGCTATCAAATAAAATATCAAGTCTAACAACAAGGAAAATTAGCCACCAACTAAAGAAGAACTACCCCAAACCTATTCTTAACTACACAACCGAACTTTCCAACCACTTTACCATTCATATATTAACTTTAACAACTTGTAAAGATGACTTCAAAGGTAGACACATAAACTTTGCTCTTTATGGTAAAAATACACTATCCTTTAATAACAAATTCAATAACTTTCCCATCTTCTCAACAACCTTTCACTTTATTATTCATTTTTTTAGGATTTCATTTCATTGCCGCTAAAACAAATTCAATTCCTTATATATAAGCTATCAACCAATTTCAAGATTTCCAACAATAATAGGTTGGCAGTATCCTAAACTTCCATAGATAACCTTAATGCAGCCTCTATCAAAATACTTAATTGAACACAATTCCCAACATGCGTAGTGGCTAACCTTTTATGAGGGGAGGCAAAAACATTTAGGCTATATGGTAGGTTTTAATGTGTGTAACAAGAAAAGAATACACATTAAGCATAAATAATCTCAAGGACTAGCACTGGATAACACAAAAACAAGATATGAAAAGTCATTTAAAATTTGAGCCAAAGAAAAGTGCTTAAATAATTTTCTTTATTCTGTCCTATTTGAATTTCGCTTTGACAGGTAATCAAAAAGATTCTAGCGATTTTTATTGAATTTCCTTCTGAATTCCTAATAGCAACCAGTTTTATCAATTCTTTTTCTAAATTGGCCTAATGTGCTCAAAATTTTGAAACTGCAAAATCCAATCTATGTTTGCTAAGAATCTAAACAAGTATTGGTAGAAAAGTGATTGCATTCTAATTCAGCTTAGGCTTAAGTAAAACTCAATTTTTTTTGAGACTAAGTTCAAGTACATTCTATTTAAAAAATAACTGGAAAAAGTAACATTTTCATTTAGGGTAGTAGGATTAATACAACTTTTACTAGATTTGATACAATTCTAACTCAGCATATGCTCATATACATATATTTATATATATACATATGTGGACCGAGCTTATCGGAGCCATTCAACCCACAACTCAAATTAATCAAATTCACAGGAAGAGCTCTCGGACCATTCAATCTGGTAACCACATCAAGATGCAGTATTGCTAAATGTCTCTTATTGGCATGCCAACTTTATCTTATTTCTCTAATTCCTCATCCTAATTTTCACATAAAATTATATTTAATTGAAAGAAAAAGAGAAATATATAATTATTAGAGGTTTGAGCAACAAAATATAAAAGGAAAATAAAACAAAAAGTGGGATGAAAAATAATAATTAAGCCGATATAGTGTATATTGTATTTTACGATTTTTGTTCTTTGCATATTCTCTTTAGCGATCTTTCTTCCATCCCTAATCACTATTATTTTGCCGCTAACAACTCATCCATCAATTTGGGTCGCCGTTGCTATTTAGCCATGCTTTTTCAGTTTGTCTCTCATTAAATCATTGTATCTCAAATATGAAAAAAAAATGCATTTTCTCTCTTTTTTAGTAAATTATTTTTTCTAAGTAGCATTCCAAAATTTAATTTAAGTCATTATTGCTTCTACCAATTGAGGGAGAAAAGTAGCACATAAATATAAAAGAGAAAAACATAATAGGGTTAAGAAATTTTATATAGATAAATATATAAAAGGGTACAAAATGATGTAGTTTTACTAATAGTTCAGTCAATTTAATTTTAGTTTTTTTAATAGTAAAAATCGAATTGATATAATTAAATTTCTATTTTAAAATCAAACTGATTAAATTGAATCAAATATATTTAATTGCTTATAGGTTAGTTTGATTTTTGATTTTACTTATTAACTGACTGTAACTCAAAATTCAATCTAAATCCGTTGGGAAAAAAAAAATTCCGGTACAAAAAATGACCACCTGAAACTCCAAAAACTGATTCAAACCTATCCGAACCAATTGTGAGGTTTACTGATCCTAGTAAAATAATAATAATAATAATAATAATAAAGAGAAGATAATAAGAAATAATACTTAACAATTGACACTCCTTAAATAACTAGTGGAGGGTAGAATTCAAGCTTTTTATTTTGCAATGCAGCTTAACACGAGTCCTATCGGTTTGTTTTTTTGCGGTTTTAATATTCTGAAACTGCAGTTGAATCAAATTTATGCAGTTTTTTAGATTACCGAATTCAAATCAAACTGAAAATCCATAAAATTGAACCAAAATTAATTAAATCTTCCAGTTCAGTTCGCTTTTTACCGGATTTTGCACACCCCAACCTCAAATAACTGATGGTGGCGGGCAGAATCCAGGCTTTTTAGTTTGTGAGTCAGCTGAGCCCAAGCCCAGTTTGTAATACAGTTGGGCCTTAAAAACCCTAGGTGCCCCCCCCTCCCCGGATTAAATAAAATCCTAGGAACTCTTTTTCACTCTTTCTATTTCCTCCTCCTTCCGTCCCCTGAAGGTCTTGAGCAGAACCCATGGCGACAGGTGCAGCAGCAGCGCCTGCACGGGCTTTGTCCCAAAAGGAGTTGGATATTCAAATGATGTTGGCTGCCGAAGTCCACCTCGGCACCAAGAACTGTGACTTCCAGATGGAACGTTATGTTTTCAAGCGCCGCAATGATGGTATTCTATTTTAATAATTCCCTAAATTGTTTTCTATCTTGATGCTTGGAATTGCATTATGGAATTATTAGGAACTTATTCAGAGATCATGGATCTGTAGCATGTCAACTGGCTGCAAATATTCATTTTCTTGTTTGATTATCTTGATATTATCATTCTTTTTTTTTTTAAATTGAATTCTGATGGTAGAAGATTGGTCCTTGATGCTTTTAAGTTATGCTTGCTGGGTGCTTTTTCAGAATTAATAGCATTCTTAAATATTGTTTTTATTTTTGGCTGCCAGCAATCATTTCCTTAACTTGATGATTTTGGGCATCTGACTAGTACATGGAAGTAATTGCTTTCAGTTTGTTGATTAATATAACCTGAAAAGTTGTTCAATGTTCTTATTTTTGTACAGTTGTTTGTAGTTAATTACAAATTTAGAGTTCAGAGTACTAGCCTTGTGAATATAAGAGATTTATAATTTCAAATTGGATTCTTCCAATTGTATTGAAAAGAAATTTTGATTGTTAGAAATAGTCTGTGTTACTTTTAGTGGCATGTGGGGAAATGCTGTTTGTTTCTTTGTACAGAATGCTGTTCTGTACATCTATCTATAGATAACTAGTTATAAATGAATTGTTTTTGGTAATTTTTTTCAGTATTATGCTACATGTCCATCAATTAGATGTGTTTATTTAAATCCTTGTCACTCATGCCTTTTGGTCTTGATTTTCTGAAATCTGAGGTTTATTGCATTCTTGATATAATTTGGATGATGGTCACAATCGCCAGTGTTCATCTTGTAGGTATTTATATCATCAATCTTGGGAAGACTTGGGAAAAACTTCAAATGGCTGCAAGAGTTATAGTTGCCATTGAGAACCCTAAAGACATCATTGTCCAGTCTGCAAGGCCTTATGGTCAAAGAGCTGTCCTGAAGTTTGCCCAGTACACTGGTGCACATGCAATTGCTGGAAGGCACACTCCTGGTACATTCACTAACCAGCTCCAGACGTCATTCAATGAGCCTCGTCTCTTGATCCTCACTGATCCAAGGACTGATCACCAGGTGATATTACTTTATTGATGACCTTGAGTCTGTAGGTTTCCAGCAATTTTTACTAAGTGGTTTGATTATTGTTTTATATTGCATCTTGCAGCCTATCAAGGAATCAGCTCTTGGAAATATTCCAACCATTGCTTTCTGTGACACTGACTCTCCTATGCGTTATGTGGATATTGGCATTCCTGCTAATAACAAAGGGAAGCACAGTATTGGATGCCTCTTTTGGCTGTTGGCAAGAATGGTTCTGCAGATGCGTGGCACTATTCCACAGGGTCACCATTGGGATGTTATGGTAAATGCATGTTATTGGATTAATTTTACACTTGAAATTGGACTTGAGTCTATAAATTTCATAATAATGCTCAAATAGATGAAATTGTTGATGCCTTTGCCTCCATAAGTTGCAATATTTGGCTGAACATGGCCATCAGTATTTGTTTCTGCAATTAACTTACACGCTATTGTTTGAATTTCTGCGCAGGTTGACTTGTTTTTCTACAGGGAGCCAGAAGAAACCAAGCAACAGGAAGAAGAGGAAGCAGTACCAGTTGCAGATTATGCACTTCCTTCTGCTGATTTTGGGCTTTCTACTGGTGAGTGGGGTAACCAAATTGCCGATAGTCAGTGGACTGCTGACGCAGCTCAACCACCTATTGCTGCTGTTCCAGCTGCCACCTTGTACCCAGAACCGGGTAAGCATTATCAAGTTATTCAATTTCCTGTAACTCAATTAGATTTTGGTTTTCCTTTTTTTTGTAATGCCATTTCTTTATTCATTTTTCTTATCTCTGTAATTGGCTTTAGCTTCAGGCGGTGTCACTGCAGAATGGGATGCTGCAGCTCCACCACAGCAATTGACAGCTCCTCCTGCAACTGTACCTGCTGCCACTGGCTGGGACGAGTAAAGCATTTGGATTATATTTAATATCAAAGTGGGAAAAGACTTGCTTTTGTGCTAATTTCTTTTCTAGCATAGTTGGACCTTGGATTTTAAAAATTTTTGACATTTAGTCTTATGTAATGCTATTTTGTTTACTCAAGTGATCAATTTTTCAAGAACTTGATTCAAGTGATTGTGAGTGGTGTGGGATATTGAAAATTTTCAGTTCCATCATGCACAAATTGTACCTGGACACAGATATTATAACTTCTCCATTTCAGATTAAAAGTAAACCTCTTTTTAGAGGTTCTCACAAGAATCATTAGTTATTTTTATATTTTATTAAAGTATGGATTATATTCGGAAAAAATTGCAATATATTTTTTTTTTCTAAAAGAACATATATTTTGTAATAAATTTTATTTTTCGGAATAGATACTTAAAATGGAATGGCATGAATGATTATTTTAGTTACATGTCATGTCTGTTACTTAATGCCTATCAAGGTCATTTATATATGAAACCATTGGCTTACGCCATTTGTTGGGACAATCAGTTCCCAGAGTTGAGGAAATACGACTAGTTGCAATTTTAAATTTACTTATTTATCTCTTTCAAAAAAAAAAATTTACTTATTAACGATTTTTATAATAATAAATGAATTTGAAATTTTTATAATAATAAATGAATTTGAATACAACAAAACGATGAATTTTTTTTTTTAAAGAAATGACCTTTATAAAAGGAAAGATCACAAACAGTTAGGGATAAACTCCCAACAAAAAAAAGAATCAAACTGAAGGGAAGCTCTAGCAAGCTTGTGAGCTTCACAGTTATTAGACCTACTAATCCAAGACAACCTAGTCTCAGGCAAAACAGAAAGAATAGATTTACACTCGGAAATAATAAAACCAAAATCCGAAAGATCAACTAAAAAATTATCGAAAGCAACAGAAAGTTCTTAAGCGTCAGAGAATAAAGCCCCCCAAGAAGAAAGGTTATCCACCAACAAACAAAAGAATCAAACTGAAGGGAAGCTCTAGCAAGCTTGTGAGCTTCACAGTTATTAGACTTACTAATCCAGGACAACCTGGTCTCAGGCAAAACAGAAAGAATAGATTTACACTCGGAAATAATAAAACCAAAATCCGAAAGATCAACTAAAAAATCATCGAAAGCAACAGAAAGTTCTTGAGCGTCAGAGAATAAAACCCCTTGAGAAGAAAGGTTATCCGCCACCCATAAGAGAACCGATCGCAAAGCCAAAGCCTTAGCCACCCGAGGAGAAAACACCCCAGGCCAGTGACTCGAAATAGCCTTCAAAAACTGTCCATTGATGTCCCTGAAAATTACCCCAAAACCACTTCTACCTACTGAAGAGATGATAGCTACATCAAACTTGCAAACCCAATGAACTACTTCAATAAAATCCAGTTGGACTGCTTGCAAAGAGTCACTTTTCCCTGGTACCAAAAAATTATTAAACAAAGCTGAAGATGTTTTCCATTCTTCAAAAAAAGATAAAGCCAACTCAACCACTACATTAGGTGCCATCAATGAATTCTGCCAGACCAATTTGTTCCTGACACTCCAAAGCTGACACATAATTAAACAAATCTCTTCAAACTTATCCTTGCCTAGAGAGCGATAAAACTCAAGAAGATAATCACACAAAACAACATCCTCTTGAACATTCAAACCACAAGAACCCCAAACCTCCCTAGCAAAGTTACAATTGAAGAAAACACGAACCACATCTTCACAATTATCACAAAGTAAACACGCAGGATTCAGTGCACAACCTTTCTGGAACAATCTATATCAAAGGGGAAGAATATTTCTCAAAGTTTGCCACAAGAAGTTTTTGACTTTAGGCGGCACATTCAACTTCCACATAATTTTCCATAGATTAGAGTGATAGCGCAAAACATTCCTAAAACACTTGACAGCCACATCATACCCACTTTTGACTGTATAACACCCTTTTTTGGTCAAAGTGCCATACAAAACCATCCTCTCTGTGATATAAAGGGAGAGGAATTTTTAAGATATCATTAACATCCTCAACACTACAAAACTCAATCAACTTCTCCACATCCCACTCTTTAGACTCATTCCTTAAGAAAGAACTAACCTTCACTCCATCCTCAATAAAATCAGTCCCATCACTTACATAGAAGTTATCATCCCTAAGAATCCATGGATAGGGTGATCACGGGGCGGGGTGGGACAGGAGATTGCACCCCCACTCACTGCCCCGCCAGTGGCAGGAAATCTCCGCCCTCGCCCCGCCCCCAATATCGGGGAGGGAATTTCCCCCGTCCCCGCCCCCTGCAGGGATCCCCGACCCCCATTAAAAATACTTTTTTTTATTTTAAAATATAATATTTAACAAATAATTAAAATTAAAATATAACATTTAATAAATAAAAAATCTAAAATCAATTACAATTTAAATTAACATAAATTTTAACCATTAATAAATCTAAAATAAAATATAATTTAAAAGTTAATAATCCTAAATTAAATACAAATAACTAAAACTTAATAAACTTACAATAATACAAAAAATCAAAACTTAATAAAGTTACACTAATACAAATAACCAAAAATTTCAGTTGAACCACTTCCATTCCGATTTTCGACACAATATCAACCTGAAATACCAATTAATCAAATATAAAAATATTAATTATATATACATATACAGATTGAAAGTAAATTACTATTTATAATTAATCATAAACTAATTGACATAAACTCTCACCTAATGGATTAAATTATAGTTAAGCATTGAAATCATAAATAATTCACATCATACACCTAATGGATTTTGTCTTATACAGGTTACTGAAGAATCTAAGGCACTAGTGAATCGCAGGGATAATGTAAAATAGCAAACACACAACTGCTGTCCCTAGCTATTGGTCCGTGGCTGTATTGTTCATTAGTCGGCGTCTGTGTAATTAATATATAATTATAAAAGTTTCATTCTTTTCAAGAGAATCAAGTAGCAGAAAAGAACAAACAAACAGTTTTCTTCATTAATTAATTACTTAATTAGTTAACTAGGGAATAGCAGTTGATTGAGCTTACCAAAAGTGAAATGCAGAAGTTGTATCTTCAACCTTTATGCTTCTGTTCAATTTATCTTTGAGAAACCTATCTCCATCCTACATTAGAATTCAACTTAATAAGACCTAACATTTTTAAATATTTATTTGTCACAAATGTTTAACAAATTTGGTAAATGTTATATATATATATATATATATATATATATATATATATATATATATATATATATATATATATATATATATATATATATATATATATATATATACACACTTAATTTGCAACAAGTGCTTTTCCATGTAATTTTGTTAATTTAAGTGATTTGAAAAGATTAAGTCAAATATTTTTATTAAAATTTTTCAAAAATCATGAGTGATATTTGAAATTTAAATACGGAAAAAAATTAATAAAAATAATTACATATTCACATATTAGCGACTAGACCTGGCAAAATTGACCCAAATTCATGGGTCGACCCAAATTCACCCAAAAAATTTTGACCCAAACCCAATCCAATTCATATAAATACCCATTGGGTCAATTCAAAATTGATTCATTTTATTTTTCAACCCAACCCAATATCCATTGGGTCAACCCAAAATTGACCCATTTCACTTTTCAATCCATTGGGTCATTGAGTATTAACCCAATGGGTGTTTTCAAGATTCAAATATCTTGACCCATTGGGTATGTAATGACATCAACACCGGACCAGCCCTAAATAATACTTTCCGACAGTAAATAGTAGTTTTTTGGCCCGAAATAACACCCGAAAGTTAAAAATTTTTTATTGGACCATTTGAAAGGAATAGTCAAGGTGAGCCTAGGGTTGAAATTTGAAGTGAATTTTAGGTCAAATAGGCTTTTAAAAGTCAAAAATACAAAAAAGGTAGCGAGTTCACAATACGAAAAATATATTTTAAATAATTTACTTTAATGTTAAGAATGGACAAAAGAAAAAGAAAAAATTGATACAAAAAATAATCGTATTTCAAATAAATAATTTAAAGATCCCATTATATATATACATAATAACAATTCTTCTTCTTTTATTTTATTTTTTTGAATAATAACAATTATTAGAATAAGTATTGAAAGTTAATAGCATTAAAAAATTAAATTATAATCAAAATATTACTCTTTTTAATGATCAACTGTTATGCAGTATAGTATATTCTAATCATTTAATTCAACATGACGAAATATTAAATAAAAACTTTCAATACGTTTACGATTGGATATGTTTTTAAAAATAAATATTTAAAATCAATTTAAATCCATGGGTCGATTCAAATCAACCCAATCCATTAATGACCCAATCCATTAATGACCCATATTTTTTTATCTATTAATGACCCAATCCATTAATGATCCATCCATTAATGACTCAACCCAAATCCATCCAACCCGCCCATTTGCCACATCTATTAGCGACGAACATCGATGGATGTACTAATAGAGAATAGAATAGCCCTACAAAATCGAAAATAATTTTGCCAACTGTTGGCAAGGAGGGATAAAACTATTTTGTGAGGAACTCCTTTCACAAATATTCAAGATTTTTGCGAGAACTCACTGGGAACTTTTGTCCCTTGCAATAGCTACCTATATCTTACTGATTAGCAAGGCACAGCCTTTCGCAAATAGTTGGATAAATAGCAAGAAAATTTTGCTACTACTTGGTAAAAGATGTTTTTCCTGAAAAAATTCTTATTAAAACATGAAGGAGGACCAAATCTCTTGCAAAATATTTGCTTGAGAGTCGAAACAGTACTGCTGAAAATATTTTTCTCGCAAATTTCTCACTGGCTGTTTTTAGCAAGAGATATTTTTGTTCTATCCCAAAACTTATATATTTTTTTTTTCTTTTCCGCATAAAATTAATAGTTAGACAAAACTAAATAGCTATTAAGAGATCTTGAAATCACATACAATAACTATTTTTTAAGATTTTTAATTTCTCTTAACTTCTTTAATTAGAGGAGACCCATGTAGTACTGATGGGAGGCACTTGTCCCTCTTAATTGCTCGTCAGTAACGAGCATGGGTTTTATTTTTGAAGATACGTAGAGTGAATGCATGCACACATTTGAAAGTACAATGTTTGATATCTTCACCAAAGAAAACAAAAAATATATATATATAATGCTTGATTAGAAATGCAAGAACATTCACAATAAGTTGTAATACCAAGAAAATCCTATAAATTAGGCGTTTGTTTTTTAATAAATTCTCTAATCTCATCAATCATCAAAGAAGATTCATGTAATTCAGGCATTACATAAAACCCATGGATTACTTTTGGGTACTCGACCAAATAAACTTCTTTCCCATTTTTCTTCAGCCCTTCGTAGTACCTTTTTTGCCAATCTTGCAATATATCAAACCCTCCCACAAAAATCAACGTCGCCGGAAAATCCACTCCCGAAATATCCACTGCGTTCGGCCCAAAAACATTAACCACTGGGTGGTTCCGATTTGATCCTTCCGGCAAAAATGCCTTCCAATACCAATCTGCACGTTCCACCGATAAACCAGTAACTCCGGTGAGCCGAATTTCAGATTCTGTCCTCTCTTCTCCTCCAAAAAATGGTTGGATCGTTATTAACCCAATAATATCCAAATTAGTAAACTTATATTCAGTAGCTTTAAGCACCACATTGTGCGCCAAGTTTCCTCCGGCACTGTCACCGGCCACAAAGCACCATTCAAGATCAACTTTTGCAGAGAAGTTCTCGAAATTCATGCCGTCTATGAACTTCAAAGCATCAAATCCATCCTCATACTGACATGGGTACTTATGCTCCGGCGCCAAACGGTAATTAATAGAAATCACAGCAGCTGGAATTTCCCGGGCTAGGCGCCGGCAAAATTGATCGCACTGTTTCGAATCAGCTGTCAAGAAACAGAACCCTCCGCCATGAAAGTAAACGACGAGAGGGAGACTATAAGAAGTAGGCGATGAGTTGGCGTTGGTGGTGGCTGGATTGTATAAACGGAACCAGAGTTTGTGGTTAGGATCAATGGGGATATCGAAAGAGGAGACGCCTTGAATGGGTTTGGAAGAAGGAGGTGATTTAGGGTCGAAAAGCTTCATCAAGCTGCGATTGATGGTGAAATTAGAGCGGCTAGAAGTGCTAGCTGCGAAGGAGAAGGTGGCCATCATTAGCCTGCTCTTCAATGGAAGGCGAGGAGAAGACGTATAGCTCTTTGACATTTCGTGGAATAGGTTGTTGATGTTTTTTTTTTCTGTTTCTGTTGGTTTTCGTTGTTCTGGTGCATTTGCTGAGGTTAGTATGGCTGCCTAGTAGTTGAAGTATTCAATATGATTCGAAATGTAGTTATGTGGGTGTCCATCATTTTAGAGATTATGTGATCAATAATGGTGCTTTGCTCATGAATATATATATATATATATATAAAGCAAAACCCATGTACCTACATTTTTAAAAAAAAAAAAATTATATTAAATTATTTAAAAAAAATTGATTAGGTTAATGTATGTATTCCAATAGCTGTTTAAAAATATTTTTTTAACAAATATGAAATATTTTAAAATTTTCATACAAATTATTTTGAAAAATTATAAATGTAATGGCTATTCATTTTATTTATATAGACTTGTATCCTATTGAAGAGATAAATTGGCAAGTCAAAATCTATTAAAACATGCTTTGTGTAGTTAATTTTACTCATGATCAATTCAATGTTGTATAACAATAAAATAGATTCTATTCTATTAATAAAAATAATACAACTAGATCCAGCCAGTCATAAATGGGTCACAGATGAATTGATTGCAAATAAATTGGATGAACTGACCAACGGGTAGATATATCTGACTTTTTTTTTAATTGAATAATTATTATGTCATAATTTAAAATTCAAATTTATAAATATTACATCCAAATACTTAAATATTGGAATGTAAAATTTGTATATCCCTAAATTTTATGATCTGCATTTAGGTAAAAGATAGAACATGAGTTCGAATTCAACATCTTTTAGCATATTGAAATCAACATTTATTGTTAGAATATCTTTTTGGGAACTCTTCACAAAAATTATTATTTGATGCAAAAAGTTAAAAAAAAAATAATAATAACTATAAAAGTGTAGAATGCACGAGACTTTTTTATGGGCAATGTTTCTTAAAAAAAATAATTTGAAAAATTGGGTAATTTAAAAATATTTGGAAACAATGGGACTTTTTTTTGTGAAAAATACAACAAAATGCTGCAAAATCATAACGCATGTACACTGACCATCAGATCAAGTTTTTCATGTCTGAAACTGCAATAGACTATTGTGGTTTTAAGTCTATGGATAATCATGGGACGGGACAGAGATACTCCGTCCTTGCCCCCGAAATTTCCTCTACATCTGCCTTGGCCCGGATCCTGTCCCTGGTCAAGAATATATATATATTTTAAAAATAATTATAATTAAAATATAATATTTAACAATTGATTATTAATCAAATATAATAGTAAATAAATGAAAATTTTAAAATCAATCATAAATCAAATTAATATAAATTTTAACAATTGATAAATTTAAAATTAAATGCAATTTAAAATACAATTAAATATAATTGCTAATTTTCAGATCGGAGAAATTTCGGGGCAAATTATTTTTTTTCCTACCCCTACACCCGTGGGGCAAATTTTAAGGGATTCACTCTTCCTTTGAGCGGTTCACCATCGAAGGCAAAACTTTCTTGCTCCATGATCATCCCTATTAGTGTTTGAAATTGTAATTACTGTGATTTCAGATTACACGTTTTCACACGTTCTAATATTAATATAATTAATGTATTGGAAGCACATTCTATCCTAGTGGCAAAAATGCATTCTTATTTTTTCTTTATTTTTTATATTTCATTTAATTAAAATCTATAACTAACTTTTATTTTTTTATATTTCATTTAATTAAAATTTATAATTTTTTTTAAAAAATCCCATCAGTAACACTTTTCAATAGATTTTTCCATTATTTTTCATATTTCATTTAAGTAGAATTTGTAACTATTTTATTAAATTACAACTAAAGATAATATTAAATAATTGGACCCGTCAACATTTTGATTCGATCCGTGAATTCAATCCACGAAACAGTTGAAATTAAATAAAGTATTAGCTATTTTTAAATGAAGGCATGCATCTTTACAAGATGATTAGATTTTTTTTTTAAAAATATTATGCACCTTTTTTTATATTATCCAATCATATTTAAATAGGGTTATAACGGACAATTTATATGTTAATTATGAAGTAAAAAAAAAATAGACAACATTTTGTAAAATATAAAAATGGAAAGATGGATAAAAATTATGGAACTGATATAGTATTATTTTTTCAAAAAAAATTTTATGCATGTATAAAATATAAATAATGGCTTATATTATATAAAAATAAGTTTTTAAATTATAAAAATATAAACAGATTGAATTGAGTTATTAATTTAAACATATTACATAACGGATTGAATATAATCACTTGCCGAGTTAAAAATGAATTATTGGCAAATCAGGTTGAATTGATTTAAAAAAACAAAATTTGCATATCAAGTCAATTGTTCAGTGTAATTTTAGTTATAATTCTTTTTTTGAAAAAATAGTAATAAATAATAGTAAAATGAAATATGAAAATAATAAAAAATATTAAAATATCAAATATCAAGTAAAAAATGAATTATTGTCAAATTACGTTGAATTGATTCAAAAAAACAAAACTTGCATGTCAAGTCAACTGTTCACTGTAATTTTAGTTATATTTTTTTTAAATAGTCATAAATTATAGTTAAATGAAATAAGAAAATAATAAAAAAAATTACAATATCAAATATTGATTGGTCTAATTTTATAATTACTTTGAAAAATAATTTTAAGTTAATTAAATAACATGCAAATATTTAACTACGTTTAAACCAATTTTTAGTTGCTAAACCAATAAACCAACAAGTAATCTCAACATAATCAAAGATAAAAATACGCTTAAAACTAAGAAATAACCAACTGATATTTGAAATTAAAATTCAACTCAAGTCATCACAATAAAAATAGAAGGATTCAAGTATCCATTAGCAAAAGTAAAGAAAATTACTTACTAAATATATTGAAAACTAAAGAAAAATTAAAAAAAGAAACAAAACATAGATTTAAAAAGCTCCATTGATCAACCATTTACAGAAAACCAGAGAAGACTTCATGCTCCAAGCTTTTGTTCTTTACAAACTAAAAAAATGTAAAGCTAAAACTAAGCTAAATTTGTGTTTAACTACTGAATTCTCTAATGATCTCCCCTTGTTCTGGTGTTTCTGTCTTCTATTTATAGTTGAAATCTCCTGCTCAAAGAAGAAAATTTTCCTTTTGTTGCTTCCAAATCAGAGTCGGAAAAGAATTCTAGCTTAATAAGAAGTTACATCAAAAACTACCTCTTATGCATGGCCAAGTAACTGAAGAAGAAAAACTATACACTGCGATGTATGAGATGAAGAACAACGGTGCACGACCAAGCAAGAATTTAGCCTTGGTGATGCACGACCAAGTACAGGCTTGTTGTACCAAAAAAAATTCTTCATCTTTTGGTCTTGTTTCATAGTTTTATCATACTTGGCCACTTGATTTCCTTGCTTGGTTGAGTGAAAATTCTCTAGACTAAACATGACAATTATTTGCTATAATTTTTAAAAATTACGAAATTGGCCCAAAACTTTTTCTTTCTTTCAATTTAGTAATTTTTTCTTCAAATTGACCTTGAAAAAAACCAAAACTTAAAATTAACCCTTAAAACACAAATTCAACCAATTAAACTATAATTCAACTAAATTAACTCAATTAAATACCTAAAATCACAATAAAAATATAATTTAATTCATAATTATTAAATACCTCACACTTAAAATTTGCTCGCCCCCGAGCAAAATAAAACAATCCAAATCCTCAAAATACTCAAAATCAAATAAAGAATCATGCATTTCAAAACCAAGCTTAGCAATTAACAAGAGCACTTGAAAAAATTTCAACATGAATAAATTCAAACAAGACAATATGAGTTAGCTTCCTTGTGTGTGTGCAAGACCAAAATATCTTAAGCAATTTTTAAAATCAAAAATACAAATGCAAATTCATAGTCAAGCTTAGAATGATTGTACACCTAAGTGTACGAATGATTTCACACTTGAAACTCTAAAAATACCATAAGCCTCTTATTTAGCATTAGAACCCGAATGTCATCTCTACTAATCAATTAAAAATCAAATATAGAATCACTTAAGTCTTTTATAGGTTGTAATGGGGTTAAGATATTGGTTATCAAAGAATGGATGAAAGATAAGCAAAAAAAATAGCCACTCCAAGATAAAATAGACTAACAATTCTAACATTTCATCCCATTAACTTAAACAATAAAGAACTTAGCCAAACTTGCTCAACCTTTGTTTTTCAAAGCACTTTATGAAAGAAAGAACTATTGATATTCTCTCAATTTCATAATTTATCCCAATTTCAGAAGTCATACTTGCTTTCCTTTGTAAAATACCCAACAATTAAATTTTTTGCCATATACGCTAGCTTTATTGCAATATTTCTTTCTTTTTTTCACAATAGCATTGTTGTTGGCAATACAATAATAATATGGGTAATCAAAAGGAAACGTTTTACCATTTCTTGACATCAACAATATCCCTTGATAGTAAAATAAAAAACGTCTCACTACACCCATCAAGATATCCAATTCCTATTAATCCATCCAATCCTAGAGTGACCAATTCTAGAAGGAAAGATAAAAGCTTTTTAGGCTATATGGTTAATAAATGAGTGTAACAAGAAAAATAAATATGGCAAGCATTAAGCATATCTCATTCAGATCAAAATGGCTAACAAAGGACAAATAAGCATAAGGTAGGAAAACAAGTCAAGATATGGCTCAACAAGAAAAATATTGCCTAGATCACTTTCTAGCTTATTTTGAGTTGCTTCTATGATTTGAACGGTGATGAGGAAGGTTCTAGTGTCCTAAAACTCATTACTTAACTATTTCAATACACTATTTTTCTTAAGTTCAAAAACTGGTCTTAAGTACTCAAAATGATAGAAACTAACAAATATAAGCCAATTTCAATGTTAAACTAGCCAAAAATTCAGTAAATAACATGCTTATCTTAATGCTAAACAAAAATTTTGAACATTGCACATTCTAAATTAGAATTCAATATGTTCAATTTTTGAGAAAAAAACTAAGGCAAACTAAGCTAAATGTATAATATATGATAAATGAATTAAACATATTTAACTATTATGCACAATAAAAACTAAACATGCAAACTAAAAATAAAAACCAAACTAAATAATTAAAACAAAACAAAATAACTGAAATAATTCATGAGTAAGAAAATGAGTAAGGTAAGATAACTCCCTTAATTTGTTCTTTACAATTGAGCTCTAGCTCAACTCTATCCCCCTCTTTAAAATTTTGTTGTCCTTAGTAAAGTTGGAAAATTATTAGCTTACTGTACTCATTTAATAAACAAGTAAGTGCCAAAGAGGAATGTAAGCTAAAGCACTCCACACTTGACTCAAAGTGATAGCACAAGCCAAAAAGCATAATCAAGCCAAAAAGGAGACATGAAATTAGTTAAATTGAACGAACAAGCAAACATGCCTCTAAAACCAATATAGTGTAATAAACAAAACTTAATAAGCATGGTAATTGCGAGAAGAAATGCAACTAGGCCAAACTTGCTTGAGTGCTCAATGCATAATATCCATATGTTACAAGATGGATAGTGTGTGAATGTATAATGTCATGTGTAAAGAAAATTGGTGATGGTTAGGCTTAAATAAATGGAAGAGAAAGATTTTAATTGGTTATGGTAAACAAAAAATAAAATAAGCCAATTTAAGTACAAACCCAACTTATATCAAGCCAATAATAAAGTTCAATTCCAAATAATAAGTAGCTAAGAGTAATGCAAACTTCAAACTGAAAACTGAAAGCTTAAACATCATTTTTAGGGCTTGAAATGATCTGTTCTATAGGGAAAATCTCAAATAATGAATGTCCATCTTGAAATGAGCTTTTTGGAAACATATTATAATAGTTTATCAAACACCTATAGCAAAAGTTATGATAAAAATAATATGTGATGTAATAAAGACTCAAAACAAGTGATAATGTGCAAGTGATTCATAACTAAAATCAAAATTTGAGTTACTTAAGCATAGGTGTGTGCTTGAGTGAGTGTTTTGGTGCTCCAATTAGTGATAAATTATATGGGTGAGAAATAGAGTGAGGTGAAAAGAAAGAAAAAAAATTATATATGAGGCAGAGAGGAGCTACTCAGTCTAGCAAGGTGTAGAGATTGGCCTCACTCGGCAGAGCAAGTGAAGAATTGTAACACCCTCCATACGATTTCTAAGTCCGTATTATTTTATTAATACTTCTATCATAGTTAATTCATTACTTAATTAAATAAAAATCTGACAGCATGACGACTTAAAATTCATGAAAGCATCCAAACTTTAGCACACAACATCGTAGCATGTCTTCTAATACTTGTATCACCCACTCAGATTGGCCATCTATTTGTGGATGGAAGGTCGTGCTATAATCTAAGCGGGTTCCCAGTGCTTCTTAAAGGTTCTGCCAGAATTTGGAAGTGAATCGTGGGTCCCTATTAGAAATTATGGATATTGGAACACCGTAGAGCCTCATAATCTCATTCACATAATTTTTTTGTAAATTTGGATAAAGAGAAATCCGATCTCACTAGAAGAAAGTGAGCTTACTTAGTCATCCTATCCATAATTACCCAAATGGAGTCATGTTGTCTTCTAGTAAGTAGTAAACCAGACACAAAATCCATAGTAATCTGCTCCCATTTCCATTCTAGTACAATGATAGGATGCAATAATCCTAAAGTTGCCCGATACTCGGCCTTGACTTGTTGACAGATTAGATATTTGGTCACAAAATCCGCTATCTCCTTCTTTATTCCCGACCACCAATATGATTTCTTCAGTTTTTGGTACATCTTGTTACTATCAGGATACATAGTTTATGGGATGCTGTGAGCCTCTATCAAGATGTTCTTCATCAATTCTGCATCATTGGATACACATATTCTGCCTTTGTAATACAGACAATCATCACGGCTCAAAGAAAATTCAATGTTTTTGCCTACTTACACCTGAGGATGGGAGATAATAGAGGCTAACCTATCATCTTGCCTCTGAGTGGCCTTCACCTGTTAAAGCCAATCTGGTTTTAATTACATTTTAGCCACAAGTGCCCCGTCTTGCGCCACATTCAATTTCACTTTCATTACATGTAGGGCCATTAAATGTTTCCTACTGAGTGCATCAGCTACCATATTTGCTTTACCTAGATGGTAGTCAATCAAGCAGTCATAGTCTTTAATGAGTTTCGACCATTGCCTTTGTCGGATATTGAGTTCTCTTTGTGTGGGCAGGTATTTCAAGCTTTTGTGGTCCTTATAGATGTAGCACTTCTCGCCTTACAAGTAATGTCTCTATATTTTCAAAGTAAATACAATGGCTGTCAACTCCAAATCGAGGGTGGGGTAGTTTCTTTCATGTGATTTTAGTTGTCTGGAAGCATATACAACCACCTTTCCTTCATGCGTAAGTACACACCTAAACCCGTTCCTGGAAGCATCACTGTAAATAACATAAGGTTTACCTGAAATAGGTTGAGTGAGCATAGGAGCCTCGATCAACATATTCTTCAACTTCTCGAAACTTTGCTGACATTTTTTAGTCTATTCAAATCTGTCATTCTTTTGTAGCAATTTGGTAAGTGAAGAGGCTATCATAGAGAATCCTTTCATAAATTGCCTGTAATATCCAGCTAAGCGAAGGAAGCTTCGAACTTTTGGAACCTTTTTAGGAGGCTTCCAATCAAGAACGACTTCAATCTTTTTGGGATCTACTTTGATGCCTTCTACTAAAATCACATGACCAAAGAAAGCAACTTCATTCAGCCAAAACTCATATTTGCTGAATTTAGCATATAGTTAATTGTCCCTCAGAGTCTGCAATACAATCCTTAAATGCTGATCATGCTCCTCTAGTGTCTTGAAATATACCAGAATGTCATTAATAAATACCACCATGAATCGATCCAAATAAAGATGAAAGATACGATTTATCAAGTCCATAAAAGCTGTGAGTACATTAGTGAGGCCAAATGGCATAATCATGAACTCATAATGCCTATATCTAGTACGAAAAATAGTCTTTGGAATGTCTACTTCCTTCACCCCAAGTTGGTAGTAGCCCTATCTCAAATCAATCTTTGAAAACGTGCTACCACCTTTCAATTGATCAAACAAATTGTCAATTTTGGGTAATGGATATTTATTCTTAATGGTGATTTTGTTTAGTTGCCTGTAGTCAATACACAGTCTGAAAGATTCATCTTTCTTCTTCACAAATAACACTGGGGCTCCCCAAGGGGAAATATTTGGATGGATGAAGCCCTTTTCTAACAATTTCTATAGCTGAATCTTCAATTCTTTCAATTTTGCTGGTGTTATATGGTAAGGAGCCATAACAATAGGTATTGTATCTGGTAACAGATCAATGCTAAATTCAACTTCCCTTGATGGAGGCAATCTTGGTGACTGGTGTCTAGCAAGTATACTAGATCGGCTAGTAATACAGGAAAATATAGATTAAGACCCCAAATATTGTACCCAAGGGAACATGGATTGCTAAGAAGAATATCTATATATCAATTAAATTAACCTAAGATTGTTTTCCAAATATTTTTGATTTAAAAGCAAAAATTAAATAAAATAAACAATGAAACAAAACAAAAACTAAAATTAAACTAACATGAATTAAAAACAAAATAATAACTGAAATTCTCTTGCTAAAGGAACTATCCACCTTAATTTTTATTGTAATGACTTAAATTCAATAGAAATACCAGTGATTATAGAAAAACTAGTAATAAAGCCAAATATCTTTATTCAAGTATATCATTCTTAGTATTAAACTCATAGACAAATCTAATACTTAGCATGAAAATCTAGTTTTAACTTCCTGAATATTCATTGAACTCTTTTGCAAATAATTCAACTCCAATTTATTCTTAGTTCTTCCTCTCTTAGTATTAATCAATAAAATTAACACATAATTACCTCATATTTCAAATAATAATCATGAATAAATATTAAAAAGTTAACCCAAGAACATGCAAATCATGAACTATGTCAAAACCAATTTTTAGTTATTTACTCAATAAACCAATAATTAATCTTAACATAATCAAAGATAAGAATATGCTTAAAATTAAGAAATAATCAACCGATATTGAAATTAAGCTCAAAATAAAGTCATAACAATGAAATTATAAGTTTTCAAGAATCCATTAGCAAAAGAAGAAAAACTAAAACATGGTTAAAAACTAAACAACGTTAAAAAAACTAAAACAAAGTTGAAAAGAAAAATATTGAATAAAAATAGAAAAAACTACTTAAAAACCTAAAACTAATGAACTCTACTAGTTCTTAATGATTGATGCTAATTGATCCTTTATCTTTGGTGTTTGAGTTGTCTGTTTATAGGCAAAATAAGTTGTAGAAGCTTTAAAAAACTTTCTCAATTGGAATAGGAAAAGAATCCTTCTTGAATTGGAAAAACGAAAATCCTTTGTAGCATAGGAGTTAATTATACGTGGCCACTCAATTTTTCCCTTTGATGGATGCACTACCGTGTATCCTTCCTTGTAGGGATACACGGCCACTTGATTTTCTTTGAAGTAATTCACGTGGCCACTCATCTTCCTTTGAAATGTTTCACGTGGCCACTTAATATTTTCTTCTTTCAAATATATGGCCACTCATCTTCACTTCAACTAAAACACATGACCACTCAAAGAACAAAGAAGGAAAATGCATGGCCACTCATTTTTCCAAGGCTTGAGACACACAACCAACTAAGGAGGAAAACATTCATGCATGGCCAAGCAATTCTCCAAGGCATAAAACACATGGCCAAGCATTGAGCTACTAGTCCTCACGATAATTCATTAACATGATTTTTCCAAATTCACAGTTTTGGCCCAAATCTTCTTGCGTTTTCGCAATTAAGTCCTTTTTCTTTCAAAGTAACCCTGAAAAACATCAAAATTTACAATTAACTCCAAAAATATAAAATTAACCAATTAAACTCAAATTCAAACTAATTAACACAAAATTAACTCAATTAAATACCTAAAAACATACTAAAAATATCATATAAATCACCAATATCACCTGGTAAATCATAAAAAAGACATCAGGGAAATCTTTAATTGTGGGAACATCACTAACTTGTGGTTTCTGGGCTTCGGATTTAGTGACAAAAGCCAAATAAGCTGCACACCCTTTTCTAATACACCTGTGTGCTGTAGTGGCTGAAATAACATTGGATAGGAAGTCAAATTATTCCCCTACAACCACAATCTTTTGATCTTCTGGGATTTCAAAGTGATTTTTTTTAAGCGACAGTCAACAATCACCCGATGTTCTTGAAGCCAATCCATCCCCAAGATAACATCGAACTCATAGAATGGAAGTTCGATCAGATTTGCAGGGAAGGTAACCTGCTGTATCTGGATAGAACAATCCCTATAAACCTTATTCACAAGCACACTATGGCCCAAAGGATTACTCACTAGAATATCCTAATCTAACTATGCTTTCTCTAACCCCTTCCTAGATCATCCAAATACCCTAGCATAATCACCAAAAAGGCTCCTCCATAGATCTCAATTACTCTCTACTCATATACTTGTCTCGAAATTGCTGATAGAAGTAGTCCCAGGTAACCTGCTCTGGTGGGGTATGGCATCTAACTGTGTCCCACCATATATAAGTCCGTTCCTGAAATAGTGGTATTGCTCTTTCAAGCTTTTCTTCTTGCAGGCTATGGGTGATTTCAAACAATCTCTCTATCTTGTTAAGCCATTCTTATGCTTGTGTGGCTATAATCGGCTCTCGGCCATAGAAATCCTCTGCACCCAATTTCTTTAACTGCTCCAATATAGATATCTTGGATGGCTAAGGTGGTGTCTGCTGTTGAGGCTAAAATCTATGGAAAAACTTCACCATCATCTATATAAAATCAGCTGGCGTAGGAGGTGGAGATGCTTAAGGCATAGGTGTAGGAGGGTGCTCGGAGGGCTACTGCAATCTGGTGCTCGTATTGACTCTTGTGTATTTGGACTCGCAGAAGCCTCACTCTCAGCATTGCTCGCTAACTCAACAATCGACTGGGAGCCAGAAGCCATAGCAAGTACTAAAATGCACAAGGGACAGATAAGATTTAAATTCCTGCATTTATATCACAAGAACGTGGCATGTACACATATTATATATCCATTCATTCTTTGCCAGTCAATTTCACACATATTGACTCCAATTTTAGGATCGCCTAAACCTCGCTCTAATACCATTTAATGTAACACCCTCTATATAATTTCTAAGTCTGTATTATTTTATTAATACTTCTATTACAATTAATTCATTACTCAATTAAATAAAAATCTGGTAGCATGATGACTTAAAATTCATGATACTCAAACCTATAAAATTCAAATTTATACTCCCAATATAATTTCCTCCATCTTCCACAACTCCAATCAACAACACAACACTTCTATAATTTTATCTCAACATACATATCCACAGTCATTCACATCCACACATAACCCATATTACATTCATTCATCAAATTCACAAAATACTTAAATTACATGCTCATTAACAATAATTTCTCATAAACTTTCTTAGTATTTACATATAATTGCATAACAAAAATCAAAAGGCGTTCTTTTGGGTACATGCCACATCAAATTCTTCAGGTGCTGGTCCTATGGTTCCTGTCCCTATGCACAGTCATAATAAGCTACACGCTAAGGAACATAGTTTCTTAGTAGTGTATACATCTACATAGAATTTCACTTAATTTATTTTACTTAAATTAATTAATTAATTATTATTCTAATTAAATTCTCATGAATAAATAAATTCTTAATTTATTCTCTTTATATTAAATTTCTCTTTTAATGACTTCAAAAATTATCTTTCTTATCTAATTTCAATAATTTTCCAGTTTGAAAAAAAAATTACCATTGTACTCCTAAGGGTTGACTTTTCCAATTTTGATTTATGTTTGACCATTAAAGTTGACTTTTTCTAGTTTAACCAATTTAACTTCAAATTTGATCCGGTTGATTTCTTTTGACTTATATTTTACTATAATTGTATAAATCACATTTTAGTCCTCGAAAATTTTCCTTTAGATGGAAAATTACGGTTTAGTCCCTATAACTTTTCTTAATTATAATTTTGTCATTTTTAATCCAATTGACTATTTTAACCATTTTAACCATATTTTAATCATTAACTGACCATTTTATCCTTAGTTTAATGCATCATTATAGTTTTACCCTTATTTAACATATTTACCTCATTTTTTTTATCTTAAGTCATTCTTATTATTTTTAACATTGTGAAAGCCGTAATTACCCTTTTTACATAGTTTTATGCAAAATTGACATTTTGCCTTTAGTTCTCGACAGTAAGAAAATCATGAACCGGATAAGCAGATGAGCAAATCCAGTAAGTGGAAGTGTCATTACCACTAGGGGGTATGCAACTACTTTCCAATATATCAGTAATTGAACCGGCTAACAGTATATCCATTCTTTCTTAGTACAGTAGCAGTATAATGACAGTACAGTAACAGAACACAGTGGGGTAAGTGTCCCTATGGCTAGCCATACTATTCTAGGTTCCTGGATTACCTACCGAACACTAAAGACATAATAAATTGTTACATTTTCATACTTCACATTATTGTTACGTTGTTATAAACACTAATCACAATATGTTAACATTGTCATGATTTAATTTCCATTCATTCAAGCTTATTAATTGTACATTTCATATATATACACATGATATTATAAGGATATAATCAAAACATGCCATTATACACATATAGGCCATTCGACCACTTAATAATTTTATGCTTACATAATATTTTCTCCTTCCTTTTCATGTCATACACATTTCTATACCCATTTCAAGCATCATTAAGGTATAATATACTTAGTTTACACTAAAATTCTTAAGTTTTATCAACTTCCATCGTTATGTACCCTTATACATATTCATATAAATTTCTTATTTTTCATTTTAATCAATCCTAATGCCTTCCTCATGCCTTGTATTGTCTAATTACCTCCAATTATTTCATTTAGCATCAATTTACTTTACATTAAACCATGGCACACCATTCGGCTACCTAGGGTTTCCATCTTTCCACCTTGTTTTCTTCACTAATTCAAGTTCATATTAGTTTAATTCATTATTTTATTTGGTTGTATTAATTTATTTCATCAATTTACACTATGGCATATAGTTACATAATGTGAAAATTAAGGATTACTCATTAAAATAAATGAAATTAAATATAAATTGCGTCCACTAACCTTAATTTGGATGGGTTTTCACTTATTCTTCCTTTTTTTCCATTTCCTCCTTGGCTTTTCCCTTCCTCCCTTTTCTTCGTTTGGTCAAAATTGGAAGGAAGAGAAACACAAGATTAATTCATGATTTTAAGCAATTTAAGGTCACCACTATAACTCCCTAGTCCAATTTTATATGCTCATGCAATTTCTCCTTCAAATTCCCTTTAAAATACATGAAATCACAAAATTACACCTTAGAGTTCTTACCTTAATTCCATAATTTCTTGGTTCCTCTTTGATGTAAAATCTTTTCTAAGTGAAAGAGGATAAAATTTTGAGTATTAGGTTGCAACTAGGGCTGGATATTTAGAGAGAGAAAGCTTAGAGCGGAGAAAAATATAAGAGAGAGAGAACAAGTGAGGGGTTCAAAATTTAGGGGAAAGAGAGGGGATGGTGTTGAGATTTTTTAGGGACTTATAGATGTATCTAATCCTTATCTAATGGCCTATTTATATGCAAAAGAAAGGGCCAAGATTCACCCATTTACTATTGAATCTAAAGGCTTTAAATTTGGTCACTTGTCACTCATTCATGCACTTAGGCTTACCCTACCAATCTAACCTCACTCACACATGATCATGGCTCCCTATTAGTAACCCATGTGTCTTATTAGGGTCAGGATCTTGGATTTAGCCCTCCAAATGACTCGATCTCGATTTTGCATCCCGAAATATGAATTTTCATTCCCAATGTCAGATTGGCCTGGAATCTTGCCCTGTGTGTCCCTACATATTCAAGAATATATGGTAAAAATTTAAGCTGATTCTGACATCATTTAGGTATACTTCTAGATTCGACAGCCTGTGCAGTCAATTCAAAACCTGAAATTTCAAAACTGCCAAAATTGCCATTTTTTAGTTCCCTGGGTGTATAGGGTTAAATGTGACTATTTATAACATGTATGTGAAATATGACTATTTATAACATGTATGTGAAATATGAAGTCCATTGGAGGTCTTTAGAGTCCCCAAATGTGCGGTCAAAGTTCTGATCAAACCTATACCGACTTGTGAAATTTTTCTTTGTTTGCCCTTTTAGAGGCCTATTTGACCTTAATTTCTTCTCAAATTATGCCAATAGACTCCATTTAACATGTACTTTCATAATCTACCTTTAGCTCACACTACCCGCCAGGTCACCCATCCCCGAGTTTCCCCTGGCTCAAACACATTTAACCCTATACTCTTTTCAAAATTTCTGCCCTATACAACCCCGATCACTCTAAAACCTATCCTAAGGTAATTAACCATGCTTAACAAGATGCCATGTCACGAAGGCAAGCAAGGGGAATGAGTGGGTATGCGCGAGCAAAAGGAAGGCTTGGTGGGGCACTCAGCCAAGCAAGGGGCTACTAGGCTCTGTAAAATTTTTCTTCTGGCTTCCTACTTCACTTTGAGGCTTCAATGTTCCCTGCACAACAGAACATAAAAAAAATATATATATATATGTATAAAGCACCTAAACTCAACATAATTCCTTCAAAAAATTCAGTCACTCCCCATTAATAATATTAACTTAAAATTAAACCTCACTCATGTAAATCCCAGCTTAACCAATTTATGCTGAAACTCCATCAAACTTGATTTTTGAAACATGTAAACTTACAGCACATGTATAAAAACATTACTCAAACTCACTTAATTGTGCCTTTTTCTTTTAAATTATCTTCAAGATTTAATTCAATCATATCAAGCAATATGCAAATTGATTAATCCATTGAATTACATATAAAATCCACTCTTAACCCAACACATGCAAAGTTTTTCTTTAAGTTCATAAAGCCTTAAGCAAACTACAGTCAAATTTACACTCAAACAACAGAAACAACTCAAAATTATAATTCTATATTAAGTTCAATTGAGTTGTAATTCCTTTTAGTTGGTATATAAAGACAATATGAGCTCTTTGATTACCTTAGAAGTATTTACTAATTTAAAGATGATAATTTAGCACAAAATTATTAGAAATAACTTCTTGTCAATCCAAATCTTAAACTCATAAATTAAAAGACACAACCAATAAACATAAGAAACATGTATTAAACTATAAAAACCTATGAGCTAAAACTTAAAAAAGAGCAAAACAAATTATTGAAAATAACATAAAAAACATAAAATCATGAAAAATTTTGACAAAAAATTAAAGAGAAGAGTTAGAGAAGTTCTGGTTTATTAAGTCCCAGCTCAACTTATGTTACTCTTGATAGGTCGAGCTTTTGATCCAAATATGGATTTTTTCGGATTTTTCTCTTCATTTTCTCCCATCAGTAGAAGAAACTTGTCTTAGTTCACCAAAGCTGGAAATTTTCATGTCTTCAATAAAGTATGATCCCTTCTTTGGCTTATTAAGAACGAACTATACCAACTCTTCTAGCCTAAATAAATCCTTTAAGCGGATTGAATCCAATGTCTCCACTTGAAAATTTTTCCTTTCTTGCTCCTTTGGTAATAAATTCTCCACAAGGGGTTCTAACACGCCTTCCAAATGACCACAGGACTTGTCTTCATATATGAATTATTCATTTTCTTCTTTACCCATCGTTAATGAATGATTTGATTCAATCTCCTTACCACTATCACTTTGAAATTTCATAGAAATACTCAAAAGTTCTAGTTTAGATTCCAACCTTTCAATTCCTTCCTCTTTATCCCTTAATAGACTTTTTTGATGCTTGATTATTTCCTCTTGAGTACTTAACTTCTCTTCTTGAATTCTAAACTTTTCCTCTTAATTCCTTAATGTAGCCTCCAACTCCTCTTTTTTAGCATAAAATTTCCTTTCCTTCCTTATAAGCTAGTCACAAATATCTTGAATTTCAAAGATAATAGCTTCTTGCGTGGCATTCCATCCTTCTTTTTTAGTCCAAAATTGTTTTTCTTTACTTATAAGAAAGTCATAAAGATGTTGAATTGTTTAGTTACAATCTCTTGTGAATATTGCAATGAATATCGGAGTTCTTTATTCTCTCTTCTCAAATCTTCCATTTGCACTCTCAAAGAATCATCAAAAGCTAATGAATATGGAATTTGCGATTGTGCACATAAGAGCTTCAATTCCTCCATTTCTCTCATTAAATTATTCATTTGCTGTTGTAAAAGGAATAATTTATAATATTGAACATCATCTTGCATCATTTTGAGGATTATCTTAGAATTTTCCAGTAAAGAACAATCACCAAATCAAAACCAAAATAAAAATGAAAATCCCAGACTAACTCAATCAAAGATATTAAACAAACAACACCACTATTCTCCAGTAACGGTGCCAAAAACTTGACCGGTATCTAGTAAATGTACTAGATCAACTAGTAATATTGTAAAACCCTTAACATAACTATATAACCGATACTGTTTTGACCAATCATAAGTCGAAAAAAAAATTTTTAAATCTTCCACTTGCACTCTCAAAGAATCATCAAAAGTTAGTGAATAAGGAGTTTGCGATTGTGCACGCAAGAGCTTTAATTCCTCCCTTTCTCTCATTAAATCATTCATTTGCTGTTGTAAAAGGAATAATTTATAATATTGGACATCATCTTGCATAATTTTGAGGATTATCTTAGAATTTTCCAGTAAAAAACAATCACCAAATCAAAACCAAACTAAAAATTAAAATCCCAGACTAACTCAATCAAAGATATTAAACAAATAACACCACTATTCTCCAGTAACGATACCAAAAACTTGACTAGTATCTAGTAAGTGTACTAGATCAACTAGTAATATTGTAAAATCCTTAACATAATTGTATAACTGATACTATTCCGACCAACCATAAGTCGAAAAATTTTTTTTACCAATTAATTTCCATCTTCTTAAAGTCCTTTCCTTTAACTTCCTAAAGTACATTACCAAATCTTAAGTAGATTGCCGACTAACCCATAGCTATCTAATTTACTATTTATCTAATGAAATTTCGGCAATATAACGGCTGTAAATTCAACTAACCCCCTGAAAAGCAAATAATTACAAAGCCTCTCTGAGGCACAACAATTATTAGTATAAATCATTCAATCATTCTATTGACGACCTACCGGTATCACATTTATATAACTACTTCATACATATCACTTATATCCACTAAAACCAAATTCTCCACCACAAACCATTCAATATTACAACTCAAAATTTTAACTCTTATATACATATTTACAAATATAAAGATCCATAAGTACTGTATATATATATATATATATATATATATATATATATATATATATATAATTGCCACAAAAATATAAGTCATATATCCATCAAAAGAAATCCTACAGTGTACTCTTACTTCCGCTCTTGCATACCTGGACACAGTAATAACTACATGCTGAGCATTAAACATATCTAGCGGTGACTAGTTATCGTAACATTTCCTACTTATTTAGTCTAATTAAGGCATATTAAATAATTCTATTTCTTAAAAATAATTGCACAAAATTTATTCGCCTAATCTTCAAAACACATACTTTGCTTCATTTACATTGCTACCCATTTAACCTTTAATTTTTACTTAATCATTCCATTTTATCTAAAGTTTCATTTTCTTTCAAATTTGCCCCTTTTTATTTCTTGTTTATCGAAAATACCCTTATTAAACTTGTTTTTCACCTTTAAGCTAATAATTGGTGTATGATACATCAATTATGTAATACCCTTACTCTAATAGTCTTATCAGTTTAAGCAATTGACCGAAAATTCTTTTTATTCAATAACAGTTTTATCATTTTAACTTAAATACCCACCTTACATACACAACTTCTATTAATCACTATCCTAAAACTATCTAGAATCTACTATGCATTTTACAAAAATTTGACAATATAACGGCTATATTCTTAACTAACCCCCTGAAAGGCAGACAATAACATAGTCTCTCTGAGGCATAACAGTTTATATCCATTCATATAACACATCTATATACTCCATCATATAATGCATGCATACTATCCATGTACTACAAATCCTTTTCCATAAACTTCTATATACAATATAGTACTAGTATCAATACAACTTTGTTCTCATATTACAAAATAAAATAGATATATATACATGCCACAAAATAATCATCCTATTCCTTTAACCACTACAAGAAAAATCCAAAATCCTGATAGAAAAATATTTTCCGTAGGGAAAGTTGTTGGAAAAAATGTTAATTGCGACATTATGAAAATCCGTCGTAATTAATGGTGAAAAATTATCCCTCCAAAATTTAACAATGAAAATTAGCGACGAATTCACAAAATTTCGTAGTTAAATTGGTGCTAATATCACGCGGCTAAATTGTACATGAAATTTACCGACGGTATGTTGAATCCGTCAGTAATTTACCTATGAAATTCAATAACCGTAGGTAAATTACCGATGAAATTAGTTTTTCGTAGGTAAATTACAGACAAAAATCATTTTTGTCTGTAATTTACCTACAAAAAATTAATTCCATCGGTAAATTACTACAAAAATGGAATTTCGTAGGTAAATTACAGAAGGAAAAAATTTACCATAGGTAAATTACCGACGAAATTCGATTTTCATAGTAATTTGCCTACGAAAAAGTAATTTCGTCGGTAAATTACTATGAAAATGGAATTTTATAGGTAAATTACCATTGGAGAAAATTTACCGTAGGTAAATTAACGATAGAATTCGATTTCTGTAATAATTTACCTATGAAAAATTAATTCTATCGGTAAATTACTACGAAAATAATTTTTGTCGGTAAATCCATGGTAAACTTAACTATAAATATCTCCTAATAAACCCTAACCTACTCTCCTACCTTTCTTCTCCTCCCACAGCCGCTCCTCTCTCTCTCTCTCCTCCAATCTTCCCCTGCTTGAACACTGCTTCACTCCGGTAGGTCGTCATATTCGCTTCTTCTTCGAGTCTTTCTGCTTACACTTATTTATCCCTGAAAACCTACACGCACAAGCCCCCTTCCCTTTGGTCGCTGCTTCATCGCCATATAGATATATTAGATCGCGTTGCTCTCTCTCCGTATTTGAGATCGTCTTGGTATTTTTCAAGCTATTTTTGGGTTTTTTGATCGGAAACTGCTCAGTTTTGACCTATTTCATCGATTCTTTGGAAAATTTTAGGTAATTAATGTGATTTTCATTCAGATATGTGATTTTTTATTCGATTGTTGATTTTCTCTTAAAAAGAATTTGTAGGTCGAGTTTCGGTATTTGATTCATGAAAGTTGTTCCAATTTTCATTTTAAATGGTTTTAGGGTTGGGATATTTGCAGTTATAAATCAAAATCAAGAATGATTGTAAAAAAATATAGCTCGATTTTGATCTTAGTTTCTTTCGAGCCTAATTTGGGGTTATCGATGCTACTTTCTTTGGTGGTTGTAATTTTCTTATGTGTATGTTTGTTTTTTTTCTAGATTTGTTTTTAATTTTCATGATATTCTTTTGTAATGTATTAGTTTTAGTTAAAACCAAGTGATTTTTCAAAGCATCAAAGGGTTTCTATCGATCTGTCTCTATCAATTTGTCTCTATAAGGAGTCAAAGCTATATTCTTATTAGCTTAGTTTTCACTGAGCTGTACTGGGAATGCTACGGTTCCTGGACCAGGCTTGGCTCGATAGCTCACCTGGAAATGAAATCTTAAGGATGAATAGAAGTTCCATGATTCTAATAATTGTTGTGATGTTTTATTTTTAGGATTATAATGCCAGAATCAATTAATAAACATGGTGTTCATTGAAAAAATATGGATTACCTAATTTTTAACACTTATATTTGGTGGATGAATACTTTCGCCATGAAAATTCTGTAAGTATTAATTATTTAGTCTTAATTTTCCTGTTAATTTTCATTCTTAAATTCATTGTCAAGTAAAAATACATTAATTAGTTGATTTGATGGGTGTTATTTTGATCCAACATGTAATATAGTTTTTTATCGAATAAATATGTGATTATATATTTTGATCTGCCATGTTCCCTGACACTTGACTATTAGATGAGATTGTATTTCCTAATGATGCAGTTTTTTATAAGGTATTATCTTTTCATCTTAGGGATTGTAAATCTTAATACTATGGAAACATTTCAATGACATCTATTAGACTCACGCAATTAAAATGGATACATTAGAACTTAATTTTTAAAATGGATTCAAATGTTATGCATCGTTTGTTTTAGACCTAACTTGGGTTTAGGTGATGTACATTGTTGTAATTTTTTTGACACGTGGTTGTATTTATCTAAATTGTAAATGATAAATAACTTATTTTGTCTTTTTTATTGTTCAGGAATATTTGAACTAGTCTGAGCACATAATGGTGACACAAACATTGATTAAAAGATCATAGCACATAAATTAAAGGATAGGGTGGCTGGTGTTCAAGCTAAACCTGTTGACACAACCAGTGTGTGTGATACCTAACATTTGATCTAAGTATTTTGAAGGTACCTTTATTGGTTTTATATTTTTCTCATTTGTTTTGTTGGTGTATGCATCGTAACTCTAGATATATACTTTATTTTTTTAAATGCCTAAAATATGCATAAAATGTTAAATCTTAAATCTAATTATGAATCTATCTTTGCTAAATAACAGCTACTAAAAAATGAGTAATGTTGATAGATCTTGGATGTATAAACGATTAACGCCAGATGGTTTCATAAATCTTGAGTTTCTTGATGGAGTTAAAGCCTTTATTGACTATATATGTTCTCAACATGTATTTATGGATGGTCCCAAAATCAGATGTCCATGTAAAAACTGCAAAAATATTTATTTTTTTCCTCCTGATGAAGTCAATCTCCATTTGTTAAAAAAGGGTTTTGTTCCAAATTATTTTCAGTGGACAAGACATGGGGAGCCTTTAATTTGTAGCACCTTTAGGGGTAATATTGTAAATTCATCAGTTAATATATATGGATCTGAAGGGAGCATGGATACAAATTTCATATTGAATCTCATGCTCACAGTATGGCAATAATAAATAGTGGAGTTTGTATACAGGGGGAATCAATTGATTATTATGGTAAAATTATTGAGATACTTGAAATTGAGTACCCCGCATTGCCAATAAAACAAAGTGTACTATTTAAGTGTCACTAGTTTGATCCTACTTCTAATGTTGGAACAAAAATTAATAGCCAATACAATCTAGTTAAAATCAACCAGCGAAGAAGATTAAGTCAATTTGAACCATTTGTGTTGGCAATGCAAGTGAATCAGGTGTATTATGTTCCATTTCCCAACTTAAGACGAGATAAGTTAGATTGGTTGGTTGTTTGCAAAATAAGACCAAGAGGTGTTTTTTCAGTACTTGCAAAAGGAGAAAATAAACAGATTGAAAGTGAAGCATTTCAGGAAGAAAACCCGAAGGTTCATGAAATAAATGAAGACATAACATAAGAGGAGAATGAACCGTTAAATGATCCAAATAATGAATTTGTTGACATTTCATCTGGAGAGGATGAGGAATATATAGAGGGCTAGAGATCTAAAGGGGAGCCTGATTTTAATTCTAATTCTTCAGAAAAATAAGATGGTGTTTTTGATTTATATTTGACTGATGATAGCAATTAATTGGAGTAAGTAATTTAATATTATATGATTATATTTATTATTATGTCAACATTATATTGTTCCTTGTATTTACTTAATATTGTTCTAATATGAAATATTCAATTTCATATATTTCAGGTTCAAAAAGATGCCACTGAAGAGAAAGAAGGGTATGTTATCGCCAAGGCTTAGGTTACCATCAAGAGGAGCATCCTATGCATGGCCATACGAGGCATCACTTTCACCATCAATAATCCCTGCAGATTCATCTGTCCTACATAGTATTTCACATCAGAAAACCCTGCTACATCTACACCATCACCATCTATTGGTGAAACATCTACTCCCACACTTGACAATGCATTTATAACAAATGAGAAAACAAAAATAGCAGCTGAGGATAGAGGTGATGGCATGTAGCCCGGAGCAAAAGGAGTTGATGGACGGACATACATTACCATTGTCAATAATATGTGAGTGAAAAGGTTAAAAATTATGCTATATATAATTAAAGTAATAGTTTATACAGTACATTATAGTATTTAATATGAAAATTATCTTAACCTCTGGATATCTATTATAGGTTGATCCCGTCTGGATTGTGCTCTCATAGCATCTCTTCCAAATTCAAGGAGAAAATTGAATTTAACGATTATTTGTGGAAGAATATCTCTCAGGAGATAAAATATTTTTATTATCAAGAGTTTGAGGTACATATAGACTTTAATTAGTTTATTATTGTTTTTTATAAATACTTATAAATTTTTTTCAGAAAGAATTTTTTTGGGATTCAAAATTTGATGTTGTTATTTACAAAGTATGGGAGAGTCGAGCTGGTGCACGGTACAGAGATTTTATTAGTTCCTATAAACTGAGCGGTGAACGGCTTCGTTTTATATCTGAAGAAATATGGGACAATTGGCAGAATTATTGGTCAACGCCCGAGGCTAAATCCATTTATAAGCAAAATTCAAGTAACAAAAGGGGAGGACCTGAGGGGGAGAGTCTACCTGTGCACACTGGTGGATCTATGACCCACCAGGAGCATGCAAAGAAAATTGTAAGTATTAAAACTTCACATTTATATTTTGAATTTTGTGCTTTTGATGGATCTTGCCATTCTTTTAGAATTATGTGCTTTTGATGGATCTTGCCATTCTTCTTGAAGCACTACATTTAATTCTATTAAATTATATGTCTTGTTACTATGTATGTCTTGTTATTGCCATATGTTGTGATTGTGAATGAAGTTATGGAGGTAGAGGACCTTGATTGAGAGTGTAAATTTTGCTATTTGCAGGTTTGGGAAGCATGATTTTTAAGTCATTATGCTACCAAAAATTTTACCAAATGAATAGTAAATTAGCAACACCTAATATATGTTAAATATGGAATGGAAGTTAGGAATGCAAATTACCAATCGGAGTAAGCTTAACTTGTAAAATATATGACATCTTAATAATAATGATGATTATAGTAATTGTATATATATGTATAGGAATAGAATTAAACGTAAGGTTGTTATTCTATGTCTATGTTACTGCCATTTTTTTAGAATCATTTGTTGTCTTTTTCGATGCTGTTAGTTGTAATCTTTATATTATGATGGTTCATTTTGGAAAAACGATTTTTGGTGCCTTATTAATGGTTGTTTAGTTGTGACTTATATTTTGTTTAATAAGGGTAAATATCATAAAAATAGATGAAATCCTACTTAAATTTTTTCAAACTGTAGGTAATTTATCTCTATTCTATGCAAAAAAAATCTACTAGCCAAAAGCCTACATCACTACATGTCTTTGTGCATACTCACACTAAAAAGCATGATGGTGTAACATTTATCAACGATCAATGCAGGCAATTAAATGTATGCAATGTAAAGTATATATTTCAATGTTCATTTCATATATAATATTAGTTTAAAATTATAACTAAGTAGTATAAATAATTATAATGATAGGACCAAATACAAGAGGAGGTACAATGTCAATCGCAGGATAACCCAAATATTGATGAGAATCAAACATATCTACAAGTAGTTGGTGGTAGGCAGAATTTTTGGCCTTGGATCTTTTGCAAATACACAAGCATTCCTTTACATCCAATACAGCTGCCTCCAGTAGACAAGCCGCATTAGGTCAGGAAGTAGTTGAACTTCGAACTACAGTTAATTTATTAGCAACTCAATTGCGCGAGTCTATGGAATATATAGCCGAGCTTCGTACTCGGATGAAAGAAGTAAGGGGGAAAGGCAGCACATCGCAACATCCAGATAATCCACCTACGCCGACATCATAGGGTTTTAGATTTTAATACTTTTGGGACTAATAACGATTTGACTGCAATGTTAGGGCTAATATTTATACTATAAAGACTTGTAAGAAAATGATATGTTATTGAATATTATAAATTTAATGTTCTTATTTGATTTCTATTAATTTATTATTATAAATTATATATTTTTTATTATATTTTTTATTACTATTTCACTATGTAGAGAAAATAAATTAAAATTTGAGAGAAAATAAAATAATAAATTTTGAGATTTTCTGACAAAATATAGCGACGAAAAACTTTTCCGTCACTAAATTTTTCTACGAAATATCTATTTCCATCGGTAAATTTAGCTACAGAAAATATCATACCGTAGAAAAATATTGCCGACGAAAAACTATTTTTCGTTGCTACATTTGCCTACGGAATAGCAATTTTTGTGGGCAAATTTACCTACGAAATATATATACCGTAGGAAATATTGCCTATGGAATAGTTTTTCGTCGGTAAAAAAAGGCAAACGACGACAATAGTTGGTCTTCATTTAGTGACGAAATTGACGACGGAAATATATTCCGTCAGTAAAATTACCGACGAAATTATTTTCCGTCGGCAAAGGTGCCTACAACCGTTTCTCCTTCACCAATTTTCGTCGTTAATTTTCGTCAGCATTTTTGTTTCCCAATGGAATTTCACTCAATTCCATCGGGACATTGGATTTTTCTTGTAGTGAACATCCGTTGTGCTTTGTGTACTCATGCTCCAAAATATCAGTACCTGCACACAGTAAATCCTATGTACTGAGCATTAAATATACCCAGTGGTGACTAAAAATCATAGTATTTCCCTATAAGCATATTTTCCTAATTATGTTCAACTAAGTTAATTGTTATTAGTTGTTCTCATTCAAGCACATAATATACTATTAACAACTAATTTTTCGATTAAACTTAAAACTTTACTTAATTTTTCAGTTTAGTCCTTAAACTTTTCATTTATTCCAAAAATACCCTTTATGCCTTTAAATATCAAAATGCCCTTTAATTTCTTATTTTCTCATTTTAATCTATTAATTGGCTTATAAATTACCAATTAATCCTTGTTTTGACTTTTTCATGTAAAATTATATTTTAGTCCTTTAACTTTATAAAGTTAACTTTTTACACAGTTAGTTGACCAAATTGCCATTTTACCCTTATTAATTCTTTCTTTCTCACTTTTACCTAATAAATTCATCTTTTAGGAAAATTACCCTTTTATCCCTAAACTTTTTAATTCTTTTCATTTTAGTCCTTTTTCACCTTAAACTTAGTTCTTTTTACACTTTTAACATTTTCTTATCATTATGCCCCTAGTACAGACCCTGTAGAAAACTCTCAGACCAGATATGCTGGATGTGAACTCCACAGGACCACAATAGAATGAAAAATGACCTCCATAGGTACTATAGGGATCAACGATCCAACCATAGTAAAGTAAATCGCCATGACTTGTACCGCGGTACAGATATCCCTATAGCCGGCCAATTATATTCTGAGCTAGGTTTTACTGCCTGACTCTTTCTAAGGGCACATATTCACTTAATTTTTATTTTATTATTCAATTATTCATTCCTTACAATACTTTTCAATACTTGTCAATACTGTACCAGTATATTATATTTGCAGTCTGTCTTCTTTACATAGTCTATGAATTATGCCGCAATAATTCACCATTTAATCAATAAATTATGCAATAATTCATCATAATTTCACATTTTCAATTAATAACTCCCTAAAATTTATTCCAAAAATGTTCGTTTAATTTTCATAAATTCTATAAAAATTTGTGGACATCAATTGTCACTAATATTATCATTAGAAAGCTTAAATTCACTAAAATAACTCAAAATTTCATAGTTTTCTCCTTAGTCAATATTTGGCCTCCACTATAACTACATCATACTAATTATTTTAAATTCATTTAAAATTTGTAATAAGCATGATTAAGTTCCAATTACATGAATATAACATTAATTTCAATCATACCTTATTATATTAAATTTTTCTTAATAAACCTAAAGGAAATTAACATAAATAATAGAAAAATAAAAGGATTATTTAGTTACAAACCTTTTTCTTGTGATTATCCTTGCCTAGGCTTTCTTTTCTTTGCCTTTGGCTTTTGAGATAGGCTCCTCCTCTTGAATTCCTTCAATGGCCAAAATTTTCATCAATATAAACCCTATGATTTTGACCTCAAATGCTAAAATTAACAGCAAAAATGAATTCTAGGCATCCAAAACTAGTAGTGGACACCTAAAAATCAAATTAAAATCAATAATTTCACTTACCTAAAATTGAAACCTAAACTTTAACCCTTGATTTCCTTTGATTTCCTTCCTGAATCCAAGATCATAGGTGGCCAGGGTACTCTAGAGAGGCTGAAATTACTTTCTTGAGCTTTGATTTGGTGGGATTTGGGAGAGAATTGAAAGAAAAAGAGAGAAAAAATGGTGGTATGGTTCGGCCACAAGAAGAGCTGAAGGAGGGAGATGAATTTTCTGGAAAAATCTGGAGATGCAGCTCTTATATATGTCCTTTTAATAGTCCATGGGTTGGCTTCTAAATGGGCTTGGACAATTATTTTGTTTAAGCTCAATAATTACCCGATAAATGGCCCTAATTAATTTCTCCCACTTTTTGACTTAAAATTACTTTAAATTTAATTCATTATTCATATCACATTAAAAATAGGCTATACTTAAAATTTTATCCCAATCGGAGTTCGTTTTGGGTTTGATTCAATTTTATCGATCCGATTTAAAAATATCGGTCTTACCAAAAAATTTATTTTTTGTTACCAAAATAATCTACATATTATTTTAGACGCATATGTAATTTTTGATAATTTTTAGGCTTCATTTACTATTTTTAACAGCCAAAATGATAAAAAATCAATTAAAAATCCTAAACCTTAATTTTCTCGATTTTTCGTCCTTTTGGCTTTTAGAGACCTATTTGACCTCAAATTTACTTCAAATTTCAATCTCGGACTACCCGTGACTAATACTTTCCAATAATCTAATAAAATATTTTTCACGTTCGGGGAAAAATTTTTAGCCCGAAAATACTATTCACTGTTGGAAAGTATTATTCACGATTAACCCGACGTTGAGGCCATTACAATTACGGTAACATCCCCAGATGATCGCTTGCAGATATTGTCCGCTTTGGACCGAGGTCCTCACTATTTTAAAATGCATCTGTAAGAGAGAGGTATCCATAGCCTTATAAGGACTACTTCGTTCTCCTCTCCAACCGATGTGGGATATTACAATCCACCCCACCTAAATAGACCCAGCATCCAAGATGGCTCAGAGGCCCAGTATCACATTGGCACAGGGTCCAATCCCCGACTCTGATACCAACTGTAATGTCCCAAGATGATCGCTTGCAGATATTGTCCGCTTTGGGCCGAGGTCCTTGTAATTTTAAAACGCATCTGCAAGGGAGAGATATCCATAGCCTTATAAGGAGTACTTCGTTCTCCTCTCCAACCGATGTAGAATATTACAAATTAACATTTGTTTTATCATTTTATGCAAAATTATAATTTAGTCCATGTACGTTACAAAATCTCATTTTTGGACTGCTTGGGTACTAAATTACCATTTTACCCCTTATTAGTCATTTCTTAATTTCTTATACTCATTACTTACACTTCTTGGAAAAATTATTATTTTACCCCTAAACTTTTATTTTCTTTCAAATAAGTCATTTTACATCTTTAGTTATCACTTTTCATTATCTTTTCATATTTTTAGCATTATACTTTTATTATGCCTCTAGTACAGACCCGATAGAAATATTCAGACCGGATACACGGGATGCGGATCCTATTGGGCCACAATAAATAGAGGAATGACCCCTAATGGACCATTTCTCACAGAACAAATAACAAATACACATAAATGCTATGGAGATAAGTGATCCTATCCATAACAAAGCAAGTCATCATGACTTGCACCGCGATACAGATATCCCTATGGCCAGCCAATTATATCCTGATCTAGCTTTTGCTGCCTAACTATTTTTAAGGGCATAGTTACACTTCAATTCATTTATTTTCAGACATTTCATCAATTTACTTTCTCACTATCTTTACACATGGTGTAAATTAATTCATATTAATTTATCACTTCACTCATTTATTAAATTATTTCTTAATAATTCAATATTTTCAATTGAACATATTCAATAATTTTTTTAAAAAATACTTTAGTAATGCATATAAATTTTTTAAAAATTTATATCTACATTGTTCTACATTTATTACCATTATTCTTTCATTTTATAAATTATTTTCCAATAATTCATTATTTTCACTATATACATACACAATCTTTAAATTTAAAAATTCTCAATTTAATTCCATAGTTTCTTTAAAAATTCATGGACCTTAATTATTGTATTTAGGGTTATTTTAGGCTATTATTTATTAAAATTATGCAAAAATCACTTAATTTTCCCTTAAGAAAACTTCGGCCACCTTAGGTAATTAACCCTATAAATTTTTTTAATTCACTTTAAGCATCCTAATAGCATTTTTCAAAATTGAATTTCATTTCTCTAACCTCAATTGCAATTATTAAGCAATTTAACTTAAATTTCCCTATTTACATAATGGAAGTAAATTCAATTAAATAGAAAATGAAATGATTCTTTAGCCACTTATATTTTTCTCTTGCTTATAGGTGTCTAAGCTTCTTTTTTCTTACCCTTGGCATTGGCAACTCTTTATTCTTCACCTTCACCTACCATGGCCAAAACCTTAAGCTTGTTAAACTCTATTTTTGTCCTCTAATGCATAAATTAAGCTCATAACTAAATTCTACACCTCAAAAACTATAGAAAAACACTTAGAAATTAATTTAAATCCAACAACTTTCACAACTCACCTTGAAACCTCAAACTTTTAAGCATTATATCCTTTGATTTCTTTGTTCAAATCAAAGGTTAGAGGGCATATAAGTGAACTAAAGGGATGGGATTATCTTCCTTATGTTAGGATTTAATGGAAATTTGAAGTGGAAAGGAAGAAGATCAAAGAGAGAAGATTGAAAGGAGGATTTGACCACCTTAGAGATGAGAGGAGAGCTGGAAAAAATCTGGAGATTTCTCAAATTTTCTAGCTCTTTTATACCCCTCTAATGGGCCTTGGGTTGGGCCTAGAGAATGGGCTTAACCCAAATAAACTAATGGCCTTTTTCGGTCCATTTAAAGCCCAATCCGATTTATCTCACTTTCTCACTTCAAATCATTCCAAAAGTAATTCCATCGCTTTTATCCCATAAAAAATAGGTAGTACACAAATTTTTTGGCTTAATTGGAGTCTGTTATCTGTTTGATTTGATAACTACCGGTGTCATCAAAAAATTCATTTTTCATCATCAAAATATTCTAAACAAAATTTAAGGAAAACCTACAAAATTTGAAAATTTTCGGAGTCCGTTTACTATTTTTAAAAATTCATCCAAATTTAAGTCAGCTTCGTTATTTTAGAAATTGACTCACTACTTTTTTCGTATTTTTAACTTTTGAAGGTCCATCTGACTAGGGATGAGCATGGACTGATTAACCGGTCCATTAACAATTTTTTTAAACCAGTCCATTACTATCGGTTAACAGCTATACCGATTTCGATTTTTAACTCAATTTTTCAAATTGGTTTATCGGTTAACCACTAAAAATTTTTAATATATAAATTTAATAAATTATACAATTTATAATATTATTTTTAATAGTTAAAAATGCTTTAAAAATGAAAAAATTACTAATTAAATACAATATCCATTAAAATAATCAAAATAAAAATAAAATTTTCATAATTAATTATAAAAATTAAAAATATTCAATATATAACTAACAACAGAATGCTAATTATGCATATAATTTTAATGTTTATTTACTAAAAATATATATTTTACAAAATTATATATCATATATTTATAAATTACACAAAAATTAAAATATATAAGTGTAAAATTTAAAATATAATTCATAAAATCTATATATCTATTAGGTTTCAATTTCGGATCGGTTAACCATCGATTTTTTATGTAAAAATCATAAATCTAAAATTTTGGTTCGGTTAACCTAAAAATCGATTTGGTTTCGGATCGATTTTTCAGTTAACCAAAATTTTGGTTAACCATGCTCACCCCTACATTTGACCTCGACTTCACTTCAAATTTCAATCCTGGACTCACCATGACCAATACTTTTCGATGGTCTAATAAAATATTTTATACTGTCGGGTGTACTTTTCAGCCTAGGTAACACTATTCACCATCGAAAAGTACTATTTACGGCTGATCCGATATTAAGACCATTACAAATATAGGAAAATATAGAGTAAGATCCCAAATATCAATACCCAAGGGAACATGAATTGCTAATGATAATATCTATGTGAATTAAATTAATCTGAGATTGTTTCCTAAATATTTTCGATTTAAAGGCAAAAATTAAACTAAATAAATAGTTAAATAAAATAAAAACTAAAATTAAACTAACACGAATTAAAAAAAATAATAACTAAAATACTCTTGCTGAAGGAACTATCCACCTTAACTTCCATTGTAATGACTTAATTTCAATAGAAACACCAGTGATTATGAAAAAAACTTGTAATAAAGTCAGATATCTTTATGCAAGAATGTCATTCCTAGTATTAAACTTATAGACAAATCTAATACTTAGCATAAAAATCCAATTTTAACTTCCTAAATATTCATTGAACTCTTTTTCAAGTAAATTTAACTTGAATTTATTCTCAGTTCCTCCTCTCTTAGTATTAATCAATAATTTCAATACACAATTACCTCAAAATCAGAAAACAATTATGCATTGACACTAAAGAGTTAATCCAACAACATGAAAATTTTTAACTACATCTAAACCATTTTTTAGTTATTTAACCAATAAACCAACAATTAATCTCAACACAATCAAAGATAAGAATACGCTTAAAACTAAGAAATAACCAATTGATATTTGAATTAAAGCTTAACTTAAGTCATCAGAATAAAAATAGAAGGATTTAAGTATCCATTAGCAAAATAAAGAAAACTACTTACTAAACATATTGAAATTTAAAGCAAAATTAAGAAAAAGAAACAAAAATATAGAGTTAAGAAGCTCCCTTGATCAACCGTTTGCAAAAAACCAGAGAAGACTTCCTGCTCCAAGCTTTTGTTCTTTACAAACTAAAAAAAACGTAAAACTAAAATTAAGCTAAATTGGTGTTTAACTACCGAATTCTCTAACGATCTCCCCTTGTTTTGGTGTTTCTATCTTCTATTTATAGCTGAAATTTCCTTCCCAAAGAAGAAGTTTTGCCCTTTGTTGCTTCCAAATCAGAGTCGAAAAAGAATTCTAGCTTAATAAGAAGTTACGTCAAAAACTGTCTCTTATGCGTGGCCAAGTAACTGAAGAAGAAAAACTATGCACTACCGTGTATGAGATGAAGAACAATGGTGCATAGCCAAGCAAGAATTTAGCCTTAGTGATGCACGACTAAGCACAAGCTTGTCGTACCAAAATAAATTTATCGCCTTTTGGTCTTGTTTCATAGTTTTATCACACTCAGCTGCTTGATTTCCTTGGTTGGCTGAGTGAAAAATCTCTGGACTAAACGTCATACATGTTTGCAATAATTTTTCAAAATTATGAAATTGGCCCAAAACTTTTCCTTTCATTCAATTTAGTCATTTTTTCTTCAAATTGACCTTGAAAAATAGAAAAACTTAAAATTAACCATTAAAACATAAATTCAACTAATTGAACTATAATTCAACCAAATTAACTCAATTAAATACCTAAAATCACACTAAAAACATCATTTAATTCATAATTATCAATCAACCTTAAAGAAATCCATTGTTTAAGATATCTCTCATACATAAATAGCTTATACCAGTATGTCAACTGAAATTCCTACTGCAAACTCTAAGAGACCTTGAAGATCTTCACTCCTGAAGTTGTTGCATATTTGATGAAAAATGTGTCTTTGATAATTAAAGAAGCAGCCTCTGATCCTATGCTCTTAAAAAGCAAAAAGAAAACCAAAGGCATTTCAAAAGAGCAAGTGATGGACAATTTTGCAGATTTAGGTTTTGGATCTTCAGTTAAAGATCCTAGTAGTGAGAGACTTGATGAAGAAAGTGCAGAATCTATTGAATATGACTATGTTGATGATGAAATGGAACCTGATGAGGAAAATATGGATGCACTAATGATGAGATTTCTGAGTAGAAAGCTAATTCTGTTGATTAAGAGGAGGATAGTTTGGCTGGGTTATAAGAACCTATAGGTAACTTTGTTACTGATATTGAAGAGCCAGAGAAGGTGACCTCTATCTCTTAAGATCCTGCAGCACCAATTATTGAACAATCTGCATATGAAGTTCAATTAACTACATCAAAATCTTCACAGTATTTGAGTGCAGATACAGATCCAATTTTGCCCATTCCTGAGCATGATGATCCAATAGTCTCTACCTCTCTCAATTCTATTATTGATGAGCACATTTCATGGATAAGGTAACTTTTTTGCATTTATATAAGGAGGATGATCCTTCTATGGATAATTTGCAGCCTATTCATGCTGAGGATGGAGAAAATGTCAATGATGCTTCAGCAACTGCGTTTGAAATTGATCCCAAACTCATACAAATCAATGAAGAACTGGCACAATATTTTGGAGCATTATAGCAAGAGTTAGTTTGCATCCATTCTACTCGTCTTCGTATCATCGCTCTTCTTCGTAAGTAAATAGCCTTTACATTTACCCCTCCTCCTCCTAACCCTTAAATAGTATTTTCTTTTTGGTTCTTGAATAATTTTTAACTTCGATCTTTGATGAACCTGTCGATTTAATTATCTTTTATATATGGAACAATTGTTGTTTATTGGATGTTATTTACAAGTGTTTTCTCCCTTTTATTTGCTAATGACAAAAAAAAAGGAGAATGACTTAGCTACTTATTTATTTTAATATGCTACTTATTTATTTTAATGTTGTTATGTTGAATTATGTTTTTAAATGTTCTAGCTACATGATTACTACAATTGCTGCTTCATTCACATTCTGTTATTGTGACTGCAATCTTGATGATTGATTATGAGTATCGCTTTGCTTGATAAATTTATGGATTGCAAATTGTTTAAGTTGTTGGATTGGTGATTAATCTTGTTTCTTAATAGAACTTTTAATGATGATATGATAATTAGCATAATTGATATTGGTCTTACATTGTTATTAGTTTTATTTGATAGATTACAACATTACGGGTTATTGGATCAATACCAATCATACTTATTGATAAGAAAATGAAGATTGCTAAATTTTTAATGGTGGTTTGATAATTAGCAGAATTGCTTTAGATGAATTCTATTTTAATTATGTTTCTTATACAATGTTATACTTGTGGATATTTTTAGGGATTATACTTATACACATCTCCCGGGCATATAGTAAGGAGAAGCATACATATACTAAACTACACCCCCCAGGCATATAGTAAGGGGAAGCATACATATACTAAACTACATCCCTCGGGCATATAATAAGGGTCAATGGTTATAATTGGATTGTCTCTTACCATGCCCCATTGACACCAGAAAATAATAAAAAGTATAAATAAATAAATAAATAAGAAGAAGAAGAAGAAGAAGAAGAAGAAGAAGAATAGCATAAAAAATCCACTATAAAATCTAAAATAAATGCCAATCCCAAATAACAGTGCCAAAAACTTAAGTAGTGTCTAACAAGTATCCTAGATCGGCTAGTAATATAGAAAAATAGGATTAAGACCCTTAAACATTATACCCAAGATATTGTATATTTCATATTTTGAAACAAATAAAGTGTAAAAGAATTTCCCAAGTTTTTTAAGATAATTGATTAATTATTCTAAACTAATTTAAACAATTAAGTAAATTTAACACTAAGACTGAACTAGAATAAGTTAAAAATCGAATTAAACTAAATTGATGATAAAAATCAATGACTAAAATACTTTTGCTAAGGGAACTATCTGCCTCGCCTTTTACTGAGATTGACTTGATTTGAAAATAATACAAGTTGTTATGGAAAACCAATTTTAAAAACAAATATCTTAGGGTTAATTACAAAAAAGGCTCTAACTATATGGTACTTTTCAATGTTTGTACTAAACTTTATTTCGTTACAATTCGAACACTAAACTTTCAAATAATTTTCAATTTTGAAACTCTGTCAATATTTCTGTTAGTTTAAACGAAAGCAACTAATGTGGATGCCCACGTGGACTTAGTGACAGAATTTTCCGTTGCTTGTGTTTCCTAGCAAATTAGCGACAAAAATTTTCGTTGCTAAAAATATTTAATTTTTATAATTTAATTAATTAAATTTATAATTAATTTATAATTATAATTTATAAATAAATTAAATTATTTAATATTATCTTTATTTATATTTTCTTAAAAAATTAATTATAAAGATGATGAAAAATAGAAAAAAAATATTTAAGTTAATAAAATTTCTCTATTTTAAAAATTAAAGGCACAGTACAAAAATAAAATAAAATTTCATTGATATTCTTTTTGGTACATAAAAAAAGTAAAAAAAAAACTCATGAAACTACCTATTATCTATTCCGACTAAATCACGTTGAATCCAAAAAAAACTCCATTAAAAGGATCGTGTAAGGGACAAATTATCTATTTAAAATATCATTAGAAAAATGTCTCTATTTTGAAAAATTTAAGATAAAAAACAAAAAAAATAATAATTTTTTTAGCCACACTAGAACAAGTTAAGAGTGGCAAAATATAACTTTCACACAATAAATAAATAATGCCAATAATGATTATTCGCTTATTTTTTTATTGTATAGCTTGATGCATAAATTCATCCCACATAATTAAGAAATTTTATTAGTATTTACAGTTTGACAATGAAAGAAATAGCAAAATTGATTTAAAAGGAAAATCCTATTTTGATTAATATTCTTCTATTATTTATAATTATGTTATTTAGAATTTCCCTTCCCTCTAGTTAATAAATTGGTTGCGAGTAACCTAACAGTAAACGATACTTTTTTAGTTTTTAATCATGATAGAATTATAAAATCTAATTTAATTATGTTATATTACCAACATTTTCAAACTTATAAAAATTGGTTAATAGTAAATATTTTTTTTTTCATCATCTTTAAAATTAATTTTTTAAGAAAATATAAATAAAGATAATATTAAATAATTTAATTTATTTATAAATTATAATTATAAAAAATTAATTTTTTTTAGTGACGAAAATTTTCGTCACTAATTTGCTGGGAAAGACAAACCTGATGTGGCAGCTTAATTATTTTTTGTGACGGAATAGCAACGGAAATTTCCATCGCTAAGTCCATATGGGTTTCCACATCAGCTGTTTCCATTTAAACTAACAGAAATATTGATGGAGTTCCAATATTAAAAAATATTTGAAAGTTTAGTGTTTGAATTATAACGAAATGAAGTTTAGTACAAATATTAAAAAGTACGTTATAGTTGGAGCCTTTTTTGTAATTAACCCAATATCTTATTCAAAATATCTTTCCAGAATATTAGATATCCTAATCAAGAACAATCAAATACATAACATACAAGCATGATTTTAAGCTCTTAAACTTCAGTTAAATCTTCTTTCAAAACACTTAACTTCCATTTATTCTTAATTCAATTTCTTAAATCTAATATACTCATGATTATAAAACCCCCATCTCAATTTTTAGAACACATCAATTAATTAACACAAGTAAAGAAGAAGAAAAAACATGCATATCATTGATCATGACTTAAACTCACATTTAACCATTTATCCAATACATTGAATATAAACCAAACCATAATCAATGATTTTATTACGCATAAGAATTAAGAAACAACGACTTATACTCAAAATAAGCTCAATTATGAGTCATTACAATAAGAGAATTAGGGCTCAAGTTTCTCTCAATAAAAGTAAGAGACTACTCACTGTTCATGATTGAAATAAATAAAAGAATGAAAAATTGAATATTATACTCATAAGAGAACTTTTGACTTGATCTTTTACTCTTGAGGAACAATAGAGAAACAAGCTTAAAAAAACCCTAGAGAGCATAACTAAGCCAAAGAATTGAAGTAAGAACAATAAAACTAAGTCTAAGTTGAGATATCTCTGTTTAACTCTTGATATCTGACTTAAAAACACTTAAAAACCTAATTTCCCAAGAGTCCAACCGCCACCCAATCATTTGAAGCTGTAAAAAGCTTCTTAAATTCATAATTTCTATCAAATTAACCCGATGAAACCATTGAGTGACCCAGCTAGGTTTTTCCAATTTGCCTCGAAGGATTCAATGTGATCTGATAGAACTATTTAATGGTCCAGCTAGGTCCTCAGCTACTAGATTACGCCAAAATTGCTTCCTCTAACCCGATTGAACCATCACACTGGTCTAGCTAGCTTGATTTCATCTTTTCAACTAAAAAACCTGCAAAAAAAAATCAAACTAACAATCAAACACTATATTTTCTAAACACACAAACTTTAAACATAAAAACATATAAATTAACACTAATGAACTACAAAACACACTTAAAAACATCTAAAAACATAGATATAATTCAAGATTATCAATAACCAAAAATCTAAAACGTAAAAAATAAAAATTTTAATTGAGTACATCGGATCAGTTAACCGAAAAAATCGGTTCAGTTTTGGATCGGTTTTACGGTTAACCATATATTTGGTTTTTTTTGCTTACCCCTAATAAATATATGCAAATTAATAAAGTACCTTACTCCTATAGCTAATATTTTTGTGGTCTTCTTCACTTGCTGATTTTGTATCTCAAATGACTTCTGCATTTTAATATATCAAATAAAAAACAAATATATTTTACTGTAACGTAAATCTAAATTAAACACATTGAATATATAACATTCTAATATATATTTTACCTATTTCAAACAATCTTATATACTCATAAAATACATACTTCTTTCATACAACTACTTTAACATATAATATAAATAATATATCAATAAAATAAATCCTATTTATATTTTGTAATTATTGTGTAAAATTATATTATAAAAAAAATAAATACAGTAGAGTTGATAAAAAAAAGGCAAACAATTAATGTCAATTCCAGCATACAATTCCAATGTTTTTTTTATAACTTAATAAACGATTCAATTTCTTCCCCCAATAAATAAACTCTAATCTATTTATACAGCTTAGGTGTTTTTTTTCAACCGAATCATCAAAGCTGGGTGAAAAAAGTTTGAAGACACTGCAGCCGTAGTTGACTGTTGCGGTTTTAGTATTAGCTATTAGATCTAAAACCCTAGCAGGCTATTGCGGTTTCAGATCTGATAACTAATACTGAAATTGAAACAATCTGCTACAGTTTCAGTATTGTCTGAATTCTGCCACCTTTGGATCTCACATTTGAAACTGTAATAACATGTTGCAATTTAAAAAAAAAAATCATTTCTTCAAATATTTTTAAATGTGCCCCACTTTGCTAAATAATTTTTTTAAAAAATATTATTTAAAAAAATTGCTTGAATTTGGTGGTTTCCTGCCCGTTGCAGCCATCCAAAATCTTTATGGAATCTTTTTAAAACAACTGATTATTCCCTAGTTAGCCTTGTCAAATCACGTAGTTTATTACATCCCTTAAGTTTTTGTATTGTGGGAACATTTAAGTTCAGAATTTTCTGTCAAATTTTAACAGCTATAGAAAATTATTGATAAATTGATTTGAAAATTGATGTTAGCCATAGAAAATGATTGAAAACTTGATTTGAAAATGATGTGATCTATACTTTTGGCTCTATTTTGAGAAAAAATACAAATTTATTAATAGTTTATTAACAAACTAAAAAACAATGGACATTGGTTGTAATTGACAATAGGATCAAAAGATAAGGAAAAAAATCAACATAAAAATTGGCTAAGATTTAGCCACAAATATCGATAATCTCCGACACGAGTAGAGACCAATACTTCCACAATAAATCCAAAAAATTTCCAAATTTTGAAACGTTATAAATGTTTTTTTCAATTTAGGTCGCACTACAAGGGTGGATTTGGAAAGAATTTTATTTTCAATTTTTTTTAAATAAAATCAAAAAATATTTGACAGATTTTTTTCATTTAATTTCTGCTACAATTGAAAAAAATAATATTTACACCAAAAATAAAAATTTTCAAAATGTGATTTTTAAAATTTTAATTTTTGTTAACAATTCAATTATTTTATTTTCATTAATACTACTGCTACCGTTACCACTATCATCATCCTGCTGCTGCCATTACCACCATATCGTCATCAGCCACGACCATCAGACCGCCGTTATCGTTGTTGTTACTATCACTATTTATGCCACTGCCGCTATCACCACCGTCTTTATTGCCACCATCACACCACCGCCACCGCTGCAACCACCACCACTATCAGGCTGTCACCATCACTGTTACTGTCGTTGTCACCACCGCTACTGTTACTGCTGTCGTCGCCGCTGCCACCACCACCACACCGTCACCACTGTCACACCACACTGTTACTGCCATCACCATTACAACCATTTCTGCCACCAATGCCTCTGTTGTCACCACACCAAAATCATTATCATAATATACATGAATAATTAAAAAAATACATGATTAATTTAAAAGTATGATACGGTTTTTAAATATATAAAACAATTTTTTTAATATATATAATAAAAACTGAAAATAATTTTTAAATTTAAAAAAAATAAAAAAGTAAATATTTACAATTTTACCGAACACACTCTAATATTTTTTGACTCGAATTAATTACAATTTAAATCCATCCAAATTCAAAATATAATATTAACAGAAATTATCTGAAAATTCAAATTTTGAACTGAAAAATTCTTGCCTAGACTTTCTAAACTCAGTCCATATTTTTTTTAATCAAACTAATAATAAATAATCACTAATGCATGCTAATTATCCCTCCATTTTTTTCAACTAACTTACTACATGTGACAATTTTTTATAAATTTGATCTATAAAATTTTTCTAAATAACATTTTTCTTTTGAAGTATGAGAGAAAGTAATGAATTATAAAAATATCATAGAATTATAAGCGAATAATATAGAATTTTATAACAAAAAATTGACAAAGAAATTTCATTAAATATTTGAAATTGTGAATCTGAATTTATTTATTTTTATATCTTATAAATAGTTATAGATTATTTTATCATACATGAAATCATAAAAATATTTTATAATTTTGCATGAAAACCACGATTAAGAGAAAAATCATATTAAAAATATTTTATAATGTTAGCTGCGGCTTGTGAAGACCAGCACGGGAAAACATTTCACGCGGGACTAATATAATTAAGGTTCCAAATCTCGTGAACCGGACAACACACATGAACCCAGCTATCTTCCAACTCTTATGCTTAACCGTTCGACCAACTAGTAGGGGTTAATTTAATGTAATCTCATTAAATTTAAGTCTAATATTGTAAGCAATTAAATAATTTTTTATTTCAAAATTATGACTGAATTTAGTACTAATTTACATAAAAATTATCATAATCGATTTTCGATAAAAACCGATATCGTAGTATTGACCTGGCATACTACGTGTGCATAAATAACTGACGTCAACTAATAATGTGATATGTCACATGTGCACAAGTAGATGGCGTGAGGATTAATAGAAAACCGGTTATTATGACTTTGTGTAAAATAATACTAAATTCATTGATAATTTCGATATGAAAACTTATTTAGTTATTTTCGCACTATTAGACGTAAATTTAGTAATAATTGGTGATATTAATCCCAACTAATAGAATGGAATCGAATGGTTAGAAAGTGAGTTGAAACCTTAGCTAAGACCATAACATATGGGCATAATGCATTATTTCTGTAGGTGGTAAATGAGTGAATAGCAATGAAATGGGTTATATATAAAGGGATTGGATTTCAAAAGTATTCATTTTTATGGTTTATAAATACATCGTAGTCCAAACAAAACGGGGCGGTTTAATTTGATCCAAATGAATTAGACTATAGGCTGCACTCCTAAATGTTAAATGTAGAAGCCTCTAATCGATGATAGGTTGACGGCGTAGATATTTTATTAATCATTGGATCTTATTGAGCTAATCGAGTTCATATATATATATATATATAAAAGAATTAACAAAAAATAAATTTAAATTTTTAGATAAAAATTATAAAACGGTTAAATGAGTTAAATGGATATTCAATTCAACAAAGTTAATAAATATAAATTTATAGTGAATTTTTTAATAAAAATTAAACTGAAGATTTAATTTTTAGATGAATATTATAAGTGGACCAAATGAATTTGCAATGCATATGGGTAATGTATAACATAAGTGATTTTCTTTTTCAATGTGGCTGGCATGAATAGAATAGAAAAGAGTCATGTATTCCTTAATTTGATCCCAATAATTTGTTTAAAATAGTTTTGTAAAATTTTCACGAAATTATTAGGTGTATTTGAAATTCGAGTTTGATAGTTGAAATTATTTGTCCTTTTCTATTATGTTCAGCGACTTTTTATTTTTTATTTTTACTTTCATTTAGCTTGTAGATATAAGTAACAAACATATCATATTAAAATTCAGAATTTCAGATTATCGTTTTAGAAAAATTTCTAATACCATGAAAGTTGGCCGGGTCATTATCTGATTTCTTTTTCAAAATAAATATCAAAGATCGGTCCTGTACTTTTGTCAATATCCATGGGACCCACCTTCTAAATCAGTAACCAGCCATGGGTTGGAGATAAAAAAAAAAAAAAGTGGTGGTGCTTAAAACTGGATTGAATGAATTATAATCAGACTCCAATTTAATTTGTATAGTGTATTTTGTAAGTTGATATTTAATTAAATTTTAATTTTTTTATAGATAGATTTTAATTGCAAACCGTATAATCCATTTAATATATTTTTGAACACTTTTAAATGACAAATTTTTGAGCCTATCGCACCATAAAAATGGTTGCTTCACATTCAGTTTTGCGGAACCTAAGTTATTAATTATTTAATGGCCAAATATGTATTTTTGCTTCTTATATTTGTCCAAAAATGCAACCTTACACTTAATGTTTCAGGTGGAAGATTTGAACCTTTTATATAATGAAAATGGGAAAAATTTGCCATTACCATCCATTCCTGCTTACTTTGACCAAAATTCCGTTAATCAATTCATAATGCATAAAATTTGATCATGTATCTGTATATTATTGATCATGTCAATGCACATATGGAGGCGCGTGAGTACCACGTAAGGGATAAAAAAATTACTTTTTTTTTCTTCCTTTCATTCTCCCCCGATTCTAGCTTTCTTCTTTTCAAAATATTTATATATAAACATAAGAGGAATGCTACAGACCCTGGTAAGCCTCGTTTATCTCTTGAAATCTCGTAGTTACACTACCCTGGTCTTTAAGTTTATCTGGATGCCACTTCTGCAAAGAGCAGCATAAACCATGAGAAACCCTCAACCAAATTCCCCAACTTAAAACAAATTAAACCATATAAAGGTTAAAAGAAAGGAAAGCGTCACAAACCAGAGCAAGGCTTATGTAATTGGAGCAAATAGCATCGTTGCTAGCATCATAATCCATTTCCAGTATTTATAATAAACCTATATTTCCAATAAACAACACAAACCCAGAAAAATTTTGACATTGTGAGTCCATAAGAAATGAAAAAAAAAGGAAGAGAGAAAGAGGAGAGAAATGGAAAGAGGGATTGCCTTAGACTTAGAGACAAGGGAAAGGAAATCGAAATTAAGGTGAGAGTCTTAGTCCTGATTTCGATCGGGTCGGTTATCATCCCCATCTTCCCACATCATCATATTCGGCGAAACATGCAGAGATAGAATAGAAGATGACGGCGATGAAAAGAAAAATAGGTATGCTCTGGTGTCAATTACGGTTGGGGTTTCGGATACAAGTTGGTGGTGGGTGTTGTGTGATGTAATGGAGCTGATCACAGATACAGATTTGAGAAGGAGAAAGCTAGAATCTGAGAGAGAATGAGAAAAAGAATAAAATGTAATTTTTTTTACCCCTCATGTGGTGCTCACGCGCTTCCACATGTGCACTGACGTTTCAAATAATACGCTGACATTTAGTAAAGTTTTTCATATCATCTGTTAATTAACGGAACTTTGGTTAAAATTAATATGAATGGACGACATTCGAAAATTTCTTTCATTTTCATTACATAAGCGGCTCAAATCTCACAACATAAATATTAGGGATAAGTTTTTTTTTTCAACCGAATCATCAAAGTTGGGTGAAAAAAGTTTGAAGACATTGCAACTGTAGTTGACTGTTGAGGTTTTAATATTAGCTATTAGATCTAAAACCCTACTAGGCTATTGCAGTTTAAGAACTGATAACTAACACTGAAATTGAAACAATCTGCTACGGTTTCAGTATTGCCTGAATTCTGCCACCTCTGGATCTCACTTTTGAAACTGTAATAACGTGTTGCAATTTAAAAAAAAAAATCATTTCTTCAAATATTTTTAAATGAAACCCATTTTGCTAAATATTTTTTTAAAAAATATTATTTAAAAATTGCGTGAATTTGGTGGTTTCCTGCCAGCTGCAGCCATCCAAAATCTTTATGGAATCTTTTTAAAACAATTGATTATTTCCTAGTTAGTCTTGTCAAATCACGTAGTTTATTACATCCCTTAAGTTTTTGTATTGTGGGAACATTTAAGTTCAGAATTTTCTGTCAAATTTTAACAGCTATAGAAAATTATTGATAACTTGATTTGAAAATTGATGTCAGCCATAGAAAATTATTGAAAACTTGATTTGAAAATTATGTGATCTATACTTTTGGCTCTATTTTGAGAAAAAATACAAATTTATTAATAGTTTATTAACAAACTAAAAAACAATGGACATTGGTTGCAATTAACAATAGCATCAAAAGATAAGGAAAAAAATCAACATAAAAATTGGGTAAGATTTAGCCACAAATATCGATAATCTCCGACACGAGTAGAGACCAATACTTCCACAATAAATCCAAAAAATTTCCAAATTTTGAAACCTTATAAATGTTTTTTCAATTTAGGTTGCACTACAAGGGTGGATTTGGAAAGAATTTTATTTTCAATTTTTTATTTTTTTAAATAAAATCAAAATTTTTGACAGATTTTTTTCTATCTAGTTTCTGCTACAATTGAAAAAAAATAATATTTACACCAAAAATAAAAATTTTCAAAATGTAATTTTTAGGATTTTATTTTTGTTAACAATTCAATTATTTTATTTTCATTAATACTACCGCTACCATTATCATCATCCCGTCGCTGCCATTACCATCATATCGTCATCAGCCACCGCCATCAGACCGCTGCTATCGCTGTTGTCACTATCGCTATTTCTATCACTGTCACTACCACCATCTTTAATGCCACTATCATACTGCTGCCACCGCTGCAACCACCACCACTGTCAGACTGTCACCACCATTATTATTGTCGTTGTCACCAGCGCTACTGTTATTGCCGTCATCGCTGCTGTCGCTGCGCCACCACCACCACACCGTCGCCACTGTCACACCACACTGTTACTGCCATCGCCATCACAACCATTTCTGTCACCAACGCCTCTGTTGTCACCACACCAAAATCATTATCATAATATACATGAATAATTAAAAAAATATACATGATTAATTCAAAAGTATGATACGGTTTTTAAATATATAAAACAGTTTTTTTAATATATATAATAAAAACTGAAAATAATTTTTAAATTTAAAAAAAAATAAAAAACTAAATGTTTACAATTTTACCGAACACACTCTAATTTTTTTGACTTGAATTAATTACAATTTAATCCATCCAAATTCAAAATATAATATTAACAGAAATTATCTGAAAATTTAAATTTTGAAGTAAAAAATTCTTGCCCGGACTTTTTAAACTCAGTCCATATTTTTTTTAATCAAACTAATGATAAATAATCACTAATGCATGCTAATTATCCCTCCATTTTTTTTCAACTAACTTACTACATGTGACAATTTTTTATAAATTTGATCTATAAAATTTTTCTAAATGACTTTTTTTCTTTTGAAGTACGAGAGAAAGTAATGAATTATAATAATATCATAGAATTATAAGCGAATAATATGGAATTTTATAACAAAAAATTGACAAAGAAATTTCATTAAATATTTGAAATTGTGAATCTGAATTTATTTATTTTTATCTCTTATAAATAGTTATAGATTATTTTATCATACATGAAATCATAAAAATAATTTATAATTTTGCATGAAAACCACGATTAAGAGAAAAATCATATTAAAAATATTTTACAATGTTAGCTGCGGCTTGTGAAGACCAGCACGGGAAAACATTTCACGCGGGACTAATATAATTAAGGTCCCAAATCTCAGGAACCGGACAACCCACATGAACCCAGCTATCCTCCAACTCTTATGCTTAACCGTTCGACCAACTAGTAGGGGTTAATTTAACGTAATCTCATTAAATTTAAGTCTAATATTGTAAGCAATTAAATAATTTTGTATTTCGAAATTATCACTGAATTTAGTAGTAATTTACATAAAAATTATCATAATCGATTTTTTATAAAAACCGATATCGTAGTATTGACGTGATACGTCACATGTACATAAATAACTGATGTCAATTAATGATGTGATATGTCACATGTGCATAAGTAAATGGCATGAGTATTCATAGGAAACAAGTTATTATGACTTTGTATAAAATAATTTAAAATTCATTGACAATTTCGATATAAAAAATTATTTAGTTATTTTTGCATTATTAGACGTAAATTTAGTGATAATTGGTGATATTAATCCCAACTAATAGAATGGAATTGAATGGTTAGAAAGTGAGTTGAGACCTTAGCTAAGACCATAACATATGGGCATAATGCATTATTTCTGTAGGTGGTAAATGAGTGAATAGCAATGAAATGGGTTATATATAAAGGGATTGGATTTCAAAAGTATTCATTTTTATGGTTTATAAATACACCGTAGTCCAAACAAAACGGGGCGGTTTAATTTGACTATAGGCTGCACTCCTAAATGTTAAATGTAGAAGCCTCTAATCGATGATAGGTTGACAGCGTAGATATTTTATTAATCATTGGATCTTATTGAGCTAATCGAGTTCATATATATATATATATATATATATATATATATATATATATATATATATATATATATATATAAGAATTAACAAAAAATAAATTTAAATTTTTAGATAAAAATTATAAAACGGTTAAATGAGTTAAATGGATATTCAATTCAACAAAGTTAATAAATATAAATTTATAGTGAATTTTTTAATAAAAATTAAACTGAAGATTTAATTTTTAGATGAATATTATAAGTGGACCAAATGAATTTGCAATGCATATGGGTAATGTATAACATAAGTGATTTTCTTTTTCAATGTGGCTGGCATGAATAGAATAGAAAAGAGTCATGTATTCCTTAATTTGATCCCAATAATTTGTTTAAAATAGTTTTGTAAGATTTTCACGAAATTATTAGGTGTATTTGAAATTCGAGTTTGATAGTTGAAATTATTTGTCCTTTTCTATTATGTTCAGCGACTTTTTATTTTTACTTTCATTTAGCTTGTAGATATAAGTAACAAACATATCATATTAAAATTCAGAATTTCAGATTATCGTTTTAGAAAAATTTCTAATACCATGAAAGTTGGCCGGGTCATTATCTGATTTCTTTTTCAAAATAAATATCAAAGATCGGTCCTGTACTTTTGTCAATATCCATGGGACCCACCTTCTAAATCAGTAACCAGCCATGGGTTGGAGATAAAAAAAAAAAAGAAGTGGTGGTGCTTAAAACCATGGTTATTAAACTCGGACGGTCGGACCGGTTGAATCGTGACTCGGCAAGCAATCCGAGTCGATTCAACATGAAAATTGGAAAGGATAAAAACTCGGATTGACTCGGAAAAAATCGAGTTGAACCGGTGACTCGGACCAGATTCGAGTTCAACCAAAAAATTTGCATTTTAAGAAATCAATCCCTAAATTCCCAAAAAATACAGTTATATAATTAAAAACATAAAATTTAAAGACCCTATAATGTGTTCTTTTAACTAAATCCATAATAAATTATTATATATATTCAAAATATACAAAAACAATATCTATAATACATATCTAAATGTAGAATTGAATCACCACAAAAAAATTTTATGTTTAATCCTAACAGCAGATAATTTTTTTAATTATTATTTTTTATATATAAGAGTTTATTATATATAGATCGAAAAAATCCTTTGATAGTAATTACAACTAATGAATTGGTAATTATGATTGAAAATTTTGAAACGATAGAAATCTTTGAATATATAATTAGTTTATAAGGAATAAAAAGCTAGTAAGAAATTGGATTAAGTTTTGATTGCTTAAATTGCATGTTAATGGAGCTGCAATTAGATATTGATAAGCACCATCCAAGGACAATTAATGTTGACTAATTAAACATCACCATGTTGCAATTGTTATATAAGTAGCATACAAATAATTTTAGAAATATAACTAACTTTGTTGGTCTTAATATTTTTACATTAATATTTATTAATTAATAAAATTTTCAATGTCTTTTGATATATTATATTTTTATTTTTTTATAAATAATTATATTTAATAAAAAGTAAAAACTCCGAGTTGATTCGGTCCAACCAATTGACTCTTGACTCAGTTGGTAGACCGAATTGATCTCCGAACTGATTCTGAAAACATTGCTTAAAACTGGATTGGATGAATTATAATCAGACTCCAATTTAATTTGTATAGTGTATTTTGTAAGTTGATATTTAATTAAATTTTAATTTTTTTTATAGATAGATTTTAATTGCAAACCGTATAATCCATTTAATATATTTTTGAACACTTTTAAATGACAAATTTTTGAGCCTATCGCACCATAAAAATGGTTGCTTCACATTCAGTTTTGCGAAACCTAAGTTATTAATTATTTAATGGCCAAATAAGTATTTTTGCTCCTCATATTTGTCCAAAAATGCAACCTTACACTTAATGTTTCAGGTGGAAGATTTGAACCTTTTATATAATGAAAATGGGAAAAATTTGCCATTACCATCCATTTCTGCTTACTTTGACCAAAATTCCGTTAATCAATTAATAATGCATAAAATTTGATCACGTATCTGTATATTATTGATCATGTCAATGCACATGTGGAGGCGTGTGAGTACCACTTAAGGGATAAAAAAATTACTTTTTTTTCTTCCTCTCATTCTCCCCCGATTCTAGCTTTCTTCTTTTATATATATATATATATATATATATTCATTTTTACACTACCGATTTTTTTTACACTACCGATTTTTTTTAAAATGACGACACTGCAACGTGTTGTTATTTAATATGCTGCAACTCATTGATTTTGAAAACATTTTGATTTTTTAAAATGATAAATTCATTTTTCAGCCCCACAAATTTATCAACTAAATTTATTTTGATATTTAAATTATACGAATTATTAAATAAATACTCAAATTCTCAAATTTCGATATTTTTAAGTACAAAAATTAACGTGGCAAAATGCATATAGTATACTGTATGATCAGTTAATTGATGTTTTAACTCAAATCAAACCTGTTTTCCCTCAATTACCTGAAATCCTAAAATTATTACCCTCGGTCCCAAGTCATGCTCAATATTTTTGTTCTTCCCTCCCCCCTGTGATGCCCCTAATGGTATCCTAGACGGATCTTTAACTATTTAATGATATAATTTAATTTAACTGTATATGATTATGAATGTCACTGTAAGACATGACTTAGAAGGACATTTATCCTAAAGAAAAGGACAAATTTGTCTTTTCATTTTAGATCCTGTGTGTTTTAAATTAAAAGTAAATGCGTAGATGATGACTTGATTGAAAGATGGAAGGGTAAGTTGCGGGGAAAAAGTAGAAATAAAGGAAATTTAAGGACTTATGAGCAATTTTACCATTAATTTTCCCAAGAGGTCCAATGGAAATGGGATACTTAGATTTCTAGAGAGATCTTGTGAAAGGAAGAGAGGAGGAGTGGTATTTAATAGATTGGCCGGCCCTTCAAGGTTGGTTTTTTCGGCCATCTTCAACCTTAAGCAATCCCCAATTTCTCTCTCTAATGATCTCTCTCTCTCTCTCTCTTACTTGGTTTTTGTAAGAAAAGGGAAGATCTAGCTAGTAGTTTATTTCTAACATTGAAAGAAGATACATGTGTATTTATGGTGATGTTCTTCTTTTCATAGAAGGAGAAGGTAGCAAGAACGGTACAAAAAAACTTCAGATTAGCAACGGAAAATTTCATCGCTAAATACCATTTTTCGTGCTAATTAAAATTAGCGACGCCAGGACGATCAGTCGCTAATATATTTGCGACGGATTTCAAATTCAGTTGCTAATTTAGCGACGAAATATTTTGTCGCAATTTTTTTTTCTCGTCGCTAATTTATATTCTTAATTAGTCACCAAATTATAATAATATTTAGCGACTAAATTTTCCGTCGCTAAATTAAAATTTAGTGTAAAATTTAGCGACGCAATATTTGTCGCTAATTTAGTCGCTAATTATTTCCGAAATTATATATTTTACATATTAGCGACAGATTTTCTGTCGCAAATCCGTCGCTAAAATATTAATTGAATTTTTCTTTTGCCGTATTTTAAAATTTTAATCCTGTATACAAAGATCGTTATTTATTTATTTTCAACCTGTAAACAGCAATGATCTCACACATATAAATATATATTGATTCCAAATCCAAATATATTCCAAAATACACATATATAGATAATAATTTGAAACATTACATAATATTATCCTTAATTAGTCATGAAACAATAAAATAACAAATATTATTGTACTAATTAGCACAAACAGTGTCATCTAAATAAAATGACGATCAAACATATAGTGCGACTAAAATCACTGGAAAGCAGAACCACCACCATGAGCCGATTAGCATCTGTAATAAGAATGTATGTACAAAAATAATATATTCAAAAAAAAGGAAGATAATTTCTTCGTGCAAGAGTTGTAACAATGCCACTAGCAACTACTCCCACAGTTGTTACAGCAATGCCAATGCCAATTATACCATCTATGAAAAAAAATAATAATAATAAGCAACTCCACCAAAAGATCAACAACATTATTATTGAGACTGGGTTTTGGGCACATGAAATAAGACCAAATAATAGCACCCATAAACAAGTTATGCCTTTCATGAAACAACAAGATGGACATTGAAAAGCAGCAAATTTAGAGAAATCAGCTACTAAATTACTGAAAAAAATAAAAAACAAAGGAAAAGAAACTTACACTGAAGGCCCTACATAAACTAAACTTCTGCATGACTAAAGATCATATAAAAGAACAAGCCATGAAAAACATGCACGTCCACAAACATGGGGACCTAGCAAAGGAAAAAAGAATCAATTGCCTATTGTCATGGAGGACCTAGCAAAGGAAAAAAATAATCAATTGCCTATTGTCATTTAGATCGAGGCTAGATCTAGTAACTACATCCCAAAATCTGATCCATATAGAAAAAGTCCAGGATAATAAGGCATTCCATAACCCTAACACTCAGGAAAACAATCTATCATAAAGCAAAGGTAGACTTTGTGATGCACTGAGAACATCTTGATGAGAAGTTCCTATACCTTAAGCAAAGAGATAAGTCTTGGAAATTAGTGACTCTTATATCAAACCTAATAACTTAGGAAACCATCATTTGACATCCATTTATCTTAAATGATCAAAATCATAGGCAAATATTCAATTCAAATTCTGCCTAATACTCTGGTGAAAGGCAAGTTATAGTTGCAGATAAAATCATTAAGGGAATATAATGGTTTGTTCTCATTTGCTTTCTCATTTATTAGTTGATCTAAGTGGCACCAACAATGTCATAGTTGAGGACAACATTTGTTTGGCATACGAAAAAAATCCCTGATACATGTTCTTAGAGAAAACACAGAATTCATATTCTGTATTTTCAACATCTATGGACTTATTTGACCATTCCCTATTTTACCTGTGATATGATGTAATCGGCTTGTTGTTTTTCATAGTAACGCTCTGATGGATAAAGCTTCCCAATTATTGACAGTAACTCCGTGTCTGAAAAATATCTATAAGGGCCAATTCCAAGTTCAATAATTAATGTAACTTCTAAATATTCAAGGAATAATGATGTGAATCTATTTATAGATTCAAGAAGGTTACCCATCACCATCTTTGTCTAGCTGAGAAAACAACACCTTAGCTAGGGCCATGAAAGAATTGTGACCCTCTTCATCATAATTTCTCACTAAGTCGAAGAGCCCATGAAAGAATTCTTTGAAATTGACCTTCCCTTCTCGGTCTGAATCTTTTTCCCTAAAGAAGTGAAATAGAAATAAGTCAGACACTTGAATTGATGCAAACTAGCCAAGCAATTAAGCAGATACAATGACATGGCCACAAGATCAATTGTAACTACAAATGAAATCACATGTAACAAAATTGGATAGCAAAAGAATTAATCACTAGGTAATTGTAATCCTTTGAGATTTTATCATAAATACCAGCAAGTTCCTAATCATACCTCTCACAAGACATCTAGATTTTAAGATAACATAATATAACGATGTGTTTAGACCATTCAATCCATTAGAATGTAGAACAGAAAATTTAGAATTAATGCCTTCATCCAATAATTAATTCCTACTATTTGGTAATTTGTCCATCATCCCCTTCCCCCCCTCGTTGTACATCAGCCAAAAAGCTAGGCTTAATCAAAGGAGATGCAAGGAAGAACATAAAAAATATAAAACTCTTAGAGAAGGGAAGTTGATGCAATTGGCGTTACCTTACTTCTTCCTTGCATAACCATTGAAATAGCTTTGGATTTTTGCTATCAGTGTTCTATCCAAATCATACATATCCTTAAAAGTTTCAATAAATGGTGCTTGATGGATGCATTCCATGTATGGGATTGTTGAATTAAGCATTTCCTTTTGTGTAAATCATCCTGATAAAATTTCAGATTTACAGTTTAAGGACTTATATTTGCTAACTCCTCCCAGCCTGTTATAATTTTTCTACAGACTGGACTTTAATGGCTTTAGGTGTTTATTTGTGTTCTTCTATTTATTAGGTGTTTAATTGCTAACTCCTCCCAACCTTATTCTGTTTCTCAAATTTCCTTGCTAATTTGACTAAGGGCAAACATAAAGTCATTAAATTAAATAGGTTGTATCATATATATATGTCAGCAGTACTTATTTTTCATATCTATGGTTTTATCGTCATAAAGCATGGTATCACCAATTTTAGCCATATCTCATACGTTGCATTATTTGTATCATAGCAATAAAGATAAATTATGCATACTTATATATGGTTATCGACCATCTTAATTACTTACACAGATGAATCTAATTCACGTAGCCATCCCTTTATATATATATATATATATATATATATATATATATATATATATATATATATATATATATATATATATATATATATATATATATATATATATATATATATATATATATATATATATATATATATATATATATATATATATATATATATATATATATATATATATATATATATATATATATATATATATATATATAAGTGTTTGTAGATGTATGTGTACATTTATCATAGTCTAAGTATATAACCCAACCTAATCTAAGTAGGTGTTACCGAGGGATCATATACTTATCCCATTTGTCATACATATATAATCAATTCCCTATATTTCGTATTTAATACCTACTTGATGCTTTCTAACTTTAACTCTATGTATTCAGAATTATATACCTTAATTAATTTCTTATTTTTTTTCGAGAGTCTATCATTAATTCCAATCAGTCAATTCAACGAAATATAAGAAGAATTTAGTCCTTGGTTACTGCACCTAATCTAATTTATAAACCACATCTATTAAATAATACAAAGTTAGTTTACTGAACTGAAATTCTGTTGATTTAAACCCTTTAGTTTGTTAACACACTAAAGCTAAACTAAATTATTTCCTTTACTTTAGGTTGCCTGCTTAATTTATCTTTAAAAACATTTAATTAATTTCTAGGTTTTAGTATTATTAATCAAAACATTAACAACCAAAATTTAATATTAAATAAGTAAAACTCAACCAACAAATACACTATACAAACACCATCCACACAGCAATAAACATTTAATGGAAAACTAAACAATCTTAAAATATTTATTTTAAGAACCAACTCTATAAAGGTACTTTTGGTAGTCACTTACTTATTTTTCGGCATTTTTTTCCTTCATTTATGTTAATCATGACCTCACCGGAGGCTCATCGAAGCCTGGCTGGAGCTTTGTCGGAGTATGCCGATACTGCCGTCATGGAGATTGGAGCCTCAGGAGGTTGCTTCCAGTGGTCACACGCCTGTTCATCCTGCTATTTAGTCGGAGGCTGTCATAGAACCCCCAGCTCCCTTACTTCCCGATCTGTTCATGGCCGACGACTGGAGGCGAACGGTGGTGATCGGGGTGAGCACCTCCTCCCTGGAATTCATCGGTGCTACTGATCTCACCGGTGGTGGCTGTATGACACCGAAAAAAGGGAAGGTAGCCTCCGGTTGTGGAATAGAAGTCGGGGTCCCCTATAAAACGCGGTGCATATTTTATATAGAATCAAAATATAGCTTTACCTACCATGAGCTTAAACATACCAACCACCCCAAAAATGGTCTTGATCTTAGGAACCCAACAAAGCGGCTTTCTGGAACTCCATCAATAATCCAAATACAATAACAAAAAGCATTTCAACAGACCCAAAATAGGATATTCCTATAATTGACTAAAGATCGCCATTTTACGTGGGATTAACATATAGAGAGAGAGTGAATAGATCGGTGGCCGACGAACTACTGCTCTGAAGACTGACGATCGGAGGGAGGGGGCGAGGCAGCGGCGGTGATGTGCAGAGAGAGAAAATGGGTGGGTGTGGGTTAGGGCAAAAATGAATAATGAATTGAAAGGGTTGTCTGCTGACCTGAAACACACTATGCTGCTTACTAATAGAAAGAGTATAATTCAAAACATCAAAATGACGTAGTTTCATTCTTAAAAGGGTTGTTTGCTGACCTGAGTTACCATTCTTAAAATACAAAAATGTCCCTACCAATCTTCACCCTTTTGTCTTTATATTCAAGGATTGTTTGGTAAACATAAAATTAAAATTTCTAATAATTAATATTTGATCAAAATTTTAACAAAATAAAAATAAATAATTAAATTTTTAAGAATTATTTTAATTGAGATAATAAATTTTATATTATTATTTTACAAATCTTTATTTTTATTAATATGCATGATGTAATTATAAAATAAATATAACAATTAATTTATTATTATTAAAAATATAAAATTTCTAAATCCATAAGTTTAGATTTTGGGATAATTGACAAAAAATTATTAAAAATGTAAATTTTCTAAATAAATAAATTTAAAAAACAGATCAAGTATTCACATATTGAACTCACTTCAAATGTCTCTCGATTCTGCTCCACTGAAAAATACATCACTGGTATAATAATCCATGTTTTAGATTAACAAAAATTATAGAAAATCAAAGCTTCTATAAAGTATAGGAATAGAAACGTCTTTACTTATACTCCAAATAAAAATAAAATTTACCAAAAAAGAATCAACAACCTCTTTTTTGCAACAAAAACTGAACTTACAGACCTTAAAAACTAATCTTCACCGTTCAAAATTAACAACAAGGATTTTTGAACGTACTTACCAAAAATCAGGCCAATCTAACAGCAAATGATTTTTCGAACGTCTTCATATACAAAACTGGTCATTACGTAAAAAATTCAGAAAATAATATCTTTTTTGCAACAAAAACCGAACTCACAGACCTTAGAAACTAATCTTCACCATTCAAAATTAACAACAAGGAGTTTTGAATATACTCACCAAAAATCAGGCCAATCTAACGGTAAATGATTTTCCGATCGTCTTCGTATACAAAACTGGTCATTACATAAAAAATTCAGAAAATAATCTTTTTTTTGTAACAAAAACTGAACTTACAGACCTTAAAAACTAATCTTCACCATTCAAAATTAACAATAAGGAGTTTTGAACGTACTCACAAAAAATTAGGCCGATCTAACGGCAAATGATTTTTCAATCGTCTTCACATACAAAATTGGTCATTATGTAAAAAATCCAGAAAACAGCCTTTTTTTGCAACAAAAATTAAACTTACAGATCTTAAAAACTAATCTTCCTTGTCCACAATTAACAACAAGGAGTTTTTAATGTACTCACCAAAAATCAGACCAATCTAACGGCAAATGATTTTCCGATCGTCTTCGTATACAAAACTGGTCATTACGTAAAAAATCCAGAAAATAGCCTATTTTTTGCAACAAAAACTGAACTTACATACCTTAAAAACTAATCTTCATCGTTCAAAATTAACAACAAGGTGTTTTGAATATACTCACCAAAAATCAGGCTAATCTAACAACAAATAATTTTTCGATCGTCTTCATATACAAAACTGGTCATTACGTAAAAAATTCAAAAAATAATATCTTTTTTGCAACAAAAACCAGACTCACAGACCTTAAAAACTAATCTTCACCATTCAAAATTAACAAGGAGTTTCGAACGTACTCACCAAAAATTAGGCCGATCTAACGGCAAATAATTTTCGATCGTCTTCACATACAAAATTGGTCATTATGTAAAAAATCCAGAAAATAGCCTTTTTTTGCAACAAAAATTGAACTTACAGATCTTAAAAACTAATCTTCACCGTCCACAATTAACAAAAAGGAGTTTCGAATGTACTCACCAAAAATCATACCAATCTAACGGCAAATGATTTTTTGATCGTCTTCGTATACAAAACTGGTCATTACGTAAAAAATTCAAAAAAATAGCCTCTTTTTTGCAATAAAAACTGAACTTACAGACCTTAAAAACTAATCTTCACCGTTCAAAATTAACAACAAGGAGTTTTGAATATACTCACCAAACATCAGGCCAATCTAATGGCAAATGATTTTTTGATCATTTTCGTATACAAAACTGGTCATTACGTAAAAAATTCAAAAAATAATCTCTTTTTTGCAACAAAAACCGAACTCACAGAACTTAAAAACTAATATTCACCATTCAAAATTAACAACAAGGAGTTTCGAACGTACTCACCAAAAATTAGGCCGATCTAACGGCAAATGATTTTTCGATCGTCTTCACATACAAAATTGGTCATTATGTAAAAAATCCAGAAAATAGCCTTTTTTTTGCAACAAAAATTAAACTTACAGATCTTAAAAACTAATCTTCACCATCCACAATTAACAACAAGGAGTTTTTAATGTACTCACAAAAAATCAGACCAATCTAACGGCAAATAATTTTCCAATTGTCTTCGTATACAAAACTGATCATTACGTAAAAAATCTAGAAAATAGCCTATTTTTTGCAACAAAAACTAAACTTACAGACCTTAAAAACTAATCTTCAACATTCAAAATTAACAACAAGGTGTTTTGAATATACTCACCAAAAATCAGGCCAATCTAACGGCAAATGATTTTCTGATCGTCTTCGTATACAAAACTGGTCATTACGTAAAAAATTCAGAAAATAATCTCTTTTTTGCAACAAAAACCGGACTCACAGATCTTTAAAACTAATCTTCACCATTCAAAATTAACAACAAGGAGTTTCGAACGTACTCAACAAAAATTAGGCCGATCTAACGGCAAATGTTTTTCGATCGTCTTCACATACAAAATTGGTCATTTTGTAAAAAATCCAGAAAACAGCATTTTTTTTGCAATAAAAATTGAACTTACAGATTTTAAAAACTAATCTTCACCGTCCACAATTAACAACAAGGAGTTTCGAATATACTTGCCAAAAATCAGACCAATCTAACGGCAAATAATTTTTCGATCGTTTTCGTATACAAAACTGGTCATTACGTAAAAATCTAGAAAACAACCTTTTTTTGCAACAAAAATTAAACTTACAGACCTTAAAAACTAATCTTTACTGTTCAAAATTAACAACAAGGAGTTTCAAACGTACTCACAAAAAATCAGGCCGATCTAACGGCAAATACTTAACCGTTGAATCTTTACACTATTCCGTATAAAAGTTATTTAATGTGTGTGTGTGTATATATTAGAAAATTTATTCATTTAGAAAAATAATAGAAATTAAATTGAAGAAATTAAATTAGAAAATTTATTCATTTTGACTTGTATGAGTTTAAGTATTGGATTGAACTCTATTGTCTTATTCAACTAAATAATAAATTAAGCTTAAAATTATATACGCATTAAATTGAAACGGTGGAAAGATGTGAGAGGATAGAAATTGTTATTTTTATATGTAGGGTAAATTTTTGAAATTACTAAAATGTCCCTACCAAATTTCATCATTTTATCCTTGTATTCAAGGATAATTTTATAAATATATATTTTAAATTTTTTAATAATTTAAAATTTGCTCAAAATTTTAACAAAATAAAAATAAATTATAAATTTTTCATAATCATTTTAAATGAAATAATAAACTTTATATTATTATTGTTATTATATAAATATTTATATTTAATATGTTTCATAATATGACTATATAATACTTATAACAATTACTTTATTATTATTATTAATATGTAATTTTTCTAAATAAATAAGTTTATATTTGGGGATAATTGATAAAGAAATCAATAGAATTTATAATAATTTAATATTTGATTTAAATTTTACAAAATAAAAATTAATTACAATTTTTTTATTATTTTGAATGAAATAATAAATTTTATATTACTGTTTTATAAATATTTATTTTTTTAATCTTGAACACACAAACATATAATAATCGTAACAATTAGTTTATTATTATTATTAAAAATATAAATTTTCTAAATAAATAACTTTAGATTTTGGTATAATTGATAAAAAAACTATTATCAACTTATAAAATAATTTCTAATTTTCTATTACAAAATAAAATATTCATTTCATATGGTTTATATTAAAATTACTTAAAACTATACATAAATCATGTGAGTGAAATTATAAACAAAATTATTTCTTAATTTATTTGCGACGGATTAGCGACTAAATACTTCCGTCGCTAATGGTATTACTGTAACAAATTACTATTAGCGACAAAAACATTTTCGTCGCTAAACCGTCGCAAAAAAGGCGCTATATTTTTCCTCCAAAATTAACGACTAAAATGTCCATCGCTAAATTTTCTGGAACTAATTTATGAATAAAAAATTATAAAATTTAGCGACGGAAATATTCGTTGCAAAAAATGGCACGTATTCTTCCCGCCAATAATTAGTGATTGTTTATTCATTCCGTCGCTATTTCGTCGCAAAAAATAGAAAATATCCTCCCTACGACGGAATTGTAAAACAGTCGCGAATTCGTCGCTAAATTTGCAACGAAAATAAGGCCGTCACTAAATTTAGTCGCTAATTGGCAGTTTTTTTGTAGTGAAGGAAAGGGAATGAGGCATTACAAGGGTGAAGAAGATGTTATTGAGCTTAAAAAGGTATGAGAACCCTTATGGTGTGTTATGGGTGTGCTTGAACTATTGATGTGAGCAGCATTTTTAATGATATGTATATATGTTTTTCTGTGTGAAAATTAAGTTTATGTTGTGTTGAGATGCACTTTGTGTATGGAATCTTTAAGAACTGAAATTTCACTTTAGGGTTCAAATGAACCGAGAAAACTGATCTGGTGATATCTGGAGTTATAGTAACTCAAATTGAGAAATTCTAGTTGGGATAGAAACTAGACACATATATCTTGATTTTTTATGAGAAATCAAAAACTGATTCTTACTGTATGATAGTGAAATTTTAGGTTGAATTCTATTGGCAGCTGTTGCCCAGTCATTGGGAGCAATATGTGGTTTTTGTTAAATATATGAAGATTTACAGGTCAAATTGAGGTGATCTTTAGTTTTTTAAAAACTCAAGATACAGGGCTATAACTTTGTAGAAGGATACTTTTGCTAAAAATGATATTTAGCATGTCAAAAATGGCATAGAATTTGAGACTAGAATTCTATCTCTAGGCACAATGGACCTCACGGTCAGCCGATTTTAGCTAGAAACCGTTAGATGCTCAAGTTTTCAGTATAAAACCAAAACCAACCCTATGTCACGGTCAGCAGGTTATACCTAATAACCATGACCCATTCTCTTAACCTTAGGTCATAGTTAACAGCTTAGGATTAGTAATCGTAAGGTAGTTGGCCTTTAGTCCAGAACCTAATTGCAATCCATGTCACGATTACCATATTTTGGGTGATGATCGTGACCCCTATTCCATGACCTAGGTCACGGTTACTAGATTTTGGGTAATAACCGTGATCCTCTCTTGAATTTTAAGATCATGAATTTTAAGACTCCATAAAAGGCCTAAGACTACCTAATCTCTTCCCAAGTCTTGTAAGTCATCTTAAACATAAAGTATATAGTAATGTACAACATTAACCATATGACATGTACAAGCAATACAAAGGCAATGTTATAGTGTTTGATACATGTATGTGTTTACTCGAATATGAATGCATTATAGTGATTGTTGTCTACACTATGATAGCTGAGAGTTGTATTATATTATTTTGAGTTAATCTATTTTATAGTGAACTACATTAACATGAATTAATGACATATGAGAAATGATCTTTTGCCTGCACATAACTTGGTGATGGATAGATAGGCATGCCTATTGGGTCACAGTCGTAGTTACTATAGTTTGATCCATTTAGATCCACAATATGACCTTATTCGAACCACAGTTCTAACCCTGTTTGGGTCCACAGATTTATTACCTTCGGGTATTTATATGATTGATACCTAAGAATACCCATAACACCCATTATCCACACCTATAGGACTTTTGCAAGCAGTTCATAGGATAAATAGATAGTATATGTAATAATGTCAAAGAATGAATCAGTCCCTATAATTCCATTATACATGAATGTTACTAGATTTAATTATGACATATTTATTGATGCCATAATTGACTCTAATAGTATACTCAGTGATGGTTGTTGTTGAGATAAAAGTATTTTGTTTTGGTATCATTGTTGCATGCTTGGTGATAACTACTATGAGTGGTTATAAGCATATTATTTTGTTCCCTACTAAGCTATATAGCTTAGCATGGGTGTTTATCCGTGTAGGTTTGTAGGCTAGACCTTCACTTCAGGAATAAAGCCAACAATCTCAAAGCCAACATCAGATTAAAGAGAAAGACTTTGATGTATGAATTGTACTGTTATTACCTTTTTGGTTAGACAATGTTGTACATTCTTATGGAAGTAATGTAACAAGCAAATTCTGTAAATAATAACTCAAAGTATATTTATAATGTAATAGATATAGACTTATATAGCCTAACCTGATACATGTGTTAGAGGGATTAATTATGATAAATTGCATGATGGCCGAATAGATTATTATTATCACACGTATTATTTATTAATGAAATTAAAATAAGTAACATAAAATTTGGATAGACTAGTATGGTCATTACACCTCCTTTGTAGGGGGTGTACAAAAATCGAACCATAGTATTCGGGTGGGATTAATAGGGCTATTAGGATCGGTTCGGTTATGAGAATTAGGGATATTTTGGGGGTCGAGTTGGTTGAAAATTTCCTAAAATTGACCCGACCGACCAACCCGAATAACTTAATATATAAATAAAAAAATTCTAATTTCTTTACACATATTAATTAATATATAATATATATTAATGTAATTTTGAAATTATTAGTTTGTTGTATTTTTAAAATATTTTTATGGTATTTAATATTATTTATTTTTATTAATTTAGGATTTTAATTTAATTTTGATTTAAATATGTAAATTAAAAAAAATAAATTTGGATAAATCGAGTGTGTCGGTTCAGAACTCAAAAAAATATCAGATTAATTGAGTAGGGGCCCGATATTTATATAGGGTAGGGGTCGGTTAAGGAAAATACCTAAAAATTGGATGTTAGGTTCGGGTCGGGTTCACCCCGAACCTAACTGATGGACACCCCTACTCCTCTATTCTTCTCTCACCTAGACACCACAACTGGCATCTCCTTGGCTGGCCACCGATCAAAGCTATCTCATCTTAATGCTATTTTATGGGACTTTTTCTTCAAATTCCTTGATGCTCTCTCCTCTCTTCACAAAATAGGATTTTCCATCTCTGAATTTTCTCAATTCATATATTTTCTGCTTCATGCTCTTCCCAACCTCAACTCTCAATATTAATCGCTCTATTGATACAATACTTTGAATACTAAACAACAAAATGGTTAGGAAATCGGTGGATTTGCCACTAAAATGCTAGGAATTGATTTTCAATTCACTGGACCACCATCGTCACTTTGAATCTCTCTCGTTAGTCTCCCCTTGCTTCCTCTCAATCACCAATTAGCTCCGTCGTACCTTACGATCTCATCTCAGGTTATTCCTTTCCTCCCTTGGCTTTTCAAGAAGTTTCCTAATCTTAATGCAATTGAAATCTGAGATTTTACTAGTGACCTAAGTTCTCTTATCTACGGAATCTCTGCATTTGGCTTAGATATAAAATCCCTCGATATCTTAAATCAAACCTTCTTTCCCTCTGCAGGTTTGAGAAAATTTAAAATCAGAATGAAGAATTTGAGGAAATTGAATTGCTCCAAGACTTCATTTTTACAAGCTAGTAATCTATCTACAATTGGGAATTCTTTTCCATAGCTTGAAGATCTTGATATTAGCTTCTTTTTGTGGAATCTCGAATTTAAAGCATGAAGAATAAACTTTTCACATTGAATTATTATTTGAGTAATTCAACATTTATACCAATTCGCTCATTTAGTGTTCTTTATGTTTATGAAAATTTAGTTTTTGCTTTTGTATTTGTCTCTTGAAGTTATTTCAATTTGGTGCAACCTGTATCTTGCTAGCTTTCCCTGTTGTTTGATTACATTTTGCCATCTATTAATGTAGCTAGTATTTCGAGATTTTAAAGCATTGAATGTTCTGATACAATCTGTGTTCGGATAATGGCCTGGTTATAAATGTCTTTGCTGCTTAAAATGCATGCAACCTCACGATCACAACTTTTCCACTACATGTGTGTTCTGAGTGCCTAAGAACCTAAGGGAAGAGAAGGTCATAAAGTGTGTGCATTACTGTTATAGAGGTTGTGTAAGTGGAGACCGATTGATTTTCAGGCAAGATACTCTTGGTTGCTATGTACTTTGTTCATTGTTGAACTAGTCATGTAAAAATCCTAGCAATTTAGATACTACTATAGGTGCCCTTTTGCTATAATTCATACTCTCAGCTAGAAATTGTGAAACTAATACATAATATTAACTTTCAGGAATTTGGTTGGACTTTTGCATTGCAGTGCATCTAATTGCTTTCTGTTATGATTATGATTTTATTTTCTTGAAATCTACTATTAATTGAAAAATTAACATAGTTTGATTAGTAAATAGGTGGCCAAAACAATATCATAGGCTTAATTATTATTCCTATAGTTCCTTAATTCTAGGATGCTCTTAGTAAAATGTGCAATTATCGACATTTTAATCCTTTCATCATATTGATTATTAGCATTACTGTGAAATATTGATCTTGTAGTATTGTATAGTGAGCAATTTGTTGAATCTAGAATATGGCAACTCAGTTGAAGATGGTTGCTGCTATTTTAAGAAAAAGAATTAATTAATAAAAGTTAGCGACGGAAAAATGACAAATTTTTCCATCGATAAATTTAAAAAACTCGTTTGACATATGCCATCATATTATTTGGTTATTTGCCACATTAGCACATCTGTAATTCATGCGCACTTGCAACTTCTTTCCACTATAATTTTGTGTTTAAAAATATTGAAGTTTGAGAGTTTAAGTGTTTATTCGGTTATTCTTATAGTTTATTCTCATAGTTTAAGTGTTAAAATGAACTTAATGGATAAGTTTGAGGGGTTGGAGACGAATTTACCCTTTTTAAAATTGACCAAATTACAATAAATTTAAACATTTTTAAAGGAATATTTATTTTTTTTATAAAGCATACATTATTTTGTTATTATTAAAAAGGATTAAGATTGATTTAAATTAGGGATAAGGGGAATTTTTGCCTTTGTACTTTTTCAAAGGGGGTAATTTTGCCCTTAATTTTTTTTAGCCATTTAAGCCCCTAAACTCATTTTCTTTTATGCGATTTTACCCTGGTAGTGATGAAAAATTGATGTGGAAAATGGTATTAACGTCAGCTAATCATCTTTCAACATATCATTTTCATCTATCCTAGTCATAAATCTGATGTGGGAAAAAAGCTATACTGGCTATTGTTGTGGATTAAAAAAACGTTATTTTTTTGCTCAAATGATACTTGAATCTTAGCAAATATCTCTTTCAAAGTAGAACTCTCTCCTTAGGGTTAAATTTAAAGATGATCTGCAATGTTGATTGAAGAAAGAAGCAATGGTTTGTAGAATTTGAGGACCATCCATGTTTATGCTTAATGACCGCTTTGTTGTTGCGACTTACAAAAAGTAAAAATGATTTTAAAATCGATCTTAAACATAGGGAGAACATAATTTAAATGCCCAAGGATAGAGGTGAGTAATTTTAACATTATGTATGATTTTAACTTCAAAATTAGGTTGATTAATTTTGACAGAGTTTTGTTTATGCTTTATGTATATATGAGAAATATTTCAATTATTGTTTGTTTGAGTTATGGGTATTTTTCACATTTAGGGTTGTTCAATTTATTGCTTTTCTTACTACAACGCGATGTAGGCTGGTGAGTGCAAATTCTTTGAGTGGAAGGAGCCTATAAGAGAAGATGAAAGAATTCTGGAGCTCCAACTTGCAGTGTAAGACCTATAAAATGAGAATAAGGATTTGAAGCATAAGTGTAGCTTGCTTCAAAATGAAATAACTACTCTAAGGAACTAGCTTGATTTATAGAGGATGAGCACTACTGAGGTAGCTTGAAAGATAAGAAATACGTAAAATAGAGAACAATGGTTCTTCAAAGTTATGGGTTTTTTGAGCTCTGTTATCATAGGTTGCCTTATAGCCAATATGGTATGAGGGTCTTAGGCTTAGGAGAATTATGTATTTTTTGTAATGAAAAGTTATAACTTTCCATATTTTGCTACACATTTGTATGAATTGTATTTTGTTTTTGTGGAAAAATATATGTATATTTTTTATATTAATTTTTAGGTTAATTACAAAAGATGACCTCAACTATAGAGTACCTTACAATGTTGGAATCCATCTTCAAAATCTTACAATGTCAATTCCCAACTTTAACTCCCATTTCAATTAAGGGACTCCATTGCTATTTTGTCACTATTGAAAGGGAAATGACGAAATTGCGATGGAATAGTGTGGAGTCCCTCAATTGAAAGGAAAATCGAAGTTGAAAACTGATATTGTAATATTTTAAAGATGGTGTCCAACATTGCAAGGTACCCTATAGTTTGGATCTTAATTTGTAATTAGCCCTTAATTTTAATGTTAGTTTGTTGTTGCTTTCCCAATGTTGGAAGTCTATGCATGTCTGCTTCTTTTGGTAATATGCATGTGTATGATACAATATTAAATGGATAAAAATATTGGATATATTCCAAACTTCCAATATTAGATGGAAATATGCATGTGCATGACATTAGATGTGAGATAATGCTGTTGACATACACCATTTCTCATTGGCCATGAGATATAATGTTATTCAAATACACAATTTCATAATATAAGCTTTCATAAATAATGGCCAAATCTGCTAAATTATTATTCAATAGAAGGATGATTAGCATATATATATATGTTATCAAAATGATAATGTAAGGATCTAAAATAAGACCTAGTAGAATTCAAGGCCATTATCATGTTAATAATGTTTAATCAAGCTTAATTAGATGAATTATTAAAAGTTAAGACCTTATGGATTAATGGTCTTAGGTTATAGAGAGTTAAAGAGTCAATTAACATTGTGGTATAAAGTGTGCATAATTGAAATAAAATATAGTTAAAGGATCAATTGGGACATAAGTGTGATTAATTGGTAATTTTATGATGTGTTATGTATGTGAATTATAAAGTATGATTTTATAAGGGCATAATTAAAAGGAAAAAATTAGTTTGTGGGCTAAATTAAAAAAGGATAGAAATCTTGAGGCTAATATTAAAAGAAGGATTAGATGAGATTAATTTTATAAGATAAAGTATTTGAGGGGATTGAATTATGAAATAAAGAAGTGAGCGGGGGTAGATTTTTGACATGCAAATAAATGGATAAGTTAAATGAGATTTTTCCAACCCTTTTATGCTTTGGTGTCTTACATGTTAGAGAGAGAAAAGTTATATTAAGGAGTATAAATAGAGGGATGGCTGGCCATGGAAAAGAAAAAATCAAATTTTCTTCATCTCTCTCTCAAAATATTCTACATGTTATCTTCTTATACTCCTAAGATTCTTATTACATGTGATAGAGATTTAAGGTTTTAAAGTAGGATTTATGAAGGTAATGAATCCCTTTCATCTTCATCTTTTATTTCTTGGGTTGGAAAATTTTATTTAAAAGGATTTTATGGAATTTATGAATGAATGTCTTTATGATGAAGAAGAATAGTAGAAATAGAAAGGAAAAAGAAGAGGTTTAAAGAAGATTGAAGGCTTTATGAAAGGTTTGGGAATTTCTTTCATGTTGCATGTGATTATTATTGTTGAAATTTGGGATTAAAATATGTAAGGGATGTATTTTTAATTGGTAATATGGTTTTTGAAGGTGATAGCTAAAGATTTATACTTTGCATGTGTTCATTTGATAAAAGTCTGAGTTGGATCACTATGAACCGGTTTTTGTTTTTAGAGTATATTTTGAGTTATATAAAAACTCAGATTTTTTTCATCTCTCTCATCTCTCATCTCTCTCTCAAAATGTTCTACATGTTATTTTCTTATACTCTCAAGATTCTTATTGCATGTGACAGAGATTTAAGGTTTTAAAGTGGGATTTGTGACGATAATGAATCCCTTTCATCTTTTTCTTTTATTTATTGGGTTGGAAAGTTTTATTTAAAAGGATTTTATGGAATTTATGAATGAATGTTTTTGTGATGAAGAAGAAGAGTAGAAATAGAGAGGAAAAATAGGAGTTTTAAAGAAGATTGAAGGCTTTATGAAATGTTTGGGAATTTCTTTCATGTTAAATGTGATTATTATTGTTGAAATTTGGGATTAACATATGTAAGGGATGTATTTTTAATTGGTAATATGGTTTTTGAAGGTGGGAGTTAAAGATTTATACTCTTCATGTGTTCATTTGATAAAAGTCTGAGTTGGATCACTATGAACCAATTTTTGTTTTTAAAGTATATTTTGAGTTATACAACTCTTAATAGGGTGTTTCTAGTTTGTGATTACACCTAAGATATGTACCTGTCTTTTTTTAGAAGAAGCCTTTGTTTGATTCTGCCTCTAATTTTGTTTAATCTTGAGTTGAAGTTGGATGTGAGCTGCTGTCCTGTTACAGTGAGCTGACTTCAGTATTTTGGGCATAATTATTGGTAGAAGGGTCGGATTTCTATGAGACAAAATTACGGGTAAACTAGACACATAGGGACACAAATTTTATGAAAAATGTTAGTCTAATTCTTATCTATTTTATTCTATGAATTTTTAAATTAGTGATAATACTGGTTGTTCTTGTTGATAAATCTATCTTTGAGTTTCTAAGCCTATCAGGAGTGTTTTGTTAATAATTTTAGTTTTAAAGAAGAAAATTGACTAAATCCAATTGTCTTATAATAAAGACTTCCATATCTATGTTTTTTATGAAGATGACCAAGTTAAATTCTGCCCTTAGTTATGTCAAAAATCAAATTGAAAATCGGACAACCAGTAGCCCTATCAATAGAAATAGTCTTTAGTAATTTGTAAATATATTGAGATTTAGATATGATTTAGAGATGATTTTTAATGCTTCAAAAACTACAAATATAGAGGAAGAAGTTTGTAAAAGGCCACTTGGCCTAAAAATGATTTTAAAAGGTTAAAAATTGCAAACAAGTTGGAACTGGAAGTCTGCCTCTATGCAGAATGTATGTCACAGTCAGTATTCATTTGGTAATGGTCGTGACCCTCCTTTATTTCACTTAAACTTGATTTTTAAGCCCCAATTGGTCACCAAAGTTTGTCTAAATCTCTTTAAATATTTTTGGGGCATTCTAAACATAAAATAAAGGTAAATTGTGACACTAAACATGTGATTTACATAATAACATAGATAATACAAGTTGTAAAGAAGGACATTAAGTATTGATGACAAAACAATACATGAGATTTAAGATATATTGTTACCATATAGTAGAAATTTTAATGAAAAATACAAAAATTTGTAATATATGGATATTATATATATATAAGGGTAATTATTATATGTGTGTAATACAATGTAATTGTAAATAATAATGTTCATATGAAGTGTATGTTTAATAATATATGCTAATATTACTTTGTAAAGCAATTAGGCATAAAGAGTTAATGAAGCATACCATATAATAAATATATGAACTATTATACATATTACTTAGTTAAGATAACTTGTACATGCCAATATATTATGCGTATGAATTATCAAGCTAAATCATATGAGAACAATGATATATATTCATGTACAATTACTTGAAATGTCATATAAGATTGTATGTGAAAGGGTTACACGCTTTGAAGCAAATTTCAAGTATAGTAAAGTATTATTCACAAAGTGTGCATGATATGACATATATAGAAAGATTATGCATGAACATGAATATATATGTGTGTGTGTGTGTGTGCATGGTGAAAAAGAGCAAAGTATATAATAGTAATGCTCAACAATGAGCATGATCACATGTTTAAAGAAAGTGTTACATGAACATGGATATGATTACCTTGGACATAGTTATACATGTGTTTTCATATACACATAATGTGATAAAAAAGAATAAAGCCAAGTATAAAGGATAAAGTAAAGAGATTTAATTGCTTGTGTTATGCCTAGGGTGTGGATAGACAGGCATGCCTATAATGGTATCTTGCAGCTGCGATAGTTTCAACCCCATTTGGGTCATCAAAATAGTTTCAACTCCTTTTGGGTTGTAGTCAACCCCATTTGGGTGACTAAATAGACATGGTCCAGTTTGGATCATAAACAACCTCGTTTGGATTGTATCCGACCTCGTTTGGATCTGCTTGATCGACATAAAGTTTGGTGCCTTCGGATGATCTAGTACCTTCAGGTGCCACCGTATAACCCATTATCCATTTCTTTAGAAAAGTGCAGGCCTAATTCAAGTTTAAGAAAAACATCATATCAAATAAAGGATGAAAATCATGACAAATTCTTATCTTGATTTACATGTTATTGTTATATGAAACTTCTATATTGCTTATGGAAAGCATGATATAAAAAGGAGATTACATATTATATATGTACATTCATAGCATATATACTAGAATTATAATCTCGATGCATAGTGAACTTATGCATCATTGATGCCTAGTCAATAAATATAATTGGTGAAATATGTCCTCTATAGTTATATGCAAGTAGCTTAATATTGTGAAGGGTTTTACATGAATATTCATAAAAGTTATGAAATTCTTGATGCAAGTTCATGTTGTTTCCTATTAATATGACCCTTATAATTATTTGTCTCTTGCCTTACATGATCTTTATAGTAGTATGCTTCTTACATTATTTTACAAATATATATACGTGTTATTTTAAAATACATAAACGTATAGTATATGGGAAAAACAAGGCATGGAATGAAGAGTATTTTGTGATTACATGTATAAAATACTTGAGAAGACATCAAAGTGTTTCTGTACCTAGAAATGCAAGATATATGAATTTGTACATATGGCATGCTTTGTTAGTAAAAATACACAAGTTACTTATTAAATATTGTGTAAATGATAAAAGAAATATGTGGGACTTAGTCAATGTTAATATAAACAAATTATAAACCCAAGTTAATGATATAATAGATTGATGGCAATAATAATTATTAAACCAGGTGAAAAAATATATGATACATGGAATATGTTATACATAGGTGTAAGATATAGTTTATTAATTGAGTTAATTACAAAAAAAGGCCCAAACTATAGGGTATTTTTCAATGTTTGTACTAAATTTCATTTCGTTACAATTCAAACACTAAACTTTTAAACACTTTTCAATGTTGGAACTTCGTCAATATTTCTGTTAGTTTAAATGGAAGCAGCTAACGTGGATGTCCAAGTGGACTAATTTCCATTGCTATTTCGTCTCAAAAAATAATTAAGCTGCCACATTAGGTATGTGTTTCCCAGCAAATTAGCAACGAAAATGTCTGTCGCTATTCCCTCGCTAAAAATATTTAATTTTTTTTATAATTTAATTAATTAAATTTATAATTAATTTATAATTATAATTTATAAATAAGTTAAATTATTTAATATTATCTTTATTTATATTTTATTAAAAAAATTAATTATAAAGATGATGAAAAACAGAAAAAATATAAATAAAGATAATATTGAATAATTTAATTAATTTATTTATTTGATTAAACCCATGCAAATAATAAATTGTAATGTCCAATTTCATCAATTCTTTCGTGGTTGTTTAATATTGCTTGCTTTCCTATGGTATTTTAGTAAATGAAATCTTTTTTTTTTTTTATTGGCTATTGTTTGATTTTAACCCCACGCCAATAACTTTGAAAATTGTTGGAACCGATTGATAGTGCTCCGAGTTCTAAAAACAAGATGGAATTTCAATCTAATATAGATTTAATCTTCTTAAATACAACATAAAGTCCTAGTAAAACACATAAATTCTAATTTACTTCAATAAAAATGTTTAGCTCGTAAACTATATATTCCTTTTTTTTTTAATCTTTTTATAATTCAATATTAAACCGTTTTTGAACTCTAAAATAATACTTTATTTCATTCTTAAAAAAAAGAATGGTATTAAAAGATAGATCTTAATTAATATAAATTAAAGATTGAATTTGTGATAATTTATAAAATACACACTTAGAATAAAAAATATAGGTGGGAATCAAATTTTTACATCTGAACTACATTATTTTATTCTAATTAATTAAACCTTTATATTTTTTTTCTCTTGAAACACTTTTATTGATTTAAATATCGAAGTATTTGTTTCTCCTTTAGTGATTTTCATTTGAATACAAGTTTTATACGAAATTTATCATCCATTATAAAATAGCATATATATAAAACTTTAAAAAAATCCCATTATTGCTTAGTCGGAGTCATATAATTTTGAATATTTCCAATACTTAATATTATAAAAATACAACTATGTGACAAAAGTTCATAGAAATTACCATATGAGAGCAACCTGCCAACAAATTGCTATTATATTCGGTTTTTCATTTAGTAACTTCATCTAGCATAACGTAAATTCAGCAAATAGCTAAATTTTATTCTTTTAGTTTAATTATCATTTTTTGTTTTTAGTTATTCGGTGGGTTTATGTTGAAATAGACAAAAATAATATTTCCCTAATCAAATTTATTAATAACATTTTGAAGTAATTTAATCATTAATATACCTGCACACTAAATTATCTTTAACTTAACTTATATAGGTTTATTTATAAATTTGATTGATGAAAAAAATAATTTAGAAAAAACTTTGTTTAATATAAACTAAGAATAACAAATTATCCCTTCTTAAATAGAAAATAAATAATTTGGGAATTAGGTTTTTCTATTTTTCATCATCTTTATAATTAATTTTTTAAGAAAATATAAATAAAAATAATATTAAATCATTTAATTTATTTATAAATTATAATTATAAATTTAATTAATTAAATTATAAAAAAATTAAATATTTTTAGTGATGGAATAATGATGTAAATTTCCATTGCTAATTTGCTGGAAAACACAAATCTAATGTGGCAACTTAATTATTTTTTGTGACGAAATAGCGACGAAAATTCCATCGCTAAGTCCATGTGGACGTCCACATCACTTGCTTCCATTTAAACTAACAGAAATATTGACGAAGTTCTAACATTGAAAAGTGTTTGAAAGTTTAGTGTTCGAATTGTAACGAAATGAAGTTTAGGAAAAACATTAAAAAGTACCTGGCCTATAGTTGGGGCCTTTTTGTATCATTAACCCTTATTAATTTAAAGATTTACGATTTTAAATGGTAGTTCATAAACATATATTGATATAAGTATATAGGAATCAAGAAAGTAAACTGGATGTATAAGATTTTCAGTGTAAAAAAGGAATAGTTTTATGAGCAAGAACTTAGAAAGCAAATGAATAAACCTATATATAATTGATAGGGGATAGTAAAGTATAATGAAAGATAATATATCCTTGGAGATTTATGCGAATATGGTTCAAATGATTAAGTTACATGCTTAAAGATATGCTTGTATGTGTGCTTGCATTTTGACGACCTTTAAAAGAGGTTGTCCACATATCTTAAGTTCCCTACTAAGTTTTATAGGTTAGCACGAGTGTTTTATTCGTGTAGGTTGCAAGAAAGGATTTTTTTCTAGGGATAATATCTGCAGCAGAAGGGACAACACAAGAGAGAGATTGAAAGTCATATATGTTGAGAATATAGTCTATTGTTGAGTTCATTTTGATTACAAGATCTTTATTTATAAGGATGTAATGTATAAATGTTTAATAAATTTATATCTTGAATTGTTTAAAAAGTCTCTTTAGTATGCAGTAAAGTTTTAATAGTACAGTACATATATATTGGTTTTATAATTTATTAAATATCTCTATATATAGCCAAGGCACATGGACAGAGTGTTGAAAAAAACAATTTTTTATGGGCATAAAAACATAGCAAAGTAAGTTTAATGATACCGGATGTAGTGATTATAGCTAAGTATAAGATAAGGGTGTTACAAATAATGTCAAGTAGTCTCGTACTTTAACAAAAAAAGGGGCTAAATGGCCATACATGAATGAAATCTATTATCTTAAAGAAAAGACAATTACAATAGATACTATTTAAATCCCATCATCTTACACTTTCTTCCTTCTCTTGCTTTCCTCCTCCTTGATTAGGGTAAAGGCAATTACTGCTTCCTTGCCCTTCCATTTCATACCAATGGGCTTGAAGCATAAATTTGTTGGCAATGTTACACCTATTTGATCACCAACAAAGCCAATCTTTCTTATTCCTATGGGCTTTCTCATTTCTAATATGTATTGTAAACAAGGCTCTGTTTCATTAGGAATAGGTATCTTGATTTGTGGATCCTCATCATGCAAGGGCATAAAGGAAATAAAAAATAAACATAAATATAGGCAATGGAAAGTATTAATTCAGTAGTTGATGTACATATATGCATTAATGATAACGTAAATGACAAATGATAAAATAACATAGTTTTCTACCCACTTATCCGAAAGTTACATGGAACCTAACTATCTTTATTTACTTTTCATTTTCCTTTTTCTTTTGCATTTGGCTTTGATGGTTTGCTTCCTTCTACTACCATTTGAGAAATAAGACTTGCTAAGGTATCCCACACCAAAATATGGTCTTTCGTGACTATTCTATGATCAGAAAAAATATCTTCTACTTCATTTTGCTCATTGTCTATTGCAACACCTATAGAATAAGCTTCTTCAGATCTATGTTCTTTAGCAAAGATAATTTCTTCTGCAGAAGCATGATTTTCTATCTAAATTCCCACAACAGTAGATCCAGAAGCTAGATATTGTTCTTATACTGCTGATTATTGAATATCTAGTTGAGATGCAAGATCTGTACATTCTTCATATATCTTTGCACTCTATATGGTGAATGATTCCTACTGAATTTGACTATTGAACAGGTTGTTCACATGGATAAATATCCTATTCTCATTCTTAAATTGACCAAGAAAGTCAATTTTACTCCCTTCATTTTAGACTAGATTTTAACCGTCCTATATAATAATTAAAATGAAACAGATATAAAGTAATGTTTAACAGCATCTCTACTACATCTTCAACTATATGAGCTTAAGTGTTACTAGAATTACCTTGTTACATTTTTTTCGGTTATGACTTTCAAATCCACAACTAGAATATGTGATAATGTTTCTTTTCGTGGATGCTTTCCCTGTTCCCTTCCTATGTGTGGTTTCATTATTCTCTCTGACTCTGTTAACTTTATGTCTACCAATGTTCTTCTTGGTATGTGGTGGTTCCATTGGTAATTCTTTAGAGATTCTCCATAAATTCTTATCTTTCACAAGCTTTAACTTGTGGAAATAAGCACACTTGTATCTTTCATTGTGATACAACATTGAAATTTCTTTCACTGGTGGAGGTGCTGAAATGACTTTATAGCATGAGGACAAGGAATACCAAACATATCTCATGCCCTTCATGTACATTTCCTAGTAATCAAATTCACTGTATGTCTGTCCTCTCCTTCTGTTACCTCAAAACCATTATCACTATTGTATTCCACTTTGCAACAATAGGCAATTTTTAAGTAATCAGCAAATAATAACATACACCTTGGAAACCAATCATACTTCCAGTGTTTAACTTCACTTTCCAACTCCACAAGTCTATTTATTAACATAACCCTTATTTCTTCAAACATTCCAATGATAGCCTTTTGTCCTGCCTTTTTAATCCAGGAGTTGAAAGAATTGGTGAAGTTGTTGTCAACTGTATTATTCTTACAGTTTGTTGTGAAGTAAGCTCTGTACCATGTTTAAGGAAGATACTTGATAAAAGTCTATGCTGCCATCTCATTCAAGTCACCTAACTATTTTAAATTATCTTTAAACTACTCCTCATATATGCTCCAAATAGACCACCATAGCAAATTTTTAAACTATTTACCTCTCCATTGTGAACACTAGTTAGCTTGAATATGCCTTACACATAATATGTGGCTTGATTCAAGTAACTTCATCTTAATTATATCAATTAATCCTTATAAATATTATCTAAAACAGTTAGTTTCAATTTAATTTTAACTTAAAATAAATGAATTATACTTGTAAGACATCAATAAATGAATTAATTTTACCTTCTGCATGTTGGAGATGAATGTGATTCCTTAACCCCTGTCCAGACCCAAACACTATCCGAGTAACTCAACAAATCATCCCTAAGTCTTCTTTATTTCATTAGGCATAATTGCCTAAGCAATAGGATAGAAATGATTCTAACTATCTTGGCTCACAGCTACAAGAAATTTCCCTTTACATTGTCCAAGCAAAAAAGTCCCATCCAATCCAATAAAATGCCTACATCCTATTTTCAACCCCAACTATTAAGCCTTAAAGAAAACAAGTATCATATAGAAGACCCTTCTACCCTCATGTATAACATCCCTGCTAATATTCACTACAATTATGTTTCCTAGGTTAGAATCCCTTAACTCTTGTACATAAGCCTCCAATATCTTATAGTCATCACTATAAGATCCCTCAAAAGATGTAAGAATCAACTTCTTTGCTAATTTTAGCTTATGTTCTGAGACATTCAATTTTAACTCATCAGCAAGTTTAACCTTCATTGCCTTTAGTTTATACTGATGGTTATTATGGACCTTAAGCCTAAAATAATCTCCCAACAACGTATAATTTGCTCTCAGGTTAAAATACCCAGTCAAGTAAGTGTTCTCTAAGTTTAGTGTTTTCACCTTGAAGCCTTCCCTTTTCATCTCTCAAAATTAATAACATAAATGGACAACCTGGTTGGCACTTGTATCTAAGTCTAGATTTGTCAGATTTGACAACTTGAATCCTATAGTCATTTGCAACAGCATACATATTGACAAATTTCCTTGCCTCAGCCAAATCCTTAAAAATCATTCTTATTGTCATTTCTTTGAAAGCCTCAAATTTTGCATCAATTACTCTTTGCCTAGACTCCTTAATTTCCTCTATTAGCTCTATATCAGAATTACTAACAACTTCATCACATTCTCACCAGCATAATCCTCAATCTCACTATCTGCAGAGTCTTCACATACATTAGCATGAATTCCATCTTCACAAACTCCATGTGAACAAGCCTCACCAATAACATCTTCCCTTGCCTTATTTTGCCCTCCACGTGTACTTTCCAAATAATCTACATCCTTAACTACATTATCCACTATATCTTTAACATTTTCAATTCTTACATTGCATTCATTAACTACTCTCTCCATATCACCATTCAATGCATTTGCAGACCTAACTCTACACTTTGGATATTCAAACAAAAGTTGAAGCCTAACACCCTCTAATTCACCTTTTTGAATAAGGTATAATCAGATGATATTAAATTCTTAACAAACTAATATTTGAAGGGCTCTAATACCTTTATCACCTTCAATCTCATAATATTTCTCATGCCTTTTACCATATTCCATTATTATACAGGTTTTTTCACTTTATTTAAATTTTAGCTTTTTTCTCAAATGTAGACACGAGATCAAAGTAACAAAGGTGATCAGGATTTAATCGATCCTCAGCATGCATATGGCCCTAAATATAATCCAGATATTGCTCTATTTTCCATTTTCTCCCAAAATAATACCAAAAGTTAATGCTTTCTACCACCATCTCTAAAATTACAGAAACATAATGAAATTTGAACTTAATATTTTGATACATACAATAAACCAACAGAGAATGCATGAACACAAAAAATACCACAACCTAATGTATGAACACATATAAAAAAATACATGTTTACATATCATTTACAATAATGGTTGATATATATCACGATGCTTTTTTTCTTAAAAATTCCATAACCAATGCCTCGATATATTGCGAACCAGGAATCATAAATGCAAGTTTTTGTTGTTTTACTTTGAGAGGAAAAAACTCTGTATCTTTATATTCCACTCAATGCTTCTTTAAATGAGGGCGGGAGTTGGTGAGATCATTTAATGTAAAAGATATTATTTGATTTATTTTTCCATTTTCAAATTTTCCACATTAGCTACACAATTGGATTTTTTTCCTGATTAAACTAATTACTAATAGTGATATTGATAATGTGGCATAATGTGATTGGCCAAATATTTTCCTTTAGTCATGTTTAACATCTGTTAGTTTAAGGGGTTTATTAACACTTTAATCCTTAATCCAAGGGTACAATTTTGTCAAAAAAATGAGTTTAGGGGCTTAAATGGCTCTCAAAAAAAAATTAAGGGCAAAATTACTCCCTGGATAAAAATTTCCCTTATCCCTTTAAATTATGAATATAATAATATTTGATTTTAAATTATTTAATTTAACAGATTTAAAAAATTGTAAATATGGAGAATCGTAAAAAAAAAAAATTGGAAATTAAATCCTTCATACACCGTTAATAAATGATATATTTACTATAATAACGCCATCATCCATTTGCTCTCCTCTATATTAGTACTTGTCTTCCCAATTTTTTTTTTTAAATTCCTCCAAGATAAAACAAAAATGGCCAAAAATGATCAATAATGGCTAGCCAATATTCCATGGAAGATAAAGCTCTTCATTCACACCCTCTTCTTTGGTGTTGATCTCACTCGATGCCCTGACGACTCAGTCAACTGTTGGTTTAAGAAACCTATTAATGGTGTGGAAATAACTGACTTCACCATTGACCAATCTCCAGATCTCTGGTTCCATCTCTACTCTTCCATTATCGGCACTGACTTGCCGATCATTTTATTCTTCTATGGCGATGGTTTTATCTTCATGTCACCCAGTTCAAAGCATTACGATGACTTTTATCTCTGACTCGGACGTGAACTCTCCATATTTGTCATCTCCATCAACTATAGGTTGGCACCGAAGCATCGATATCCTATCTAATTGGATGATTATTTCGAGATTCTAAAATACATCGATGGGGGAAATTTTAAAGGATTCTCAGAGAAGGCCATTTTGAAACATTATTTTATGGTTGGAGATAGTGCAGGTAATTTAGTTTATCATATGGCAATTAAAGCCAGTCAATGTGAATTTTCTAGGATAAATCTGATCGGGAACATAATGACCCAGCTATTTTTGAGTGGAGAAGAAAATACTACATCTGATGAGATGCTGACACGAGCTCCATTTGTCACTTCTAAGCGTGCAGATTGGATATGGAAGTCGTACTTACTGGAGGGGTCAAATCGGGACCATCCTGCAGCGAATGTATTCAGGCCGAGTTCTGTGGACATTATCGGAGTAAAGTTTCCAACGATGATTGCGTTTGTTGGAGCATTTGATCCATTGCAGGTATAGCAAAGGCGATATCATAATGAGTTAATAAATCATAAGAAAAAAGCTAAATTAGTTGAGTATGGGAATGCATTTCATACCTTTTATGCTTATCTAAAAGTGGCTGAGTCTCATTTGTTCATGGATGAAGTGAAGGATTTTATACAATGAAAAAGAACAATTAGATTCTAACCTCTGAAACACACACTTTCTTTCTATTTATTTTCTCGGTTTCCAAACAAGGACCATAGCTCTCGATCCGATAATTCTCTTGTCGGATATTAATGTTCGTACAAGATTTTAATAATTAATATATCATATTTTGATTTAGAGTTTAAGGAACTAAATTTTTACTTTAAGCAAGAAATTTGAAAGTGTAGAATTGCACAATTTGCAAAAATAAGTACGAAGTTTTTAATTGGCCAAATGTGCATTTTTGCCTTTAATATTTTTTAAAAAGTACAACTTTACCCCTAATATTTCATTTTGAATATTTTTATCCCCCATGTTAGAAAATAGGAGAAAAATATCCCTGTCATCCAACCCTATTAAAGTTGATTGAAGTTCCATCAATCAATGACTGACGTGTAAATTTTTACCATATGTCAACATGTCATTAGACACATCATCGCACACGTGAATGCACGTGATGGGTAAAAAAAAGGCCAAAGTTATATTTTTACCCCTCATGTTTGGCCAAAAGTGCAACCTTATCCCTAATATTTTGGTTGGAAGATTTATGTCCCTCATGTGATGAAAATGGAAGAAATTTACCACTGCCATTCAGCCCTATTAAATTTGACCAAAGTTTCACTAGTTAATAGATGATATGTCAAATTTTACCACGTGTCAACATATCATTGGACATGTCACAACATATGTGAAGAGGTAAAAAATTACTTCTTCTTCCTCCTCTCATTTTCTCCCGATTCTAGCTTTCTCCTTCTCAAATCTGGATTTGAGATTAGCTTTTTTTGCTCCTTACTCTTTTCTATGATACCTACTTTGACTTTTGTAAAAAGGCTTTGAACATATAGGGTTATCTTCTATTGACTTCTACATGCGGCATCTTAATTCTCTTTGACTTGTAGTTTTATAAATCTGGATTTTCTTTTTTCTTTTATAAACTTCTTCAATTTCCCATGGCAGTTCCTGGAACTTCTTCTTTCAAACCCACCACCCCCATAGCAATGCTTTCAAATTTCAAATCCTTCTTTTTCATTTTCAACTTTTCTTTACTTTCACTCAAAAAATCACTAATTCACCAATTCCCATCAGAACCTCACCATCACAGAATCTAAGGTCAAATCACTCTTGAATACTGAATATCAAAACCTCATAAGCATTGCCAATATGTGTTTAGAGTTGCTTGGTTATTCTAAAAATTGCATTTTTAAATCCAATTACAGTTTACCTCATGGCTAGATTAAGAACGTTCATACTTGGCTTAATGCGTCTCATACCTATCAAATCGATTATAATGGTGGATTGAGCTACCAAGGCGAGAACACAAAGCCATTCAATGAAACAATGGTGTTTTTGGATGGTCTGAATGAGATTGACAACTATGGATTAAGTATGATAATTTTTTATGATTTATTCGGTAATCAAATGCAGTCATGACAACCATCGAGAACTGAGCGAGATGGCTTCTGGGAGGTAAAGGGTTTGCCATAAAGGAGGAAAATGAAATTAAGAGGGGAGTTTTCATCAAACTTAATAGTGAATCCGATTGTGTCTAAGCATGAAAAAGATAAAGGTTATAAAATAGTGCAGAAAACAGTTAACATAGCTCCAAATAACGGAGTGGATTATAGATTTGTGATATATATAAAATTGTTAGGATTTTGTTTGAGAAGAAAAATGTGGTGTTTGAAGGAGATACAATTGGTAAATCTATCATTACGGGGTATTTGAGATGGAGCAAGCTATAATCGGGAGAGAATATGAGGAAAAATGAGAAGTAATTTTTTTACCTCTCTATATGCATGTGCAGTGACGAGTCCAATGATACATTAACACATGGTAAAATTTGACACATCATCTATTGACTCACTGAACATTTGTTAAATTTAACAAGGGTGGATGGCAGGGATAAATTTCTTCCATTTTAATTACATGAGGGGCATAAATCTTTCAACCAAAATATTAGGGGCAAGATTGTACTTTTGACCAAACATGAGGGGTAAAAATGCACATTTGGCTTTTTTTTACCCTTCATGTGCAAATCATACGTATCCACGTGTGCGATGATGTGTCCAATGACACATTGATATATGAAAACAATTTACACGTCAGCCATTGACTGATGAAACTTCGATCAATTTTAATAGGGTTGGATGGCAGGGGTATTTTTCTCCCATTTTAATTATATGGAGGGTAAAAATCTTCGAAATGAAACATTATGGACAAAGTTGCACTTTTTGGAAAACATCAAGGGTAAAAATGCACCTTTGACCTTTTTAGTTACTATAAGTTCTTTTATTCCCAAGGAGATCGTTTATTTTACCTTGAGATTCATTCAAGCAAAATCCTATTGATGCATCTTAAGTGCAACATATTGATTTGCAATGCGCATATAAATTAATAATCACTTCTTTATAAAACATAGTTGTTTATTTTTTTGGCATTTTTGCATATGTAGTATACTAATATGGCTAATAAATACATATACATATCTATTTGTATATTTGTTTTGAATAACGATATATTGTTATCTAATTGGACAAAAAAAGGGTAGTTGCATCTAATTACCATTTATATTTGATTATTATTGGAGACATTAAAAAAATGGATTTTACTGATGGACTAAAATTCATAGCTAATTAGACATATTACCGATGGATTAGAGACTGATTTCTAAAACATCAGTAAAAAAAGTGAGAACTAAAAAACAATGAAACTTTTAGTTATGAAAATGGCCTGACTAAGGTTGAAATATTGATAAGCTGATGGTAATCATCCAATCAGTACTGGGTTAACACATCGACAAGTTGATGGTAATCATCCCAATTTGATCAATAGTTAAAATATTGACAAATTGAGGGTAATTACTCATTTGATCCAAGGTTAAAACTTGACAAGCTTATGGTAATCACCCAGCCAAAAGTTAAACTGCCAACAAGCTGGCGGTAACTACTTAACCAAAAATTCACTGGTGCAAATGGTACGTGTTTGCATTTTGAGAGTTGTTGCCTCAGGTACGCATCTTTTATCACTTCACTATCAACTTTGGCCAACCTAAACACTGGTGCACTAGTTTTCCCAAACTTGGTGGCAACTATAGACACTAGGCCCGAGTTAGTCTCTGTCAGGGTTACCTAATGAGTATATTACTATTTTAGTAATAGCCAGGAAGTAGTAGTATTTTTTCTTCTCCTGTGTTGCATTTTTTGAGGAAATGTTATACCAAGTTTTGAGGGGAAATGGTCTTTTAAAGAGCATATTTAGATTTCTTTCTCATAAGTAGAAGATGCTAGCTGACTCAAAAATGAGTCATGGCCTAAAGAGTAACTTGCATCCTTCTTTCAGCTTGCGAACTGAATCTTGGGGCTTGACTTAAGTTCGCAACTTGCTAGTGAGTCACACACCCAAGACTGTGACTCACTAGCAAGTCACAGCCCTTGGTCCTTAACTCATTCATTTTTACTTCAAATGATTTTATTTTAGGACCCATCGAGTCTAGTCCATAAGTCATGGTCTGTGACTTACCATTCAAGATCATGACTTGGTTTTTTCCATCTAAAATTGCAGTTTTCCCCCAGCGAAAGAAGGAATCATTTCATAAATAAAAATCTCTCATTTTGCTTTTTATCCTAATCTAAGACATTTAAAGGATGGGATGTTTTGAAAAAAAAAGGTAACGAGATCAATAAAAAAAACTCTAAAAAGTTGAGAGAGAAAGAAGGAAAAACAATTGATTTTGAGTTTGGTTTTTACGAAGAAGAATGTAAGAAACAGGGAAAAGAACTATAAGGCACTCTCAATGGTTCTGAAAATAGAAGCACTAAAGGTAATATAAGAGGCAAATCTCTAGCTTCTGTGTAGATCTAAATCTTAGTTCTTCTAAAAATCTATTTTGCATTTTCCTTAAATTAGCTTGTTCTATTTTTTGCTTTATTTGTATATTTTTTATAGATTTTGTTTCTTTGTTTCTCGTGTGTAAATAATAATTTATTGGCACATGTATGTATGATTTTGTGTGTTATACATGAATATATGTTTGGTTTGTGAATTAGGATGAGTTTTATACTTCTTTGGTGCTATTTTCTCTCTCTAGAATCCATTTATGTTCACTTGATGATTTTGTCTAAATTGTATTATTTTATATTTTTGAACCTTATTTTTGAGCATGCATGTTGTTTTTAGGAAGAGTATAAGTGTTTTTAATGTGTTTTAAGCCTTAGAGTAAGTTTTGAAGCTTTGAGCTTCAGCCAAGGTGTTGTTCCAGTAGCTGGTGGACAGTTCTAGAATGACTCATGCCCTTAAGCCATAAGTGAGTGATAAATTGGTCCATGACTCACTATGACTGGTTCTTACTTGGCCAATGACTCACTTAAGGGAATGTGACTCATTCTACTTAAAGCCGTGACTCTTTTGAGTGGGTTTTGTGAATCATTCATTTGTTTAGTTTGCTTCATTTTCTCCTTTATTTTACCTTAATTTATTTTATTTTATTACTATTATGTTATTTCACTTTTTTTTGTTGTTTAAGCCTATTAATATTTTATATAAACAATATATTAATTGCATTAATTTTATTCTTGTTAAATTAATCCATTTTTCTTTTATTGTGCACTTATGGTATAATGCTTAAATTTATTCAGAGGAGTCGAGAGAAATAGCGGGATCCAGTGGACCCCAAAGTGGTTAACTTATTTTAATTAATTTAAGTTATCTAAATTATTTGTATTTGGCTTCTTTATTATTATGTGAGTTGTAATAATTAGTAAAAAAGGGTATTTTGGCACAAAAATCAAGGAAACTCATATTAAATGTTTGTATTTAATTAACTAAGTTTATCAATAAAATGGATAAATGTCCTATTTTATCCCAAAACTCATGCAAGTGAATTTTTATAAATATGCATGCAGGAATCAATATTTTCGAATTCAATGAACGTTCTGATTTATGTATATTTATATGCATGTATATTTATTCTCGATTTACTAGTATATATTAAAATGTTTTGTTCAAGGACCAACAAGAATCTTTTCATTTACATGTCGGGAAAAATGTCCTAAAATCACTGTGATTTATGTATGATTTTATCGCTTTCTACGTGCATGTATGTATTTATTTTATTTCTTTATCTTGTAATGCATGAGGGGAGGATTCAAATAATTAGCCATAAACAAGCATTTATATTGCTATCAACCAAGTATGCGAGTAGGGATGAAATTTGAACTATCTCTGGTTTCAGTTTCACAAGATATAGAATTACTTTTCCAATATTATATTAGGTGGCGACTCCATAATGCATGCCTTGTGATGCTTAGTAGACATCTTGTAGGTTGATAGTTAGTAAATGCATAAGGATACCTTGAGACGTTGTCTCATGCCTTTTGAAGGCTCAAGGGCATTCCATGTTGGGTTGAATCCTTACCCCTTGCGAAGCAATTGACTTTCAGGAGTGAAACGAACCTTGATCCGATCATGAGCCCCAAAAGCGATTTTTTGAGAGCAAACCAGATGCTTACAGGGTTCAGCACACATCACACCCTCAACAAAAGTAAGAGAATACTCATTGTTTATGATACAAAAAAATAGAATATAAGAATGAAAAATTGAATACTATACTCATAAGAGAACTTCTGACTTAATCTTCTACTCTTGAGGAATAGTAGAGAAATAAGCTTGAAAAATCTTAGAGAGTAGAGCTAAGCTGAAGAATTGAAGTAAGAACAATAAAACTAAATGTAAGTTGAGATCTCTCTATCTAACTCTTGATATCTGACTTAAAAACACTTAAAAACCTAATTTTCCAAGAGTTCAGCCCCCACCCAATCACTCGAAGCTACAAAAAGCTTTTTAAAATCGTAATTTTGTCAAATTAACCTAGTGGTACCATAGAGTGACCCAACTAGGTTCTTTCAATCTACCTTAAAGGATTCAATGTGACTCAGTAGGACTGTTTAATGGTCTAGTTAGGTCCTCAGCTACTGGAACACATGAAAATTGTTTCCTTTAACCCAACTAAACCATCACACTACTAGCCAGGTTGATTTCATCTTTTTAATTAAAAAACTTACAAAAAACAATCAAACTAACATTCAAACACTATATTTTTTAAACACATAAACTTTAAACATAAAAACACATAAATTAACACTAATAAACTATAAAACACACTTAAAAACACCTAAAAACATATATATAATTCAAGACTATCAAATACCCCACACTTAGGTTTTGCTCTCCCTCAAACAAAATTGAACAAATCACATTTTTGAAATAATCAAACTCTAAACTAAGAATTATGAAATTCAAAAATCATGATCAACACTTGGCAGCAGCACTTAACGATACCCTTACTAAATTAGATTCAAACAAGAGAATATAAGTAAGTATTCATATGTGTGTGCATGACCAAAATATTATAAGCACTTTCAAAACTAAAACTTCACTACAATCTAGCAACCATGCTATAGAATTAATGTACACCGAAAAGTACATGTGGTTTCACGCTTGAAACTCTAGATATGCCATAAGCCTCTCCTTTAGCACTGAAATCCTAAGGTCATTACTGTTAAATAACTCAAAATAAGATAGAATCATTAGAACTTCACAATGATTGTAATTCGGTCAAGGAAAAGGCTAATCAAAGAATGGTTTAAGTTAAACAAAAAGAATAGCCACCCTCTAATTGTACAACCCAAGATTTTCCTTCAAACAGACTTCACCCACACTAGTGTTACCTAGATTGTCTACTCTAAATTTCATAGGAATGTATAACATCAAAATACTAAAGAGAAAGGCTACTTGAAGTTTCCTCTAATTTTTAACAAACTCAACCAATTTGGGAGTTTATAACCTTTCTTTCTTTTGCGAATACCCCACACTTAAAAACTTGTTATACCAAACTAATTTTTTTAATTCAAACTCCTCTTTTTATTCTTCTTTGTTTTTAAGAAACAACAACTTTGTTAGATCAATTTTAGCATCACTAAATAAGAAGGTATTCACAATTTTCAATCTTAAAAAATACACATTCCTACCTTTAAGAACATCATTCAACAACATTCCAATTAAATATTCGTTAAACAATACACTCACTTAAGTACCCATGAAAAATGATCAATCCCAATCCTAAAGTGGCCAATTGTTAGAAGGAAAGATAAAGGCTTTTAAGCTATAAGGTAAAAAAAATGTGCGTAACATGAAAATAAATTATGGCATGCCTTAAGCATACCTTATAACGCTCAAAAGGCCTAAAAAGGGATAACATGTACATAAAGGTAGGTGAAAAATAATCTTTTCAAATGACTAAAAAATAAAATTACCCAAATCATATGATGAACTTGTTAGAGTTGTTTTAATGCTTCGAAGGGTTATAAGGAAGATTCTAGCACTCAAAAATTCTTCACTCGACTACCTTTATGCATTGGTTTTTCTTTTAATTTAAAAATTGATCTTAGTGTTCAAAGTTTGGAAACTAACAAATATATTTTTCAAGTTGAACCCTAACTTAGCTAGACTTTCTTCAAGCAACATTGTTGTCCTAAAGCTAATCAAGATTTTGAATATTACAAAATTCTAATTGAAAGTTTAAAAGGTTTAAATTTGAAAATAAAATAAGGTAAACTAAACTAAATGCAAGCTAAAAGATAACCAAACTCAACCCATGCAATCAACACACAACCATAGACTAACTACTTAAAACGAGAATAAAAAGCTAACTGAAATTAATTACTATAATTAAACCATAAAAATAAATCAACTAAAATGAAAATAAAATAACAAAATAAAAACATAAAAACAAATCATGAACAAAAGGGGTGAGATTGTTCAAAACTTCCTGAATCTCAAAGAAACAATGAGCTCACTTGAGCTCTAACCCTCTCTAAAATCCTTATTGTCCTTAGCATGGTAACAATAATCATAGCTCAATATGGCAATGGAGACGAAGGGGGTGGTGGGAAACATTTGTAAAAATAGTGGATAAAATGCTCCTGATAAAAATGGATAGCCTCAATATTGATCTATAGCTTATCAATTTGCCCCGTTTGCACATCCAATCAAGCGTTAACATTGTTTATAAAGTCCACCATATGAGGAGTGGGGTGCACTTCTGGCTTTAAGGCAATAGGTTCTTCCTATTCATCAGCTTTGACATCCTCCTCGAAGTCATCCTCAAAATCATCCGCATGTGCATCTCTTGGCAATTATGCATGACCATTCATTATTGCATGAAGACACACCATATAGGTGTCTAATGCCATCAAAGAGTATCAAACATTATCTTCATATTTTTTTAATATTTTATGGTTCATGTAAACCGTTGGATTAAGGAAAGGTCTAACATTAGTGTAATTGGCTGCCATTGCCAAAACTATTACCACGCCACCCAAAGTAATTTTCTTAGACTAATCGGGTTTCCACTGGAGGTCCTTAATCTTACTCCATAGATAGGACACACCATTCAATTTGATTCCCTTTATTGTGCACTTTAGTATTACAACTTCTATCAAATTCATACCCCTAGGACCTTTAGTGTGCCCAAAGAATTCCAAAGCTAAAAACCAATGGAGAATGCATAATGCATGGCTTTTAAAATGATACACCTTGGTCCTTTTAGCCACATAGGTTGTAGGCTTAATATCATCTCTGATTACCACCCATTTTTTTTTCCTTAGTGTTAAATTAGGCAAATCTCTAACACCATCAATTGGAAAACCAAGGTACTCTATGAATTCCTTAAATGTGATCTTGTGCTTCTTCTACCTAACTAGAATTGTATAATCCCATCATCATCATCAGCATCTTCAAAAGAGTAGCTAAAAGTTATCAATAAGTCCTTGGTTATTGTGGGGTGCACCTAATTCTTTTTAACAAAATATTGCCATCTAATGTTCACAATTAGTTGATTGACTTCCTTCTGTATGTTCCCCATTGTAGTACTTAAGAAGAAATTATTTAGGTAGGCAGGCTTCACATACTCTACCCCTGTAAAGTATTCATACAACATGGCATAACTTGGGTTGAAATAATTAGGCATATGATTTCCTGATGAGCTAGAGGCAGCATTAATGCGTGCGGGATTTGGAGCCACTGTACAAACCATGACAACAAATAAATTCCAAGAGAAAGTGGAACCCAAGAGATGAAAGTGCATCACACATGTCCACGACATTACAGGTAACATTGGAATAAAAGGAATCAATGAGTATTTGTATAAAGCACATTGAGTAAAAGTAGGACAAATTCTTAAAAAATAAAATATTGAAATGAAAAGGCAGTGATAATTGATAGTGTAAAAAATGTAAGCAAGGTGTGTGAAACATCATGTTATTTGGCAACTCAAATAAACAATCCAATAAACAATAAGACAAAATGTATAGGGTGATCAACAAGTGCAAAATTATCCTAAAAATGAGAGCCAAAAAGTATCAAGGCTTTAAGTGTAAGGGCATCATGTAAATAGGTCTTAACAAATATAGGCAAATGGTTTCTAAGGCCTAAAGCCAATTTGTGTTAGATGAATGCAAATAAATAGGGTAAAATAACTCAAGATTGCTCAGTTAGGCATTTCATCGAGCACCTTGTAGGCATATAGAAATAATGGCTAATTCAAAATTAATCCAAACCATTTTTATGCCTAAAAATAAATAAATCAATTATAATCACCAAACATCAAATCCCAACACTTAATAACATTGATTTCATGCACAGTCACAAGCATAAAGAACCCTAGAAAAATTGTGCAATAAGGAAAACCCAACAAGAAGAAGATCCACAATACAAAATAACAAAATTAAATTTCCATCAAGCAAAGTTAAAGGAAAAATAAAAATACTTACTTGATAGAGATTCCTTAAAGAGCGAATAGGGGGATCAGAGCTTGAGATGAAAATAGCAATTAAATATGAAAAGAGGGAGTGAAATGGCAGAAAGAAACTAAGAGGAATTTTTAACCTAAAAGGGACCCAATGGGACTCTCCAAGTGACCTAGTCGGATCCTAACATTCTGTCCGCATTTTGCATTAAAGACCTGGTGGGACTCTCTAAATGACCCAACTGGATCACTCAGTTCTATCCCATTTTAATGAAAGGAACCCAGTGGGACTCTAAATGACCTAATTTAGTTGATTTGCACACAAAACATGATGAACAACTTTTTACACTCAAATGCACATCCAGTTTCAACTTAGATTGTTCTTGCGCATTAATTTATACCTCATATACTATATAACTCTTCAAATAAACCATAAGCACATCCCAATTTAAACACAATAATCTAGCATAAAATCATTAGAATTAGTTTCTTTTAGTCAATATTTTTTCATTACAACCTCTAAATAAATATCAACACCTTAGGTTCATGAATTACAAGACACACACAAAAAATAAACAAAAGAAACACAAGACATTAACTCTCGAAAATAGTCTACAAAATTTAAAGTAGAGAAAGGGTAGAGATTGTTGTTATGAGTTTATAAAGTCTTCAACTAAAATTTTGAGACGGTCTTACTTATCAAGAAGAATTAAGGCTGCCTCGGCTACCTCTACTTGGGATGGATTATAAGGCTTTAAGTAGTGCCCATTCACCCTGTACTCATGACCGTCTTTTAGACTTTTCATAGTGACTACTCTAAATTCATTACTTGTAACAACTTCATACGAACCAAGCCACCTTGATTTCAATTTCCCTGGGAATAATCGTAACCTACTGTTATAAAGCAATACAGACATTCCTGGAACAAAATCCTTATGGACCAACTTCTTATTATGCCAATATTTTATCTTTTTCTTATACACAACAGCATTTTCATATGACCAAAGTTAAAATTTTTCGAGTTCATTGAGCTGCAAAAGTCTCTTCTCACTTGCACATCTCGAATCAAAATTAAGAAACTTGGTAGGACAATATGCTTTATGCTTAAGTTTGACCGATAAATGACATGCTTTCCCAAAAATAAGTTTAAATGGAGACATGTCATAGGGATCTTAAATGGAGACATGTCATAGGGATCTTAAATGTTGTTTTACAGGCCTATAGAGCCTCATCTAACTTTTGAGATCAATCCTTCCTAGCATTATTGATAGTCTTTTCCAGGATTAATTTCAATTCCCTATTAGATACCTCCATTTGCCCATTGGCTTGGGGATGGTATGGGGTTGTGATCTTATACTTGACACCATATTTTTTAATCAAGGTTTTAAATTGATGGTTAAAAAACGCTCGCCAGCATCAATAATAATAGCCATTGGTGTCCTAAATAGAGTAAAAATATTTCTCCTAAGGAATTCAAACACCATTCGAGCATCAAAAGTCCTAATAGCTATAGCATCGACTTATTACTAACATAGTCGATAGCCACTAAAATATACTCAAATCCAAAAGAGTTCAAAACGGTCCTATAAAATTAATTCCCCAAACATCAAAAATTCCTATCTCTAAGACACTGTTCAATGGCATCTCATCATACTTGGAGATATTACCAACATGTTGGCATATATCACAATAAGATATAATAGATTTAAAATCATTAAAGAGAGAAGGCCAAAAAAACCTGGCTGTAAGATTTTAGCTATTGTACAATTTGATCCATGGTGATCTCCAATCTTTCCTCTGTGGTATGATTCCATGATATCAAATTGTTCTTCCTTGGGAATGGATCTTCACAACATTTGATCTGGACATAACTTAAATAAGTATGGATCATCCCATAAATAATGTCTCACATCCAATTTTAGCTTCTTTTTTTTGCTGCCATGTATACTCCTTATGAAGATAACCACCTACAAGACAATTAGCTATATCAGCGTACCACAAGATAGACATAACAATAAAAAATATAGTACAAATTTTCTCATTAAGAAATAGGTCAATAATTTCCCCCTTTTCGATATGTTCATAATCTAATCTTGATAAGTAGCCAGTATAAAGTTCTTATATCCCTTTTTATTCATGATTTCCACATCAAACTCTTGCAATAATAACACCTATTAGATCAATCTTAATTTAGAATCCTTTTTAGCAAAGAGATGTCTTAATGCAACATGATCACATCACACTATCACTTTAGTTCCAAACAAGTACACCCAAAGCTTCTCAAAGGAAAACACAATTGCTAGTAGTTTCTTCTCCGTAGTTGTGTAATTCACTTGACTTCAGTGAGGTTATGACTAGGATAATAAATGGTGTGAAAAATCTTATATTTTCTCTGCCCTAATACCGCTCCAACAAAAAAATCACTAGCATCACACATGATCTCAAAGGGTAACTCCTAACTTCATGAAGCATTGATGGGGGCTGAGATTAATTTATATTTTACGTATTAAAAGCCTATAAGCAATCATTAAAAAAGTTAAATGCAGCATCCTTTGTCAACAAATTAGAAAGAGGATTTGTTATTTAAAAAAAAATCCTTAATGAAATGTCAATAAAACCTAACATGTCCTAAGAAACTTCTGATGCCCTTAACAGTTGTCCGAGGGTGTAGTTTGTCAATGACCTCTACCTTAGCCTTGTCAACCTCTATGACCATCTTTAAAATCTTGTAACCAAGCATTATCCCCTCATGTACCATAAAATGGCACTTTTCCCCATTAAGTACTAATTTGGTGGCCTCACACCTTTCTAAAATCCTATTAAGATTTGATAGGTAACTCTCAAATTCCCTCTCATAGATTGTAAAATCATCCATAAATACTTCAGTAAATTTTTCTATAAAATCATGAAAGATGGCTATCATGTATTGCTGAAAAGTAACTGGTGCATTACATAGCCTAAAAGGGTATGCATCTATAGGTAAAAGTTCCATAGGTGTAGGTGAAAGTAGTATTATCTTAGTCTTCAGGTGCGATAAAAATTTGCATATACCCAGAATACCCATGTAGAGAATAATAAAATTTATTTCTTGCCATTTTTTCTATTATTTGATTAATGAAAGGTAAATAAAAATGGCCTTTTTCTAATGATGTTATTTAGCCTCTTATAGTCTATACACACTCTCCAATCCATAACTATACAAGTTAGAATTAATTTATTAAGTACATTGGTTATTACCATCATTTCCCCTATTTTTGGCACACATTAGACTGGACTCACCCATTTACTATCAAAAATTGGATAGATAATATCTTCATCTTAGAGTTTGATCACCTTTTTCTTCATAACTTCTTGCACAGTTAGGTTAAGCCTCCGTTGATGTTGTGCCATAGGTTCATAATCATCTTATATAAAAATGCAATATGTACAAAAGCTGGGGCTAATTACCTTTAAATCCTTTATATCCCATCCAATAGCTTTGATATGTGTTGGCCCAAGGCCACATTCAGATTTTGATGATAATCAAACCTTATATAAACTCTATTATGAACTCTATTTTAAGCATGGTTTTGTAGGTATTTCTATACATCTTTCTGATGTACATATATCAAAAAATGAAGATTGATAAAAACCTTTGAAGACTCATGTTGAAAATTATCCTAGTATATAGGAAATTAGGATATTAAAATGTAAGATCAATTTGAGGATCAAATTATGCGTACATCTTCTAAGTTTTCTATTACATAAAAAAGTTTTAAGGAGCTAAAAAATTTTATCTAAGTCAAAACAAGTTTTGTTAGAAATTGGTTCAGAATTTGGTTATTAGAAATTCATGTCATTAGAAATCTGGACATATTTCTTATCAAAATCTGTCTAACACTACAGGATAAAATAACGGCTAGTTAATGGATGGTTGGCTTTAGAATTAACTATGTTGCCCTCCAAAGATCATAAGTGGCTATTTTTGAGTTTCTACACTTAAAACTAAGTTTATGGGTATAAATGCATGTAGTAAGACCCTTTAAAAGGTTAGATAACATATTGGAAAGATTTTATACCTCTTAAGAGAAAGCTTACTTCTTTTAAATCTCACTTTCATTCTTTGCACTTCATCTTTACATATCATCCTCAATTAATTATAACTTTTGTTGTAATTATTTATGAGAAATTATTATTGTGAAAGATTGTAAGTTTAGGTTGGCTAGAACCTAAGAGAAGAATTCTAGTGAATGTTTAAATATTTTACTTTGGGAAAAAGATTATGGGTAGATATACATAGGTTTGTATATTGGCTTTAACTCTTGCCTTTAAAAGAGTTAAGATTGGAGAGATATGCTCAAGATTGATTCTTAAGGAGTGGAGATAGGCAAAGAGGCCAAACCACTATAAATTATCTATGTGCTTTGCTTTTCTGCTCTATTTATCTACCTTCTACAATTTTATTTTACATTCTGAAAATTTTTATTTTTTTAATTTTGTAAAATAATTTTTTGAAACATGCACTATTAGAAATCTACACTTGTATACAATTCTGTTTCATTAGAAATTTGGCCAAAAAATTTTAATACACCTAATTCACCCATTTCCCCCTCTTGAGTGTCTTTCGGGACCTACATTTGGTATTAGAGTGATTCTCTATTTTCTAAGATTTAACACCCTTGATTGATCATACAAATGGTCAAATTTAGTAATACTCCTACTGCTACTCCATTCAAAGTGGGGTATTCTGTCAATCATCCTCTAATTTTCAGTGGTGAGAACTATCTTTTCTGGAAAGTTGTCATGAGGAACTTTATCCAATCTCAAGATATGGATTGCTAAGATATTATTGAAGATGGATATGATCATCCATAAAATAAATCTAGTGAAAAAGGTGCATCAAATTCTGCTAGTGTTCCAAAAACTAGAAAATAGTTTACTGATAAAGAAAAGAGAAAAGTGCAGCTAAATTTTAAAGCTATGAGTATAGTTTTCTATTCTCTACACAAAAATGAATTCAATAAAGTTTCTGGATGTGATATAGCAAAATAAATTTAGGACAAGCTACAAGCTACATATAAAGGTAAAAATCAAGTTAAAGATATTAGACTTCATGTTCTCATGTTAGATTATGAAGCATTCAAAATGAAGCTAGAATAGTCAATTTCTAAGGTAATTAATAGGTACATTAAATTAAATAATGAAATTAAAGATCTTGGTAAGAAACTTGATGAACATAATAAAATTGCTAAACTTGTTAGAGGTCTCACGCCTAGATGGGAAGCAAAAGCTTTAATTTTGTTAGATAAAGATCTTAACACTCTTAATTTTGATATTGTTTGTGCATCTCTTATTTCCAATGAGCTTTACATTAAGTCTCAAGATGCAGAAAAAGAAAAAGATAGAAAATTGAAAGCTATTGCTCTTAAAGAAGAATTTGGAAGTGATTATTCTATAGGTGATGATGAGATGGCTTTAATTATAAAGAAGTTTAAAAAGCTGTATAGAAAAGGTAAAAAAATATACAAAAAACAGCATAAAAAATTCTCTCATCACAAGGCAGAAAACTCAATAAAACCTACTGGTGATATGGTTTACTATTAATGCAACAAACCTTGTCATATCAAATCCATGTGTCCAAATCTTAAAAGAAAGGAGAAAAGATTCAAAAAGAAAGCTATGAAGGCTACATGGAGCAATAGTGAAAATTCAAGCACAAGTGAACCAGAATCTGTAAATTCTGATGATATTGGCTTAATGGCAATTTTTGATCATGAAAAGCAATATTCTAAGTCTGATAAAGAGTAGAATACTGTCAATAGAAGTTCGCTTGAAAAAGATTCAGAAACTTCTAAGGTAAGTAATTCTGATTCAAATGAAAATGGTGATAAATATGAAAGAATGCTTGAATGTTTTGAGACTTTGCATCATAAATATTGTATGCTTATAAAGACACATATAGAAATGAAGAAGAAATTTGATGCATTATGTGTGGAATATGGAAATGATAAGGAAATAAAAATTAAATTGAAAAATGAATATTCTAACTTGAAAGGTAAATTTCTTTCCTTACAAGAAAAATGCAATATAAAAGGAAAATAAATTTATGTGTGTAATGATAATTCTGTTAAAAATCTAAATGTAAAATCTATCCATAATTCTCATGCAAGTACATCAAAAAATTATCATAAAAAATACACCCAGAAAAGATACAAGAAATATTTATCTGATAAAATGGTAATTAGCTCTTCTACTACATGCTTTTATTGTTGTATAAAATGACATATTTTAAAATACTATTATTATAAGAAGAATGCTAATTCAATTAATTAGAAATGGGTGATTAAAAATTCTGCAAGTATAGTAACTAACCATGAAGGACCCAAGAAAAGTTGGATACCTAAAAATACTTGATCTCTTTTTAGATTTGCCTAAAGAGCACCAATATAAAAAAAGTGGTATATGGATAGCGGCTACTCTAGGCATATGACATAAGATAGAACTAAGTTTTCTAAATTGAAAAAATCTGAAGGTGGTTCTATCAGTTTTGGTGATAATAAAAAGGAAAAATTATTGGTATTGGTACTAATGGAACTAATCCAATAATTGAAGATGTTTCTCTTGTTAAAGGTCAAAAGTATAATTTACTAAGCATTAGTCAAATTTGTGATAAGAAGAAAAGAGTATTTTTTTAAAGTTGATCATTGTAGAGTAGAAGATGTTGAAACTGGAAAATCTGTTCTAAAAGGGTAAAGATTTGGAAATATCTACTTGGTCAGCTTATAAGATATTCAGAAAAGTGAAGCTAAGTGTCTAATTTCTAAAGAAGATCTAAGCATCATATGACACAGAAAATTAGGACATGCAAGCTTTCATGCATTATAAAAGCTAGTCAGAAAAGACTTGGTGAAGGGAATGCCAAACATGAAGATTGATAAAGATTATGTATGCAAGGCATGCCAACTTAGAAAGCAAACCAAAAATTTACATAAATATAAGAATGAGATTTCCACTAAGAAACCTTTAGAACTTCTACATATGGATTTATTTGAATCAATAAGTCCTTCAAGCATTAGTGAAAATCATATGTATTTAATGTGGTGGATGACTACATAAGGTACACATGGATAATGTTTCTTGCTTATAAGGATGTGGCTTTTGAAGCCTTTAAGAAGTTGAGTAAGAAGATTCAAAATGAAAATGGACACAAAATCACAAGCATTAGAAGTGATCATGGAAGAGAATTTGAGAATCAGAAATTTAAAAAATTCTATAACAATTTTGGAATAAGCCATACCTTTTTTGCTCTAAGGACACCACTGCAAAATGGTGTCGTAGAAAAAAAGAACATAACTCTTCAAAAAATGGTTAGAACAATGCTGAACGAGAAAAATTTGCCAAAATATTTTTGAGCTGAGGTAATCAACACTGCTTGCTACATTTTAAACGGAATTTTGATCAGAACAGTGTTAAAAAAGACTACATACGAGATATGGAAGAGAAGAAAACTAAATATCAGCTATTTTCAACCTTTTGGCTGTACGTGTTTCATTTTTAATGATAAAATTAATTTAACTAAATTTGATGCAAATCTGATTAAGGTATATTTTTGGGTTATTCATTAAATTCTAAAGCATGTAAAGTCTATAATAAAAGCACTCATAAAGTAGAAGAATTTATAAATGTCAAATTTGATTTTACTAATATAAATTTTGGAGAAAGGAATTCCTCTGATGATGAAACAGGTTTTGAGAAAGAAAATGCCAAAAATCAAAAGAATGTGGAAACAGAAAAGTCATGTAACACCCTATATATATATATATATATATATATCCTAAGTTCATCTTATATTATTACCATTTCAAACACTATTAATTTTACTATTCACTTAAATAAAATTTTGACAGCATAATAGCTTAAAATTCATGCTATCCAAACCTACAAAAGCTTAATTTTTCACTCCCAATATCATTCCTCCAACTTTTGTCAACTTCAATCAACAACACATCACTTTAATGATTTCATCTCAATACAATCACAACCACTCAAGCACGGTTCATATAAAGTTCATTTACGCAACTCACTGAATTTATATAATATTTAAATTACATACCCATTTACAATAAATTCTCATAATTTATCACATGGTTTATACATATATTTTTATATGTCACATTACACAATTTGGTTCAAACTTGAGATGTCAATTCTTAAGCTTCTTACGTATCCCATTTTGGAAATCAAAAACACGTAGTTCTTCAATTCCAAAGTCCCATATAGTCCTTTAAATACGGTTTAGTATTAGCATATATTTACCTAACATTGAATGGAAAGTTATTTAATAATATAAATAACACCTTTATAATGCTTATTTTATTGGTTTCATAAAAACCTTAATTATTCACACTGTCTTGCTTAGTTTATCTTTAATGTCATGTTCAAAAACTTACCCTGTTACTCTTACAAATAAGAAATTTCTATGTACTGGAGGGACCATATAACTCGAGGTACAATATCGATTACTCCAGTTAATCATACATATATAATCAATATATATCATGGTGAAATCATGGAATTAAATACTCATGAGATCAGATTATTTACCGTAACCCTGCGTCCCTAGGACTAGATCACTTAGCATAACCCTGCATCCCTGTCTCGTGGTGAACTCATAGAACCATATGCTTATAGGACCAAATTACTTGGCATAACCCTGCGTCCCTAGGACCAGATCACTTGGTGTGACCTTACGGCCCTATTCCATATGTGTGCTGGCAATCCCAACACAATATCAAATCAAATTTCATAAGATATATAAGCTAATATGCAGGTCACAAGCAATAAAAAATATAACACCAATGTGTTGTATTAAATGCAAACTTGCAACATTAAAAACCTACTTATAATTCCATAGTAGATAGTTCAAACAAAGGAATTTGCATTTATTGGTTGGCTAATAATTTTAATAAAAAATAATAACTTATGATTATAACCTAATATTGCTTTCTGATATATAACATTAGCTGATAAATTTTAAAATCATAATGCTAAATAAAAAGAATATTTTACATATAAAAAGTCATAATAAACATATCATCACATTAATTAAAATGCCAAATAGTAAAATAATAGTCACTAATGTTAATGGCTATAAAACATCTTCCATTCATCAAAAGCATTTGAAAGGATGCCTACTAACTAAAGTGTATGTAGAACTAAGTTTAATAGCTGCACATCAATAAATTGCTGTTATTTATAATTTTACAGACAAAATACATCAATATCCAATATTTAATATGTTGATGAATAACAATTAATATATATATTTTATCCACCACTGGGTGTAATACACAACAATTACATCAACATGTACAAAATATCGTTTTGTTCGCAAACAATAAACATGACATAAAACAAATATATATATTGTGACTATCTCTTTTGCACAATTTTACCTACTTATCTCATCTTATGTTTATACCCGATAAATGTATTTATAGACATTAGGTACATATAATCATCATATCAATATTGGTAAAGTCATTTCCAAAATAAGAACATTTAGTTATGGCAAGACTATTACTACAATTGTATCTAATCTATGATTAACACCCATTTAAGTCATCCCATATCAGTTTGGGGTCTAGACTGGCTTATGTTCATGTCGTAATCACATATAGATACATGATTTAAATAACTTTATACTTAAATAAACATGTATAAATGCTTAACATTCTAATTGTAGGTTTTTCTCCTAGTATCATAAGAGATAAGACATGCAGTTCACAACCTATATGCCTCTAGTGTAAACACATTCACCTGCATATATCACATATTAGACCAAAGAACCTATAGGGATCCTTAGCCATTCGATAATACTCACTTATGACCCAAAGGTTCATATAGTTATCTCTACATCAATGACATTTGTCAATTAAAACTTATCAATAGTAATAACCTAATAAAGTTATTAATGTATTAATTTACAATCCACTTCATGACTTTTAAATGGACATAATTATAGGACTTATACATACAATAATAATATGTTTGACCCTTACTAAAATTCATATTCTATATTGTTACCCTACTTCCAAGTTAACAATCATATGATACAAATTTAATTTCATTCTTTTAACACCATGCTTAGATTGATTAACAAGAAATAAACCTTGGAACAATTTATCAATTTATCTCAAACCTACCTTACGATAGGATCACTTCACGAGTTGACTAAATAGAGCTACAAAGTCCAACTAAGAGAAGTCGAACTACAATTTTCATTTCTATAGAATTCCTTTCCCTCAATTCTACATGAATTAAATTAAATCCAATCTCATGATCAGATTAATTCTCACGTACCTATAATTATTTCTTAATCACCTAATAGCTTAAAACTCAAAACTTGATAACCTTATTCCAAAACAAGCCAATTACAGCTTAAGAATCCACATGCAAAAATTAAAATATTTACTTTCACTATACTCTGAAGAAAATTATCCGATTTTTATTTTTATCGATACCTGCAATTCCTGTAATGACTCTTCTAAATAATCATGATTATTGGTAATAATTATATCCCATTACTCCTGTGCGTCATCTGTTAATGATGCATATGGGGATACATACATGTACATTACATATCATATAAGATTAAGGTTGTTCCATTTACAAGCTGATGCTTACAAAACTTGATAATTACATGATATTACTATAGGATACATCATTATATAACCAAAAGATACAAAAGTATGAGACTCATACTTCAAACTATTCTTTCTAGTTTGATGTTGGCTTTAGAGATTGTTGGCTTTGTTCCTGAAGAGAAGGTCTAACCTACAGACCTACACGGATAAACACCCATGCTAAGCTATAAAGCTTAGTGAGGAACAAAAGTATAACATATTGATAACCACTCACAGTGGTTATCACCAAGCATACAACAATAGTACAAAATAAAATGCATTTACTTTATTAAGAGAAAATAATAAAAATCATGTATTTATACCAATAAACTATTTCGAACTACGTATGTATGTTATTCATCTTATAAATTGCCTACTTAAAATCTTGTAGGTGTGGATAACGAGTGTTGTGGATACCCTAAGGTAACAAATCTATAAATACCCGAAGGTATTAAATCTATGGACCCATTCGGGTCAGAATTGTAGTCTCATTTAGAGACAAACTATGGACTCATAAAAGTCAAACTATAATAGCTGCGACTATAACCCTATAAGCATGCCTATCTACCCACAACCAACTTTTAATCCAGGCATTATTCAATTCATATCTCATCGTGTCAATTCTGGAGTTCAGTTATCATATTTATCATATGGAAAGACCATTCATGCAATTATGCATTATAATTAAGATAGTATACTTTAACCAATAGCGTATTAATTTGGTGATGTAAATATATATATATATATAGACATAGGCATTATTCATAGGAAATCATGTATATTCATCAACAACTGTAATACAATTTCATACCTGTTCAACCTTTAAAGTTGATAACATTCAAATATAGACGTAACACATTCGAGAGTAGCTTATTATAATGGGAAAAAGAGAAAGTATAGATAAAGATATGAAACAAACGCTTATTGTCGCGCTCGTGGCAATAGTCGTGCTCACGATAGTTGTCACGCCTGGAATATTAATCGCGCTCGTGATAGCAAGCAAATGCCTAAATGAATATTCCTTGATGTCGTGCTCGTGACACAAAGCGATGGTTCAAAAGTTTCCATGCTCATTGCTCAGAAATCCTATAAGTTAATTATGAAACTCGAGTTACACTTCAAATTAGACATACTATAAGACTTTTTTCAAAAACATTATCTTCTACAAAGTTTTAGCCCTATGTTTTTAGTTTTCAAAAAATTAAAAATTATCCAAATCAGAATTATAAATCTTAAGATATGCAAAGAAAACCACAGACTGTTCACAAGAGCAAGGTAATTGCCATAATCAGATTTCAACCCAAATTTTCACTATCATGCAATGAAAATCAATTCTCGGTTCCTTCTAACAAAATCAAGATATGGATGTCTAGTTTTTATAACAACTATAATTTCTCCATTTGAACCACTATAACTCAAGTATGGCTAAAAACGTATCGACTAGTCCCTTAATCCCTAAAATAGAGTTTTTATATCTCTCAATAAAACTTGCATCTTTCATTTCCAAATAACTTTCAAGCCTAAGATCCCCATATAAGACATATTATAGAAATAACAGAGACATCTCTCAAGTCCAAAACTCAAGCACACACACAAATAAACATGTAAGTTCCCATACCTTTTAAAAGCTTCAAATCTCTTCACCCTTGATTAGCTTCCTTTCCTTTCCTCTTACTTGTTTCTCCTTCTATAAAAACACATCACCAAGAACACTCATCACTATATTTAATGAACAACACATAGCAAAAAGAAAAGACAAGGATACCTTACAATTAAGTTAACTAAATCTTCCTTCTTTTGTTAAAAACCCAAGAGCTCCTAGAGAGAGAGTTTTAGAGAGAGATTTTAGGGTTTGAGAGAGTGAGAGGCTGAAGATGAATGGAGAAGAAGACCACTCACCCTTTGGCCGGCCACCTCTCAAAGAAATATCTCCCTCTCCCTCACTCCTAATGGCCCAAGTGTCACTTGTTTAGAAAAATTACCATTTTTTCCCTCAACTTCCTTTATTTCTAATTATGCCCCAAAACAAACCCTTTCACTTTTCAATTAGGTCCCTCCATATTCATTTACACTTAATTTGACATTTAACCTACTAATTCATTAGTGAGAAATTCTCCTAGGGTATAATGAGGGACATTATAATTCCAAATTAAACATAATTCCCAACCTCTGTCAATGAACACACAAGAAAAACATTTAAATCCACATATAGTCAAATTCCCATAATTCCAGAATTTACTTAACTGAATTTTAAAGAGGTAGTTTCGGTATCCCATACCTTATAGACTAAAAAAATTACATTTAATCTGCCTCTTATCGTTGCTCACCAGAGCTTCGTCGGAGCCTCACTAAAGATACACGGTCAAAGTCAAAATGAATTTCATGCCATCCCAAGCCTGCTGGCAGTGGTCACATGCTCCAACATGTCACCAATAGGTCAAAATTTGCCTTTGAATCATCGGCTACCCTCTTTCCCGATCTGCCTACTGATGACAAAAAGAGAGGAATGGAGGACATCGAAGTTTCGCCTCACCTTTAGAATTCCTGTAGTACCCTCCCACATCACCTTCCATCATTGAAATTGATCAAAAAAGAGCAAAGAAAAATGAATCGGGAAGAGAGAAAAATTATAATCTAACTAGAGCTGCCACCAATTTGAGGCAAGCGGTGGTTACGATGAAGACCAGTAGTCGTGAGGCCATCAATGATGGAGATGATGTCGGACGGTCACCAGCGCTGGCAATTTCCATTCCCCCGCTATCCTAATGTTCTCCTCTCTTTTTTTTCAAATTCTGATTAACACCCTAAAAATACTTTTTTCCTTCAACTATATCCTCTACTAACTTTTTTCTACTAATAAATAATCCCAACTTTTATTCGTTTATAATTACATCATTTAGACCCCTAATTATTACTTAGCTAATTAATTAACAATTAATTAGCAATAATACCATCAAATTACATGCATTTTTATTAGGGTCATGATTGGGCCATTATAAGTCACCAAATTAGAAACCAGATCTGAATGACAAAATTATGGAAAATAATGAAGATGTAAAAAGTAAACCAAAAATTAAAAAAAAATAAGGCCAGATTAGTGGCCCAAGGCTATGGCTAATGCTACAATCAAGAAAAAGGTATAGATTTCGATGAAACTTTTACACTCGTAGCTAGACTAGAAGCTATTAGAATTTTATATGCATTTGTATGTTTCAAAAATTTTAGATTATATCAAATGGATGTTAAAAGTGCATTTCTAAATGATTTTCTAAATGAAGAAGTTCGTGTAAAACAACCTCCTAGCTTGGAAAATTCTGAGCAACTGGATTTTATTTTTAAACTTAAAAAGGCATTGTATGGTTTGAAACAAGCTCTTAGAGCTTGGTATGAAAGACTGTGTTATTTTTTACTAGCTTATAGTTTTAATAGAGGAAAAGTAGATAATACACTTTTTATCAAGCATAAATAATCTCAAATTCTAATTGTTTAAATATATGTTGATATTATTTTTGGTTCTACTAATATTTCTTTGTGTAAATAATTGAAGCTATTATGAAAAAGAAGTTTAAAATGAGCATGATGGGTAAGTTAATGTTCTTTTTTGGGTCTTTAAATCAAGCAATGTTCAGATGGTATTTTTATAAGTTAAGTTAAATACACAGAGGAATTGTTAAAGAAATACAAGATGTCTAATGATAAATCTGCTAGTGCTCTTATGAGTGCATCTATTAAGTTGGAAAAAGATGAGAAAGGTAAAAATATTGAAGATAAGCTATATAGAGGGATTATAGGATCATTGTTATACCTGATAGCAAGTAGGCCAGATATTTACTTCAGTGTATATCTGGGTATCCGTTTCCAATCAACTCTTAAGGAATCTCACTTATCTGTAGTGAAAAGAATCATGAGATATTTGCAAGGAACACAAAATTTAGGATTATAGTATCTAAAGAAAACTTCCTTTAACCTTATTAGATATTCTGACGCTGACTATGCTAGATGTAGAATCGACAGAAAGACCACTTTAGGTGTATGTCATTTTTGGGGCAACTTTCTAATCTTGTGGTCAAGCAGAAAAAAAATTTCTATAGCTTTATCTACTGCTAAAGCATAATACATAGCTACTAAAGGATGTGTTGCTCAAATTCTATGGATCAAGCCGCAATTAAAAGATTATGGGATAGAATTTAATAAAATTCCAATATTTAATGATAATACAAGTGCCATTAATCTTATCAGAAATCTAGTCTTGCACTCAAGAACTTAGCACATAAAAAATCATCATCACTTCATTAGAGATCATGTGCAAACAGGAGATATCTTGCAAAAATTTATCTTTATAGAAAATCAGCTAACAAACATTTTTACCAAGCCTCTCAAAGAAGAACAATTTTGTGAGCTAAGGAGAAATCTTAGAATGGGTATTTCTGAATAATTTGATATTTTATCATCTTTAATAAAAAAAATCTCAATTCTTCTCTCTTAAATAGCTAAAAGAAAAATTTCATGGGTCTTAAAAAAGTCCAAGTAAAATTTTCAAAATGGCTTTATAAGTAAAAAATTTAGCTTTAAAATTTGATATTTTCTATTTTTTTTGGAAAGAAAAGTTAAAATTTTATTTAAGTATGAAAATATCTTTGAAGAGATAGTTTTTGTATTAAAGAAGGCTAAGATGCATCAGTCAAGTTTTCTTTTTTTTTTAAATGTCTTTGTTACCCTAAATAGCATGTGAGTTAATTTCAAAATTAATAGGGGCAGCCATATCATTTTGCTTGATTTTTCGATTCCCGAGCATAGGTAACTGCGTATTTATAGTTTCCCAAAATGTTATCATTACTTGTACATGCTTATCCTTTTATCTTTTCAAATCACTTCACTTTATCCTTCTTTTATCTTGGGATTAGTTATTAAAATCATTTTTCTTTTATCCTAAGTGACGCCATCCTTCTTGATTAACCGCTTCTTCCATTTTCTTAAATCATTATTTTTCTTCTCATTCTTTCAAACCACATGGGTGATGGAATATGACATGGTATGAATGTGATGATAGCACAGCGAAAAAACAAAAATTTTTATCATACATGCCATACAATCCCATGACAAGAATCGAAACATGCAATTTTAGGGTTTTAAACTTACAACTTTAGATGTCTTTAAAACTTGATTTTGATGATGACCAGCAACCAAGAAGGATATGTCCACCTTAGATCTTCACTACCAATGCCAAGGAACAGCCTTTATGCCATTCCCTCTATTCTCACACACACACTTGCAAAGATGGCTTAAAATCAAGAGTGCTAGCTCTATGATTGCGTATTCGGCAATGGGAATGATTTGAAGCCACAAGATCTGATCTTGTTCTTTCTTTAGGTTACTGTTTTAGCCCAAGAACACAAGAGAACAAGAAAGATTTCTTTACCCTTGAGTATTTCGGCCAAGAGAGAAAAATAGCAAAACGGCATCCCTTTTTATTCATTTAATTCATTAATATATATCACTTAATTTAGGTCAAGTGTGAGTGCCGAAAATTAAGTGTTAATTTCAGCCTCCATCACTTCCTAATTAAGAGATATATCTTAATTTAAATTCTATTAGAATTTAAATTCAAATGGCATTAGTCATTTAATCAAAACAAACTTACTTATTTAAGGTGATAGTTGCCGAATTCTACTAGTATTTTAGTTTGAATTTTGGCTACTTTAATTCCCTCTCAAGTATTATATTTTGATTAAATACAAATTAGGATTTAATACTCAATTAACTTAATTATACATAGATAATTAATCAATTGAAATTAAACCTAGCACCTGCCAATAAATTTCTCTCGTGACCAACTGTTAACAGATTTGCCTAAAACAGAAAAGACAGCTGTTTTAGGCAAAAAACTTGTTTCTCAGATTTGCCTGTTTTAGGCAAAATCGTGGCTTAATAGATTTGCCTAAAACAGCAAGCTGGTTTAGGCAAAATCGCACCTTGACAGTTTTGCCTAAAACAGCAAAAAACTATTTTTACAGATTTGCCTAAAACAGCTAGGCAAAAATCTGTTTACCCATTTTATGCATTAATTTGACTTTAAATAAAAGTCCAAATTAATTCCCAATACATAATTTAAATATTTTAAGCCCAATGCTTTGTGTGCGATCCTATAGGTCCATTTAATGTTGGCAATGAATTAATAAATTAATTCAAAGGCTATATATATTCTCTAGCAAGATATTATAGCATTCCAAATTAAATGAAAATTCATATGGCATTTAGTGACCTAATGCAATTTTGCATAGTCCCTTACCCATAAATATCAGAATTAATATAAGGCATGGAACTAGTCATCCTTATATATATTAATTCCTTTCTTGATATTCCAGTGACATTGAACTCTCAGATAAATAGTGATTACTCATTATTTCATCTCGGTATGGCCATACACTTTTCAGTTCACTGATCAAGTGGCCGATGATATTTTCTCTCTTAATGAGAGGGGTAATCCCTTCACTTCACTCATGCTCTCTAACATGAATCAATGCATACCCAATCATACCCGTACTTGTCACTCTGTTACGAGTACGTTAGGTGTATGTCAAAGTACACAGTAATTCATAAAGAGTTTCATAGAGATTTCAGGTCTAAGAACTCCGATATAAAACTTGCATATGAGAAACACTTATGACTTGTACCATGTAGTGTTCTCATGAGCAGATCGTATCCAGATACCATGTTCTTTAACATATATCTATGATCTCTGATTGACACTCTTGTCCTAATGATCCGTAAGACAGAACTCATAATATCAGAGAGAGCATACTAGTCTTAATTCATTGTTATTCCCATAACAATGACTGACTAGGGATGTTTAGAATGAAGTCTCATTTGTTTCAAGGTCTTACAACCATATGCCTCACACATGATAACTTAAACCGAAACGACGTTCTTGGATAGTTTTATCAATTGATATGCACAGGAATACAAAAGATAAAACAAATGCCTCATTTTATTAACTAAGTGTTTTATTACAATGTATTGGGGCTAGGGCTTACACTAACAATCTCCCACTAGCACTAGTCCTAATTGGGCATAGCCCTAAGACCGAACGCTCTCAAATGAGCTTCTTGCAGATTTGGACGCAATTGTTTCGTCAAAGGATCTGCTACATTGTCTTCACTTGCTATCTTGCTAACCTTAACGTCCCCACGATCAATGATTTCTCTGATCAGGTGGTACCTCCTGAGTATGTGTTTGGATTTCTGGTGTGACTGGGGCTCCTTGGCCTGTGCTATGGCCCCGTTGTTGTCACAGAAAATTTCTAATGGATCTAGGATGCTTGGGACCACTCCTAATCCAGTAATGAAATTTTTAATCCAAACAGCCTCACTTGCTGCAATGTACTCAGATTCAGTAGTTGAGTCGGCAACGGTTTCTTGCTTTGAGCTTCTCCAGCTGACAGCACCACCGTTCAAAGCAAAAACAAACCCAGATTGCGATCTAGAATCCTGAGTGCTGGTCTGAAAAGCAGCATCGGCATAACCTTGTATGACGAGCTCTTCTTGACCACCATACACTAAGAAGTGATCCTTAGTCCTTCGTAGGTACTTCAGAATCCCTTTTACAGCAGACCAGTGCTTCTCATCAGGGTCTTGCTGAAACCTACTGGTTATACTCAGTGCATGAGCAACATCCAATCTAATACATAACATAGCGTATATGATAGATCCAATAGCAGATGCATATGGGATTCTACTCATGTTGTCCCTTTCCTCTTTGGTTTTAGGGCACTGTTCTTTAGTCAAAGGAACTCCCAAAGCCAAAGGTATGTACCCTTTCTTTGAGTCTCCCATACTAAAACGCTTTAGTACTTTGTTTATGTACTTTTCTTGACTTAGTCCTAAGAGCCGATTCGATCTATCTCTATAGATTCGAATACCAAGTATTGTCTCGGCTTCACCTAAGTCTTTCATTGAGAAACATTTTCCCAACCATTGCTTAACCTTTTGCAATGTTGGAATGTCATTCCCAATGAGAAGGATGTCGTCCACATATAGGACCAGAAATACTACTATGCTCCCACTAACCTTCTTGTACACACAAGGCTCATCTTCGTTTTTGATGAAGTCAAATTCTTTGACTGCCTCATCAAAATGAAGATTCCAACTTCAGGATGCTTGCTTTAATCCATAAATGGATTTTTGAAGCTTGCAAACCTTCTTAGGATGCTTGGGATTGACAAAACCTTCAGGCTGTGTCATATACACATCCTCAAGTAAATTTCCATTGAGGAAAGCAGTTTTGACATCCATTTGCCATATCTCATAATCATGATATGCAGCTATGGCAAGCAAGATCCTAATGGATTTGAGCATGACTACAAGCGAAAAGGTCTCTTCATAGTCTACACCATGAGTTTGTCGAAAACCTTTTGCTACTAGTCTACCTTTGTAGGTCTTATCAGCTTTGAGTTTGAATAGCCACTTGCATTCAATTACCTTAGCACCTTCTGGTGGATCAACCAAGGTCCAAACCTGGTTATCGTACATTGATTGCATCTCGGATTTCATGGCTTCAAGCCAATTTTCCGAGTCTGGGCTCTCAATAGCTTCTCGGTAGGTAGTAGGATCCTCACGATCTACTAACTCAATAGTGTCACTGTCAGTGATTAGAAATCCATATCTCTCAATCTCCTGACATACCCTACCGGACCTTCTAGGTTATTGTGTAATGGGTTCTTGTTCCACAACTGGTTGTGAACTTGATCCCATTTCCAAACCATCCTCTATAGGAGTTTGTGGTGCTTGAATTTCTCCAAGTTCTACTTTACTCCCACTGTCTTTCTTGAGAAGGAACTCCTTTTCCAAGAAAACAGCCTTGTGAGCAACAAATACTTTGTTCTCGGCTTGTGAGTAAAAGTAGTATCCCTTTGTTTCTTTAGGATACCCCACAAACAAGCAGACACTGGATTTGGACTCTAGTTTGTCAGATGTTAATTTCTTAACATGTGCTTCACAGCCCCAAATCCTGAGAAAAGACATATTGGGTTCTTTCCCAGTCCATACCTCGTATGGTGTCTTCTCAACTGCTTAAGTTGGAGTACGGTTCAATAGAAACGCAGTAGTTTCTAATGCATAACCCCAAAAAGAGATAGGAAGATTAGCTTGACTCATCATAGATCGAACCATGTCCAACAGAGTTCGATTTCTCCTTTCGGACACACCATTCCATTGAGGTGTTCCAGGAGGAGTGAGCTGTGAAATAATACCACACTCCTTTAGATGACTGTCAAACTCTTGGCTTAAGTATTCGCCACCTCGATCTGATCGAATGGCTTTTATACTTTTGCCAAGTTGGTTTTCTACTTCGTTCTTAAACTCTTTGAATTTCTCAAAAGTTTCAGACTTGTACTTCATTAGATAGACATAGCCATATCTACTGAAGTCATCTGTGAATGTCACGAAGTAGCTAAAACCACCTCTAGCATGTGTACTTAAAGGTCCACATACATCGGTATGTATTAGTTCCAATAAGCCATTAGTCCTCTCACCTTTTTTATTAAAAGGAATCTTTGTCATTTTTCCATGCAAACATGGCTCGCATGTGTCATAAGACTCTAAGTCGAATGACCCAAGCACTCCAGTTTTGTGGAGTCTTGAAATGCGTTTTTCGTTTGCATGTCCTAAACGACAATGCCAAAAGTAAGTAGGGTTCAATTCGTTTGATTTAACCCTCTTTGTATTAATGTTGTATATTGACTCTTTGTTTTGTAAATCAAGGATATAAAGGCCATTTTGCAACATGGCATTTCCATAAGAAATGCCTTGGCGACGAATATGAGCATTGCCATTTTTAATAACAAAATCAAATTCATCATTATCCAAACATGAAACTGAAATAATGTTTCTGCTCATAGCAGGCACATAATAACAATTATTCAAAACAATACAAAGTCCGGAAGGTAAAGTGAGGTGATAGTCGCCTATCTCCATGGCAGCAACTCGTGCTCCATTCCCCACACGGAGGTCCACTTCATTCTTTCCAAGTAACCGCCTATTTCTTAGCCCCTGCACATTTGAACAAATGTGAGAACCACAACCGGTATCCAATACCCAAGTGGTAGAAATAGAAAGGTTAATTTCAACAACAAAAATATCAGAACTGGATGCCTTGGCTCCATTCTTCTTTTGTTCTTCCTTGAAGAGAGCGCAATTCTTCCTCCAATGCCCTATCTTGTTGCAATGGAAGCAAGTGCTCTCACTCTCTTTGAGTTTTGGCGCCTTGGGCTTGGATTGGGCCTGAGGTGCACTCCCAACTGACTTGGGTTTTCCCTTTCCCTTTCCCTTAGCGCTTAATTCCCTTTTGAACCATTAGTACGGGATTGGTCTTTCGAATGTTCTCATCAGCATTCTTAAGCATCCCATGAAGCTCAGTGACTAACTTGTTCATTGCATGCATGTTATAATTCATCACAAATGGATCATAAGCAACAGGCAATGATCCTAAGATCAAGTCAGTGGCCAATTCCTTTGGCACTAGTACCTCAAGCTTCTCAAGAGTATCAAGATACCCTTTCATCTTGAGTACATGGGTACTAACAGGAGTACCCTCAGCCATCTTGCAAGAAATTAAGGCCTTTGTTGTCACGAACCTCTCGTGACGAGCTTGCTCTTGGAACATCTCCTTAAGGTGCACCATGATCGCATAAGCCTCTTGGTCCATAAATTGCTTTTGCAAGTCAGGCACCATAGTGGCTAACATCAAACAGGTCACATCATTAGAGTCACTTTTCTTGATCTCAAAAGTTTCCTTTTGAACCACAGAAGTGTTCCTAGCAGGTTCCTCAGGTAAAGGTGCATCCAAAACATACGACTTCTTCTCTTGCTTAAGAACTATTCTTAAGTTTCGAGACTAGTCTATGAAATTGGTGCCATTCAATTTGTCCTTTTCAAGGACCGATCGCAATGAGAAATTGTTGTTTGAAGATGCCATTTTCAATCTACAATAAAATTTAGCAAGATTAAATGAGGTCTTATTATAATCCCACAAACCGAATTAATATCCCTTTAAATAATTCGCGTTAGTGATTTGATGTGGGCCAAGATCCACTTTTCACAACAACTTATTAGTCAAGATGAGCCTGTACACCTAATAAGTTAAGTTACTTAGGTAGGAAAACTCCAATCATGTCTCGTACATGACTCTTGGATCAAATGGGCTAACATCTTAAGATGTTATAGCACAAACCCATTTATTAGTTGCCTAGGTCCGGGCATCCCTTTCCATGATAAGTCCAACCTACATTCACAACCCATGCCTCACAAAGATAATCGGGCGCATCTAGGACTCCTAGTCTACGTGACCGATGATCGATGCCTTGACATGTTTCGAATTAGGAAGGCAACTTTGTGACTTACTATTTTAGGAATTAATTTTATTACGGCTTACATGGCATACGCTTTGTCATCCATACATAGCATGCATATATAAATAATTGCATAAAGTAAAGCGTGACAAACATGGGCCCAAAAACCTACAACTAAGATTCTATACTATTACATAAGAATCTTCGAGTTGGGCTTCTCTACTCCGGTGGGCTTCGTCTTGATTTACAAAGTCTTCAAGTATATTCTATTCTAAGAAATAAATGAAAAACTTTTACAACAAAATATAATGGCTCACAGGCCATATTTAATTACAAAACCCAGGGCCCATGAATGCACCATGCATATCCATTCATCACACCAAATTAGCAAATAAATATACATAGCATTCATGGATAAAACAAAGTCCAATTTTAATTAATTTAGCCAAGCCCATTAATGGAAATTGTGTACTTGAACCTTTAAGAGATGACCCCGTGATGGGCCTGGGCCAAAGCCTAATGGACTAAATCCTCTTATTGAATAAGTTCTCTTAAAAGCCCAAAACACAAACTAGTTAGATTTGCGCCATAAATCAACTCTAGTATAATTTCCAATTTTGCCATTTTTAATTTTATGTCATACAGCCCATAAACATTAAAAATACATATAATATGTGCTAACATGAATTAAAAATATAAAATCATGAAGAACACATATATAGTAAACGACATTCATGCAAAAACAAACAAACAACAAAAACTAGTTGCTTAATACTTATGTAATGCCATAAAATGCACAAATATTTAAATCAATTTTATGAGTCATTTAATAATCTAAATAAGTCCATAAATATTGATTTAATATTCTGTACCAATCTGATCTAAATGTGTTTTTACCATTTTAATCAAAACAAAACAAACAATGTTGATTAAACATGTAACAAACACAAACTAGTCATAGTTTTAAGTGATTTTAAAATTAATCAATTAAATTGTCATGGACCAGAATTAAAACCAAATTTAAAATATGTCCAGACCTGATATTTAATCTTTAAAAATCACTTACAAACATGCCAAAATCGTTTTTACATTTAATATTGAAAACTAGTTGTTAAACTAACAATTAACATGCCAAATAGCACCTAGTTTTAATATTAACATGTACCATCAGGTATTATTAATTAAATTTGACCATTAACAGCTCCTAAAACATCTTAGGACAATATATTAACATGTCATATTAATTATAATACCTATCTAATCAATTAAAATCATTTTTACACCAAAACAATGCAAAAAACTCAAAACAAGAAATTTCAGATTTGCATGTTTTCAAAATGACGATTTTTATTTAATTTTTTCATGCATCTAAAGCACTAAAATAAGCATGTTTAGGCTCTGATACCACTGGTGGAATATGACATGGTATGAATGTGATGATAGTACAGTGGAAAAACAAAAATTTTTATCATACATGCCATACAATCCCATGACAAGAATCAAAACATGCAATTTTAGGGTTTTAAACTTACAACTTTAGATGTCTTTAAAACTTGATTTTGATGATGACCAGCAACCAAGAAGGATATGTCCACCTTATATCTTCACTACCAATGCCAAGGAACAGCCTTTACGCCATTCCCTCTATTCTCACACACACACTTGCAAAGATGGCTTAAAATCAAGAGTGCTAGCTCTATGATTGTGTATTCGGCAATGGGAATGATTTGAAGCCACAAGATCCGATCTTGTTCTTCCTTTAGGTTACTGTTTCCGCCCAAGAACACAAGAGGACAAGAAAGATTTCTTTTCCCTTGAGTATTTCGGCCAAGAGAGAAAAATAGCAAAACGGCATCCCTTTTTATTCATTTAATTCATTAATATATATCACTTAATTTAGGTCAAGTGTGAGTGCCGAAAATTAAGTGTTAATTTCAGCCTCCATCACTTCCTAATTAAGAGATATATCTTAATTTAAATTCTATTAGAATTTAAATTCAAATGGCATTAGTCATTTAATCAAAACAAACTTACTTATTTAAGGTGATAGTTGCCGAATTCTACTAGTATTTTAGTTTGAATTTTGGCTACTTTAATTCCCTCTCAAGTATTATATTTTGATTAAATACAAATTAGAATTTAATACTCAATTAACTTAATTATACATAGATAATTAATCAATTGAAATTAAACCTAGTACCTGCCAACAAATTTCTCTCGTGACCAACTGTTAACAGATTTGCCTAAAACAGAAAAGACAGTTCAACATATTTGCTGTTTTAGGCAAAAAACTTGTTTCTCAGATTTTAGCTGTTTTAGGCAAAATCGTGGCTTAACAGATCTTGCTGTTTTAGGCAAAATCGTACCTTGACAGTTTTCTGTTTTAGGCAAAAAAACTGTTTTTACAGATTTGCCTAAAACAGCAAAAATCTGTTTACCCATTTTATGCATTAATTTGACTTTAAATAAAAGTCCAAATTAATTCTCAATACACAATTTAAATATTTTAAGCCCAATGCTTTGTGTGCGATCCTATAGGTCCATTTAATGTTGGCAATGAATTAATAAATTAATTCAAAGGCTATATATATTCTCTAGCAAGATATTATAGCATTCCAAATTAAATGAAAATGCATATGGCATTTAGTGACCTAATGCAATTTTGCATAGTCCCTTACCCATAAATATCAGAATTAATATAAGGCATGGAACTAGTCATCCTTATATATATTAATTCCTTTCTTGATATTCCAGTGACATTGAACTCTCAGATAAATAGTGATTACTCATTATTTCATCTCGGTATGGCCATACACTTCTCAGTTCACTGATCAAGTGGCCGATGATATTTTCTCTCTTAATGAGAGGGGTAATCCCTTCACTTCTCTCATGCTCTCTAACATGAATCAATGCATACCCAATCATACCCGTACTTGTCACTCTGTTACGAGTACGTTAGGTATATGTCAAAGTACACAGTAATTCATAAAGAGTTTCATAGAGATTTCAGGTCTAAGAACTCCGATACAAAACTTGCATATGAGAAACACTTATGACATGTACCATGTAGTGTTCTCATGAGCGGATCGTATTCAGATACCATGTTCTTTAACATATATCTATGATCTCTGATTGACACTCTTGTCCTAATGATCCATAAGACAGAACTCATAATATCAGAGAGAGCATACTAGTCTTAATTCATTGTTATTCCCATAACAATGACTGACTAGGGATGTTTAGAATGAAGTCTCATTTGTTTCAAGGTCTTACAACCATATGCCTCACACATGATAACTTAAACCGAAACGACATTCTTGGATAGTTTTATCAATTGATATGCACAGGAATACAAAAGATAAAACAAATGCCTCATTTTATTAACTAAGTGTTTTATTACAATGTATTGGGGCTAGGGCTTACACTAACAATGGGTCGCTCGAAAACTCTAGCCAAGTGAAATCCTCATTGGATTCCTTCTTCGACTCCGGTGTCACTACCTGAAACACCTATTGACCCTTTACCTTTGCCCAAACCAATGTTGTTAAAAACCAAAATAGCACCACCAAAATCATCAGCTAAATCAATTTTGACCAATCCCCTTCTTCTCTTAAAAAATATCAAGTGGGATCATCTAGTGACAGCCACACCAGATGTCCCTTGCTCCATCGAGAGGCAATAATGGTGCAAGTTTTTCACTTTCCAAAAGAAGTATTTTTACTCAGACCTAGTTAGGGAGCTTTACACATCAAGGTTTGCTATTGAAGTTGAAAGCTTCAAAGTAATGATAAATAACTGCGAATACACTATAAGTCCCACTGTGATTGCTAAAGCTTTTTCCATACCTATGAAAGGATCGAAGTGTACTAGAAATCAAAGTAATACCTTAAAATTTATTGATCTAAATAAAGATAAATTTTTCAGTAGTATATCTAGTGATGGTAGCAGGGCATCTAAATATCCTTTGGCTTTAATTATGTTGGTTTAATATTGTATTCTATCAAAGTGTATGTGTTTGTATGTCACCCCTCGGTCTGGAAGCACCTCTTAACTATCAGACTTGGACATTGTCTTTCTGTGGCACTATCATACTAATAAGGACTTTAATTTTCCTTTCCTGATCTTTAATTATATGGATACACGTTCTGCTAATGAAAAGAAACCATATAGTCTGCTTGTAACTCATTTATTTGAGCATTAGACGTTGATAACTAATGATACAAAGTTTGTACCCTATAAGCCTGAAAAGATTAGTTTTTTGTTCTATAAGGAGGCAAGAAAGAAAGTTCATACTAGCAAGATAAAATATGTTGAAGTTCCTGCTTTAAAGATCGATAAGTTACCTATGACAGGCTTGGTAAAAGGTAAAGAACTGATAACTGTTGATTCTTTGAATATAGATGAACATTTTCAGGCACAAGTTGCTCAATTATTGGCCCTATTAAAGTCTTCTAAAGGTGTGAAAATTGAAGAACCCAAAGCAGTTGAATAGATTTCGAATAAGAAATCTGAGGAACTTTCTGAAGGAAATTCTGATGAAAAATCTAATGACAACTTTGAAGAGAAATCTGATGGAAAATATGATGGTTCATTTGATGACCAATCCAATGCTGAATCTAAGAAAGAGTCTGACAAGCAATCAAAAAGGGAGTCTGAAGCAAAAATAGATCATTTCTTTGATAACTTTTCTTGTATTTCTTCTGCCACCAAGTCTGGGAATAAGCCTGCAGATCTAACTCCTTCAAATCCTCTTGCTCTGACAATTGAGAGATTTAAAGGTTCCAAGATTATAGCTAAGTCTATAAGTCACTCAGAAGGACCTCCAGCCTCTCCCTCTGCTGTTCCTTTTTTGGACTCTTATTTTATGGTGGATAAGCCAAAATTATATGAGTTATACTCTCTCCTTGGTAAGTTAAGTGAAACTTTTTCTAAAATTGCTAATATCCTTCCTATTTTGTTTAGTGCTCTAGTGTCTGCTCCGACTAAGCCTGTTTAAGATCCTCTTACTCTTGCTGTCGAGCCTTCTTTCTTGCCTTGGAGGAAGTCCGCTCATACCATCCTTTATGACAAAAATCCACCAAGCCAGGATAGCCAAGCAGCAGCACTACTCCTATGGATGTAGATCCATAATTTTTTAATGAATGTTATTTAATTTCTACCTAAAACATTATGTTATTTTGCCACCATGATACTATTTAATTTGTTTTAGATTTTTTTTTGCTATATTTCTCCTTTTTCATGATGATAAAAAGTGGGAGAAAATATTATGAACTCATGCTTGTCGGATATTATGCTAATTAGAACTTCTATGGAATATGGAATTCCATTGATAACTTTATGCAGATTTATAATAGCTAAATTTGGTATATTCTATACTTTTATACATCATATCTATATAGGGGATTTATAAGTTGTTTGTTATAGGTTTTATTATTATTATGTAAATACCCGTACGCATATATTCAAGGGGAGCTCTTTAGACTAACCTAGAAAGATTTATAAGTGGAATTTTTTAAGGTTTTATCATCATCAAAAAAGGGAAGATTGTTAGCCCAAGGCCATATCTAAACTTTGATGATAATCAAACCTTATATAAACTCTATTGTGAACATTGTTCTAAGTATGGTTTTACATGTATTTTTATGCATATTTTTGATGTACATATATCTGAAAAATGAAGATTGTTAAGGACCTTTGAAGACTCAAGTTAAATATTATCTTAGTATATAGAAAATTAGGATATTAAAATGTAGGATCAATTTAAGGATCAAATTATGCATACATCTTCTAAGTTTTAAATTCCATAAAAAAAGTTTTAAGGAGCTAAAATATTTTCTTAAGTCAAAACTAGTTCAGTTAGAAATTGGTTCAGAATTTGGTTATTAGAAATTCATGTCATTACAAATTGGATTAGAAATTCGGATATATTTCTTATCAAAATCTGTCCGACACTATAGGATAAAATAACAGCTAGTTAGATTCAGAATTAACTATTTTGTCCTCCAACAATCATAAATAGCTATTTTTGAATTTTTACACTTAAAATTAAGGTTATGGGTATAAATACATGTAGTGAGACCCTTTAGAAGGTTAGATAACATATTGGAAAGATTTTCTACCTCTTAACAGAAAGCTTACTTCTTTTAAATATCACTTTCTATCTTTTCACTTTATCTTTTCATATCATCCTCAATTAATTATAACTTTTGTTGTAATTATTTGTAAGGAATTATTATTGTGAAAGATTGTGAGTTTGGATTGGCTAGAACCTAAGAGAAAAATTCTAGTAAGTCTTTAAATCTTTTACTTTGGGAAAAAGATTGTGAGTAGATATACATAGGTTTGTATATTAGTTTTGACTCTTGCCCTTAAAAAAGTTAAGAGTTGAGAGATATGTTTAATAGTGATTCTTATGGAGTGAACATAGGCAAAGAGGCTGAACCACTATAAATTCTGTGTGTGCTCTGCTTTTTTGCTCTATTTTCTATCTTCTACAATTCCATTTTACATTTTGCAAATTTATATTTTTTTTAAATTTTGTAAAATTAATTTCTAAAATGTTCACTATTAGAAATCTACACTTGCATATAATTCTGTTTCATTAAAAATTTGATCAGAAAAATTTGAGACACTTAGTTCATCCTCCCTCTTGAATGTCTTTTGGGACTTATAATATGCTTTTTGAGCACTGAAATCAACATCTCCTATTTAATACTTGACAAGTGAGCGTAAATAATAATAGGATTAGTATCACTATTTAAAAATACATACTTTAAATGAGATGGTAAAGGTTTGAGATTAGATTTCTTCTCATTTTCTAAAAGTTCTAATGATGGATCCTTGGGTTCATTCTAATCATAGTCCTTTTCCAGCTCTTGCTTTACCTCTTTACTCAACACTTTATCCAGATTAGAGTGCATTAAAAGCTCTTTAATAGATCATCAAGGAGCAATTCTTCTTGTATCTCCTCAGCACACTTATTAATAAAATCTACAAAATACACAGCTTCTTCAAAATCTTGAGAAGGATGCTTCATAACTCGATTCATATCGAACACCATTTCTTCATTGAACCAAAGAGTGATAGTTTAGCCATGCACATTAATCAAAGCTATTGTTGTGTTCAAGTATGATCTTCCTACTATAAGTGGCACTTTTTTATCTTCCTCTATCTCTATCCACTAGCTAAAATGTCATGTGAGTTTCCTTAATATCACTTAAGTTCAATTTCCTACAAATAGAATAGGGTATTAAATTTATACTAGCACTAAGTTCACATAAGGCATTACCAACAAATTATCTCCTAACTCACAGGATAAAATAAAACTACCTGAATCCTCTAATTTCTTAGGAATTTTATTAGAGATTAAAGTACTATAATTTTTTGAAAGTTGAATAGTCCCAAACTCATCTAGATTTTTCTTATTAGATCAAAGTTCCTTCATAAATTTTGCATACTTAGGTATATAAAACAAAGCTTTAGCCAATGGCAAGTTCACATGCAATTTCTTAAATTTGTTCAAGATCTTTTCTAATTGCTCATTATTTTTCTCTTTTCGAGCTAGTGAAGGAAAAGGAAATTTAGACCATTTATTGGAATAACATTAGAGTTTAAAACTAATTTACCTTATACTTAGAAGGTGGTATCTTATCAACATTTTATGAGTTAGAATTACTTATCTGCATTATCGACTCCACCTTAGTTGAAGAAGACTTAATTAATTATGCATTATCCAATTGCTTACCACTCCTTAATGAAATCACCTTAGCTTCCTCCTTTGGATTCCTATCCACTACTGATGGAAATGTCCCTTGTGCTCTGTTCTTTAAAGAATTAGCCAATTGCCCCAACTAAGTCTCATGATTCCCTATAAAAGCATCTTGATTTCTATTCCATTATTTTTGTCTTTCCACATTGCATCTTAATTGGACATGAATTTTGTTTGATGAGTCATGAAACTAGCAAATATCTCTTCAATATTAAGGTTTTTTTTCCATAGGTAGTAGTGGTCTTCCTTGAAAACCAGGTGGCTAAAAATTTTGGGGAGCTTGCATCGGTTGGTAAGGTACTTATGGGGGATGGTAGGTCTGATGGTAAGTGGAATTTAGGTTGAATGGAGCTCTCACTTGATTGTTGAAAGATAAAGCTTGATTTCATCCCTCTAAAAACAATTTGGGTGATTCATCCACATTGGATAATAATGATCACTATATAGGTCATTCCTATTAAAGTCATGAATAACATTGACATCTCCATTTCCTTGAGTATATGCCTCATTCGCCTTCAACTCACTCGCTACATTACCTCCATCAAAACTTCTACTTTCTTGAGAAATAACTGCTACATTTTGCACTTTAAGTCTGCTCAACTCTCTTTTTTTGGAGTTTCATTTGAGCTCTAAACATGGTTACTTCATTTACACTATATACTTCTTATCTCTTAGTTATGATTCTTATACTAGCTTATTATGCATCATTCATAGCCATCTCATCTAAGAGTAAAAATACCTCCTTCAAAATCTTGTTCATAAACTCCCACCTGAAGCTTAATCTAACAAAGATTTAGTAGTTTGGTTCACATCGGTATAAAAAGTAGACATTAATTGATGAATGGCTATTTTATGGTGATAACTCTTAGTAAGTCTCCAAAACCTCTCCTAAGCCTCATGAAAGGTGCAACGCTCCCTCTTGTTACATTTTATTTACATATTATTTCAGTAAATTACTTGTACAAAGCACATATATACATATAAGTTAACATGCTTAAGGTATATTCACAATTAATTCATTACATATATTCCAAATTCTTTACATTAAACATTAAAGAAAATAACTCTACACCAAAATTAGTCTTCACTCGCTTTACTCTCTAGTGGCCTGCAGATGTTGGTTTAAAAATTGGTTCCTCAGATCTACACCCATAGACCAACACGAGAAAAATATCCATGCTAAGCAATGGCTCAATAGGGAGCAAAAACAATGCAGTCAACTTTTTGATGAAGTCTCACATACAAATAGTATAATACCAATGAACATTACATAATAGCATTTAATAATTAGCTTATCTTAACATATCATAATTCACACGTAATCACTATGACAGTTCCCAGCATTAACCCACACTTCAGTATATTTCTTAATTATACTACAACATTTAATGAAAATCATTAACACTACTATAAGGCACTAACACACTTACACTATTGATCACTCATCATTATTCATTAATTAATTCACTTTCATGTTACAAAACACATACACTCATAGGAATAGTCTCATGCAGTAAGAAGTATTTCACTATCATTTATCAATAATACTAACAATATCACTAAGAGACACTAGCATTACACTGAGACCCAAAGGCATTTGCACTATTAATCACTTATTAATAATTATCATTTTAATCACTTTTATTGTCTAAATTCCCATTAATAGTGGATACGGGTACAAATATTCGACATTGACAACCAGTATTGTACACTCGAGACATGATAGTCTCGGAACACTCAATACCAAAAGGTATTGTATCACCAAGCACCTTTCGGTGTAACACTACAGTTGTAGCTACAATCACTATCCCATTTATATGTATGCCAATCTATCCATTACTATGTGATATTTAAGCTTTCAATAAATTATTAATCACTCAAGAACATCACACTTAATACATTTAGAATCATAGAGTTAATACACACAATAAAACATAAATAATATCATTAAAAATCTATACTCAATTACACTTAAAATACAAATTAACATGGTTATCATTTATCATTCAACATGGAATGCTATACATACCATTTATCATGTTCATTCACATTTATTAATTTTATAAATTCTTATGCACTAAGTTTTAATCTTTAACTTTACTAATTTATTATGATCTACATTCATTTTATGTCACATATTACTCTTTTTTATGTTTAAAACACTCTAAACGAGTTTAGGAAGGTTCCAGTATGCTTTGGTGATAATTCAAGCGCTGAAAATCAAATTTAAGAGGAAAAAAGGTAGGATCGTGGTGGCCAATATTTTGTTGTGATCGTAAGATAGGTGCAAATTTGATTTTGGAAAGGCTCATGGTGGTTACCAATTGGTTGTGACCGTGACATCCATTTTGCCCCAAGAATCCTAAAGGCAAATTTTCAAGTTCAATTTGTATGCCATTTTAGACTTAGTAAACAACATTTTTGGGCAAAGTGATCTACAAAGTTATTTCTCTATGTCTCTAGTTTCCAAATCATTATCAATTAATCAATTCTAACCTCTAGATCTGAAGATATTCACAAAACAACACAGACTGCTCCTAATGGCAGGGCGACAAACATTATTCAACTTTAAGCTAAATTTTAAAAGCTTTAAAGATAGAATTAAGTCTTAGTTTTTTGAACAAAGTTATAGATATACCTCTTATATCTCATTCTCATTATATTACTTATTCATGCACAATTAACATTTCCACACCATAACAACATCTTTACCTAGCTTTATCGCAAATAATTTAACCATTATATCACATACATTTGCTTAAATTAATTAAAAATATACTAAGGAAAAGAAAAATCTCAAACCTCTTTAGCAATCTCCAATCCTTCCTTTAGTCTTTTTCTCTTTATTTTTCTTTACCCTTGCTAGATTCTCCAACTAAAATATGTTATAAACACACGTCAATTTCCAAATCCCATTTATGATTTCAGCTTCTCGTGTTTAGAATAAATAAAGGACCAAACTTGAACTAAAATCCTATAATAACTTACCTCAAATTAGCTAGGATACACAAACCTTTTTTAGGCTAAACAATGAACAAAAGAATGGCATAGGGAGAAGAAGAAAATGTTGGAATTCCTTGGCCAAAAGTGGCCAACAAACCCCATAAAAAGGGTAGATTTTTTTCCTTTTCTTGGTTTCTCTTCATTCTTTTAGAGATGTTACATGCCTTCATTTCATTGGCTTATAGTTTGACCAACTCAAATTGCACTTTACTTGCCCTTATTAAACTTAATTACCAATTACACAACCTATTAACTTTTTTTAATACATTCATCCCTACTTCTTTAATAATAATACACATTTAACCCAAAATTTATAATTTATGAAATTAACCTTCACTTTTACATTAATACTAATTATGTCCCGTTTGCATAATTAGCAATTATTTTACACTGACACCTTTTTAATCTCTATCTGCATTATACACTAATCCTATTAGGGTATGTTTTAGGGTCGTACAAAAGGGCTCCTTATAAAGTTTTTGGAAGATATATATACTATTTTTGATATTTACCATCTTAGTAAGGGGAAAATAATCTTACTAAAATTTTTTCTTACATTTGCTCCCATGATTGAATAGATTGACTAGATAACATTTGTAACCAATTCCTAGCCTTGCCAATAAGAGTGAAAGGAAATAATTTCAATCGAATAACATACGGAAAACTCCTTGAACATGTACCGTCTCACTAATCTGTAGAAAAATATCTAAGTATTGAGCTGGATCCTCAATATATGATCTTGAAAATTAATTCTTTTGTACCATTGTAATGGTGGTTGGTTTTATCTCAAAATGATTATTTTGAGGTAGTGTGATGTTCATGTGCTCGTCATTCCACTTAGAGTTGGCATAGTCCCTAATCATCCTCGATCTCATCCCATTTCCTTAGACTTTATTTAGGTTTTTCTATATTTGATTATGAATAACTTACCCTTCCAGCAGTGGTGGTTAGTCATTGGGAGGTGGATCATCTTATGAAATATCTGACGAGTTCATATTTTCTCTTTGTTGTCATCTTCATCTCTACAATAGCTTCTCAATCTCAGGGTCGATGGGTATAATTAGATTATCTCTTACTATGCACTATTGACACTTGAAAATAATAAAAGAATAAAAAATAAAGAAGAAAAAGAAGAAGAACACATAAAATCCACTATAAAATCTAAAATAAATGCCAATCCTCGACAACGGGGCCAAAAACTTAACCGGTGTTTAGTAAGTGTACTAAATCGGCTGGTAATATAAAAAATAAGTTTAAAATCCTTAAATATTGTACCCAATAGATTATATATTTTAGATTTTGAAACAAGTAAAATGTGAAAGAATTTCTCAAGTTTTTAAAGATAATTGATTAATTAAACTAAATAAATTTAAACAATTAAGTAAATTTAACACTAAGACTGAATTAAAATTATCTAAAAACATAATTAAACTAAATTAATGATAAAAATCAATGACTAAAATACTTTCGTTAAGGGAACTATCCACCTCGCCTCTCACTAATATTGACTCAATTTGAAAATAATAAAAGTTGTTATGAAAAACCAATTTTAAAAATAAATATCTTATTCAAAATATTTTTCTAGAATAATAGATACCTTAAATAAGGATAATCAAATACCTAGAATACACTTCTGATTTTAAACTCCTAAACTTCAATTAAATCTTCTTTCGAAACACTTAACTTCCATTTATTCTTAATTCACTTTCTTAAATCTAATATACTCATGATTATAAAACCCCTGCCTCAATTTTCAGAACACAGCATTTGATTAACACAAGAAAATAAGAATAAGAACATGTACATCATTGACCATGACTTAAATTCACATTAAACCATTTATCCAATACATTGAATATAAATCAAACCATAATCAAAGATTTAATTATGCATAGGAATTAAGAAAAAATAACTTATATTGAAAATAAGCTCAATTACGAATCATTGCAATAAGAGAAAGAGAGCTTAAGTTTTTCTCAACAAAAGTAAGAGACTACTCACTCTTCATGATCGAAAATGAATTAAAGAATGAAAAATTGAATATTGTACTCATGAGAGAACTTTTGACTGGATCTTCTACTCTTGAGGAACAACAGAGAAACATGCTTGAAAAAACCCTATAAAGTATAGCTAAGCTAAAGAATTGAAGTAAGAAAAATAAAACTAAGTCTAAGTTGAGATTTTTCTGTCTAACTTTTGATATCTGACTTAAAAACATTTAAAAATCTAATTTTCCAAGAGTCCAGCCGCCACCCAATCACTTGAAGCTGCAAAAAGCTTCTTAAAATTGTAGTTTTTGTCAAATTAACCTGGTGGGACCATGGAGTGACCCAGTCGGGTTCATCCAATTAGTCTTAAAGGATTCAATGTGACCCAATTAGACTTTTTAATGGTCCATTCGAGTCCTCAGCTACTATAACACATAAAAATTGCTTCCTCTAACTGGACTGAATCATCACATTAGTCCAGCCGGGTTGATTTCATTTTTTCAACTCAAAAACCTGCAAAAAGCAATCAAACTAACATTCAAACACTATTTTCTAAACACACAAACTTTAAACATAAAAATACATAAATTAACATGAATGAACTACAAAACATACCTAAAAACATAGATATAATTTAGGACTATTAGTAACCAAAAACCTAAAATGTAAAAATAAAATAATGTAACCGAGTCCATCGGTTTAGTTAATCGAAAAATCGTTTCGATTTTGGATTGATTTTACGATTAACCATATTTTCGTTTTTTTTGCTTATCCATAATAAATATACCCAAATTATTAAATTACCTTACCTTTATAGCTAGTATTTTTACTGTCTTCTTCACTTGCTGATTTTGTATCTCAAATGACTTTTGCATTTTAATATATCAAATAAAAAAAATAGATGTTAATGTAACGTAAATCTAAATTAAACACATTGAATATAAACATTCTAATATATATTTTACCTATTTCAAACAATCTCACATACTCATAAAATGCATACTTCTTTCTTACACCTACTTTAACATATAATATGAATAATATATCAATAAAATAAATCATATTTATATTTTGTCATTATTGTATAAAATTATATTATAAAAAAATAAATACAATAGAGTTGATAAAAAAAAAAGACAAACAATTAATTTCTTTCGCCAATAAAGAAATTGTGGAAGCAATTCCAGCTTACAACTTCTGTGTTTTACTTAATAAATGATTCAATTTCTTCCCCAGTAAATAAACTCGAGTCTATTTATATAGCTTTTGTGGGTTTTTTTTTTCAACCAAATCATCAAAATTAGGTGAAAAAAAATCTGACAACACTGCAACTATAGCTAACTATTGCGGTTTCAGTATCAGCTATTAGATCTAAAACTGCAACAGGTTGTTGTTTCAGACCTTATAGCGGATACTGAAACCGAAACAATTTGTTACAATTTCAGTTTTATCTAAATTCTGCCATCCATGAGTTTTACTTCTAAAACTGTAATAACGTGTTGCGATTTAAAAAAATAATCTGTTTTCCAAAATATTTTTAAGTGCATCTTACTTTCCTAAATATATATTTTTTTAAAAAATGTTATTTAAAAAAATTCCGTGTTATTTGGTGGTTTGCTGCCAGTTGCAGCCATCCAAAATCTTTATAGAATCTTTCTAGAACAATTGATTATTCCCTAGTTAGTCTTGTCAAATCACGTAGTTTGTTACATCCCTTCAAGGTTGTTTTTCTTTTTTTTTTTTATCGAGGGAATATATGAGTTTAGAATTTTCGATCAAATTTTAACAGCTATAGAAAATTATTGATAACTTGATTTGAAAATTGATGTCAGCCATAGAAAATTATTGAAAACTTGATTTGAAAATGATGTGATCTATAAAAAAAATACAAATTTATTAATAGTTTATTAACAAACTTAAAAACAACGGACATTGGTTGCAATTAACTACCACACAATCACATCAAAAGATAAGGAAAAAAATCAACATAAAAATTGGATACGATTTAGCCACAAATATCTATAATCTCCGACATGAGTAGAGACCAATACTTCCACGGCAAATCCAAAAAATTTCCAAAGTTTCAAACCTTATAACTTGTAAATGTTTTATCAATTTAGGTTGCACTGTAAGGATGGGTTAGGAAAGCATTTTATTTTTTTATTTTTATTTATTTAAAAATAAAATCAAAACACTTTCAGTTTTTTCGTTTTGATTTCTGTAAAAATTAAAAAATAATTTTTATACCAAAAATAGAAATTAAATTTTTTTAAATTGTCGTTTTTAGGATTTTACTTTTGTTAATAATTCAATTATTTTATTCTCATTAATTCCACCGTTACCATTATCACCACACTATCGCTGCCGTTGTTGTCGCCACTGTCGCCATCATTGCCATCACTACCATACCGCCACCATCACTAGACCGTAGCCGCTACCATCAAACTATCGCTACTACCGCCGCCGCCACCATTACCACCGTCACTGCCATCATCACACCGTCGCCACTGCTGCCATCGTCACACTGTCACTAGCCACCACCTTTGCCATCGCTACCACCACCATCAAACCGCCACCATCACAGCTACCGTCGTTCGTCACCACCGCTACTGTTGCTGCCATCACCAAATTACTGTCACTACCACCACACTACTATTGCCATCATCGCCATTATCACCACTATCTCTACTTTTGCCACTACTGCCTCTGTTCGTCACCACTATCGAAATCATTATCATAATATACATATATATATATATATATATATATATATATATATATATATATATATATATATATATATATATATATATATATATATATATATATATATATATATATATATATATATAAAGTATGATACAGTTTTTAAATATATAAAATATTTTTTTAAAAAAATAGATAATTAAAACTAAAAATAACTTTTGAATTTTAAAAAATAAAAAACTTAAAATCTACAATTTTACAGAATGCACCTTAAGATTTTTTTAATCAGATTAATTACAATTTAAATCCATCCAAATTCAAAATATAAGATTAACATAAATTATCTTAAAATTCAAATTTTGAAGTGAAAAATTCTTGCCTAGACTGTCTAAACTTGGTCCATAATTTTTTTTTATCAAACTAATGATAAATTATCGCTAATGGATGCTAATTATCCCTCCATTTTTTTCAACTAACTTATTACGCATAATAATTTTTTTATAAATTTGATCTATAAAATTTTTATAAATGACTTTTTTCTTTTGAAGTATGAGAGAGAAAGTAATGAATTATAAAAATATCACAAAATTATAAGTGAATAATATAGAATTTTATAACAAAAAATTAACAAAGAAATTTCATTAAATATTTGAAATTGTGAATCTGAATTTATTTATTTTTATCTCTTACAAATAGTTATAGATTATTTCATCATACATGAAAATCATTAAAAATATTTTATAATTTTGCATGAAAACCACGATTAAGAAAAAAATCATATGAAAAATATTTTATCCGGAAGTTGTCATCCTGGACCTTGCATGGTTAGGTTCTGACCACAGACCCGTCCTATTGAGTCTTGAAAATGTTTCAGCCCCTAAGCATAATCGACCTTTTTACTTCCTCCAAGTATGGTTGACCCACCCCGACTTCAAAAACTTTGTTAGTAGTAGTTGGAATGTGGATGATGGTCTTATGACTTCAATTAATAACTTTGTTAGGAAACTAAAACAATGGAATTTCTCTTCCTTTGGAAACATCTTCCATAAGAAGAAAATCCTTTTAGCTTGTATCTCTAGTATCCAATGAGCTCTCACCTACAGGCAGTTCTCTATTCTTGAAAATTTATAGGTGGAACTCAAATCAAAACTATACCAAATTATCTTACGTGAAGAATTGCTCTAGTTTCATAAATCCAAAAGTGATTGGATCTTATGGGGAGATAAGAACACATATTTCTTTCACCAAAGAACATTCTGTCGAAGAAAGAGAAATAAAATTGAATATGTATAAGACAACGATGGGGTTTGGCAGAGCGATCTTGTCCTTTTTTACACCTTGGCAATCAATTTCTTTTTTACTCCTGATGACTGTCTCTCCCGACCTTAGTACTTCTTTCGAGGCTAATTCCCTTGCCTTGAAGACAAAATGGCTGGCCTCAACTAGGAGTACACAAATGAAGAAATTTGGAATGCTCTCTTTGGTATAAAGCCTTGGAAATCTCCTGGGATTGATGGCCTTCAAGCGAGTTTTTTCCAATCTCAATGGCAAGTGGTTGGTGCAGATGTCTATAAAGAGGTCAAGCACGCTCTTTAACGAGGAAATGGATCCTTGCATGAACAGGACCCTCATTTATCTCATCTCAAAAATTAAAGTGCCTAAAACCTTTTCTCATTTTTGTCCTATTTCCTTGTGTACAATCCTTTGCAAGATTATTACCAAAATTATAGCCAACAGGATCAAAATACTCATGCCTTCATTAGTGGGACCAACCCAAATGAGCTTTATTCTAGGATATCCTATCACAGAGAACATCATTATAACCTAAGAGGTCATTCATACAATAAAGTTGAAGAAAGGTAAAGTCAACTTTATGGAAATCAAGGTAGACTTAGAAAAGGCCTATGATAGAATTAGTTGGGAGTTCCTTCAATACAACCTGTTGGAAATTGTCTTGGCTACCCGGCTCATTATGGTAATCATAGACTGTATATCCTTTTCCACCATGCAGTTACTGTAAGGACTACCCTAGATCCTCCTACTATTTATTATCCTATTTACTCCCTTACACATTACAAGACTATTAGCACAATTGTCAAGTTGGTTCACACTATTTATACACATACATCCTCAACATATTATAAGGAATTAAAAGAACATTACACTTAGTACGCTACACTATCAACTATACCGTTCTTTACATTAAGGATTACTTAATACAATATGATAATTATAAAGATAAAATAAAGTACACTATATATTTTAGCTCTTCCTATCTCTAGTGCTGGCCTTATAGTAGTAGATCTTATCCCTGCAGATCGACTTCTAGCTTCCTATACCTACACGGATAAAATTTCGTGCTAAGCTATATAGCTTAGTAGGGAACAATAAATGCATAAACAACCACTCACAATGGTCATTTTTAATCACATGATAAACAACACTAACGTCAAGATATTGTAATCATATTAATCCACATACAAGGATTACAATATCAATGCCAATATCAAGATACATTAATCTTGTTAAACAACACACCATGATATTAGTATTGAAAGGCAGTTACAACATCAATCCATATATCATATGTAATCTTATAATAATCCTATACAATGATAAATCATAATGAACTAATCAAGTTTTATCATCATTACATATACTATTAATTTATTTTGTGAAATGCCTGCTAAAGTTCTATGGGTGTGGATAACGGGAGCTGTGGATACCCATAGGTATCAAACATATAAATACCTGAAGGTATGAAATCTGCGGACCCAAATGGGGTCAAGCCTGTGATCCCAAATAAGGATAAATTATAGATCCAAATGGGGTCAACTTTAGCAGCTGCGACTGCAATCCTATAGGCATACCTATCTATCCACCACCAAGTTCTATATGCAGGCAATTAAATTCTTTTACTTTATCTGACATTACTTTGCTTTACTCTATTCAATCAACTATGTATATGTACATATATCATATACAAAGTAATTCTAATCATACAAATGTTATTGTATAGCAATGAGTAAAGTATCATGTATTACTTGCCTATATATCAATGTCATGTAAATCAAATAGTTTAACATATATCTTAATCATAACATAACACTCACCATCACGCATATGATTCTCACTATCTTGCTTGAATAATTATTTATCATCTTATGAAAGCATACCTTTGCAATTTTTCCATGATTTATCTTCATATACCATAGTAGTTAGTCCTATCAATACATAATCATATAAAGATGATACTTAGGCATATATATGATCAATATCCTACAATCAATGGGGTTAGTTGCCTTTAAATATAAACATTCATCTATATCATTACACAAAGATCATGTTATAAATATTTAATCTTACATGATGACTTACTGACCTTAGGTGACTCATCCATGAATCTGATGTTCCCTATACAATGTGTACATTGCTACTACCATTCTTTACTTGCAATGTAACACCCTTATCAAAACAGTCTTTTTTGATGCAAGATTTAGCGGTAAATGGTAAAATTTTTTTCTTTTTATTTTTTTCTAATTCAAAATTCATTTAATGCCAAACAATTTCTATTCAATTTAATATTTTCAACTCGTAGACTTATAACAATTTAAATTATTATTCAATTCCCAAATTTCGGCAGCACAACAACTAGAACTTACTAGCCTCCTGAAAAATCAAACAATCCATACAACTTCTCAAAGGCACAACAGATCATATCAGATAATAATATACATGTCATTCACTAGCTTACCATCACACTTATACAAACATAACAATATTTGCAATTTCATAAATGCTAACCCAAAGAAAAATAGATAAATCTTTATCTTTGCTACTTAAGTATATAAATGTCGAACATACTAATATAATCACACTAACTTTTCTTCTTCGATCTCTACTTCCTTATGTACCAAACTCCCGCAATACTTCAGAACCTGCACGCAGTAAACACTACGTGATGAGCACTAGAAATGCTCAGTGGTGACTACTAATCCTAGAATTTCTTAATTAAAGCATAATTACGTATATTATGCAACTTTTACCTTTATTTTAATAGAATGTCTTTTAGATTTATTAACACTAATTTCAATTGTTTTCTAACGTTTTGGTAATTATATATGTTTTTTTGGTTCTATACTTCATCATTTACTTTCCAATACTTTTCTTTTACAGTTTAATTATACACATTATCTTTGCTTTCCTTAATTTTACTTATGCTTAATTCTTATCATTCATTTTTTTTTTGTAGTTCACATTACATCTTTGAACAATATTCCTGGCTTGGTCATTTCAATACAATTATCATTTTGTTACATCTTACATCATGAGGTATCCTTTTAATGGCAATACTTGTTTACTATTCAACTTCGTTCTTGATTTCAGAGTTATCCTTTTTAAATGCCATAATTTACATCTTAACCTTTAATCTTATTCTTTCCTTTTTACTTTAACCTTTTTCTCTGATTAACATATTGCAATTTTCAAGGCTTTTAACTTTTAATGCAAAGTGATACAGGTATTTGGAACATTTTGCATATAGATCGTTATTTCCTTTCCTTGTTTTACAATTGAGCTTTTTAAGCACTTATTTTAGAATTATTATCTTTTTCCCTTATTAACTGAATAATAGTTTTTCTTTTGGTCATTTTACTTTTCATTTAGCTTTTACTTTCGAAATTTCATTACTTAGTCATATTTTTATACTTAAATACAATATTTTTATTTTTGAACTTTAATTACAAAATTAGTACTAGTTTACGAATTTCTCATTTTCAAAATAATAATTGGTACACAACACCAATTTTTTTTTCATGGATCTTTTCATATAACTTTTCATTTTAATTCCTTTTTTCTTTACAAAGATTTATTTTTATGAGTTGTACAAACATTACTTATCATTTTATTCTTATAAATTATTTTCTTTTCATTTTTTTCATTTTTTTTACAACCTTTGGGAACAATTTCAGTTTTATCCCAAAGTTTTCATTCTTCTTCAATCATGTTCTTTTTCATTTATAACAATTACATTCAATTTACTTTTATAATTCAGATTTATTAATTTCAATATGCTCCTAGTGCAATATGACAGGACTCTCAAAAAGGATATGAGGGACATGGACACTGAACAAATTGAGAAATGATCCCGAAAGATCAAGTCTCACAGAGCAGATATCATATACACTATCACTTTCACTTTAACACTGAAGCTATGGAGATCGGAGATCTTACCCATAGCAAAGTAAGTCGCAATGACTTGCACCGCGATATAAAGTGTTCCTATGGCTAGCCAATTATATCCTCAATAAGAATATCACTATCTGACTATTGCTAAGGGCAAAAACAGTCAAAAACTTTCGAAATGATTTTCAAACTTTCAATAATTTTAATTTCTTTCCTTTTTCTTAAAATATTACTTTTTGTCAATCACACTCTTTTTTAGTGCTTTTGACTATACAATAACTTTTTCTTTTTAATTATTTTTTCTTGAATTATTTTACAAAAATTTATTATGAACACTTAATAATTTTCGAATATATAACTTTTGAAATTACTTACTTTTGGACAAATATTCTTTTCATACTTTTATAAACTTGGTGAATTATATTGTTACAATTCACCATTTCTTCTTTGTCTTTAACACTTTACATTTTATGAATTATTGCTTTTTAATTCAATAATTTACTTTTACATTCATTTTATCCTTTTTGACTTTTAAATAATTTTTTTACTTTATCGGTCTAAAATGGCAATTGATAGAAATTTGAAACACTTTTATATGGACTGTGAATTATTTATAATAATTTATCATTTTATTCGAATTATGAATTATTTTATAATAATTCATTATGATTATTGTATTCATTATTCTTTTTATTTTTTCAAAAATTCATCATTTGCTTTCTTCATTTTCTTTATACGAAATGTAAATTAAATTACATTAATTTAACAACTTTTAATTGTTTATTGAATTATTTTTCAATAATTTAATATTTCATTTAAGCATGTTTCATATTTACTTTCTAAAATATTCTCATAAATCACATAAATTTCATAAAAATTTGTGTGAACATTGTTCTTCAATTATTATCATTTTGCTTATTTTATGAATTATTTTATCATACTTCATCATATACAGTATATACATATACTTAAAAATTCTCTAAAATTTTCATAAATTCCTTTAAAAATTTATGGGCAATTCATTTTATACTTATTATCATTTTATAACATAATTTAACAAAAATTTACTATTTTTAACAATTACATCATTTAATAAAATATTCTCAAAATATTCATGTAATCCCTATAAATTTCATAATAATTTATGGATTATTATTTCATATTCTCTACGAAATTAGGACTTAATTTTATTAATTTACAACACAAATAATTCCTTTCCTTTAAAAGTGAATTTTTGGTTCATATAGGAAATTTCTTAATAAAGTTCCTTAACTCAATTGGCACATTATACTAAGCTTAATTAAAATATAATTGAACAATTATAACATTAATTTCAATTTTACTCAATAATTCAATATTTTTTCTTAATAAATTTAAAGAAAAAATTTAACTAATTAAAGGATTTCATAGTCACATACCTTAAGGGTTGAAGTTGCCTTAATTTGCTAAATAATTTACTCGTCGGACTAGTCACTGGAGGTTCGCTGGTGACAATCCGACACTGCCATCTTGTAGATCGAAACCTCTTGACTTCATTTTCGGTGGTCACGTGCCAATCCACCAGCTAGTTTGGTCGAAATTGGAGCCGAAAAGTTTCGCCTCCTCCATAACTGATCTACCCATCATCGGTGAACGAGCAAGAGTGGTGGGTACTGGAAGACTCATCTCGTCGTTGGGAGTTGATTGATGGTGGTGCTCGGCATGAGGAATGGTCGATGTGAGGTGGGTTTGCGTCATCCTTGCCTTGCATCGTCGCCTGCTTCTTTCTTTTTTTTTCATCTGCTCATCATCTTTTTTTTTTGTTTTCTTTACTCATTCTTATCTTTTTATTTTACCAAGTTTTTATCACCATTTGTGGCCAAAGTCAGTTGTCCCGAAATTTTTAAGGACTTGGAGTTTTCTTTTTTTTTCTTCTACTAACTTTTTTTTTCAAAGTTAGTGGCCATTTTTGGCCAAAATCCATTGTCCCGTAATTTTTTTCTCTCACTTTCAAAGCTCTTATTCATTTAAAATCAATTCCATAATTCTTATCATATCAAAAATAGGTGGGGTATAAATTTTTGGCTCAATTGGAATCAATTATCGGTCCGATTTAAATTTATCAATCCAATTCGATAACTGCCAATGTCACCGAAAAATTCAATTCTTATTACCAAAATATTCTATACAAAATTCAAGGTAGACTACAAAATTTGGCAATATGCGGAATTCATTTTTTATTTTTAAAAATTTACACAAAATTAAGTCACCTTCCCTATCTAAAATATTGACTCGCTACCTTTTTCGTATTTTTGACTTTTTCAGGCTTATTTGACATCGGTTTTGTAATACCCCTAAAAGTATCCTAAGAGGGATAGATGATTATTTTGCATAAGATAGAGGTTAATTATGTGAATAATTAAAGGAAAATTGTAAATTAAGGATATAATTAAAAAGTTAAAGTAAAAGTTTTATGGTAGAAATGTAATAAGTAAAAAGGTTAAAGACTAAAGTAAGAAACAAAAATACAAAGAGGCATTAAAGTGAACTTTACCAAGATTTTTGTTATCAACCAATAAGAACAAAACACTTGTGTGGCTAAAGAGGAGAGAAGGAAAAGTGGTCTTCTTCTTCTTGTGGTGGCTGGCCATTTGGCCGAAGGAATTCATTTTGTTTTATTTCTTTTCTTTCTTTCCTTCTTTGTTTTCTTCTTCTCTCCTTAAAGAGGCTTTTGTGCTCTAAATGGAAAAAGGGTTGTCGATGATAAAGAGAAAGAGAGAAATAATTAATTTATAGCAACTTAAGGCTAGGAGCAAGAAGATATGAAGGAGAAAGATAAAGAAGAGAGAGAAAGGTAAAGCTTGAAAGGTTAAAGCTTAAAGAGGTATGAGAGCTTAACCTTACTTGTATATGTTTTTTCTATATAAATAATGTGATATTAGTAATATATGATGTTATAGTAAGTGAATATCATGAAAAATAGAGGTTAGACTTGATGGAAAACTGAAATGGGAAGTTTTGTTGAAGATAGGGGAAAACTGTTTTAAGGTTCATTAGACCAGTCTTCACTAAATTAATGATATCTTGAGTTATAGTGATTGTAATTAAGAAATTCCAATTGGAGATGAAAATAAACACATATATATTCATTTCATATGCAGGACATGACCCTTGAATCAATTTTTATAATAGTTAAAAATTAGCTTGGAACCGGGTCATGACCGCTGCCTCTGTCATTAGAAGCAGTATTTGGTTTTTTGTGAATAACTTGATATTTATAGCTCTTATTGGGGTGATTTTTTATTTTTTAGAAACTAGAAAGATATATCTACAACTTTGTAGAAGAAAGTTTTCTCTAAAAATGACATTTTCTGGGTCAAAAATGGCATAGAAGTTGAGACAGAAAATCTGTCTCTGGGCGATTTGGGCCTCACGGTTACTAGGTTTTTCATAGTAACCGTGAGGTACCCCAGTTTTCAGTCCAGACCCTAAAGATGACTTACCTTACGGTTACTAAACATTTAATAGTAACCGTGACCCCTTTAAAAAGTAAAGAACACGGTTATTACTCATCCGGTAATGACCGTGAAGTAGTTTGGCGTAGTCCAGACCCAAAAGTGCAATTAGGTCACGATTACCATGAATTTGGTAGTAACCGTGACCCCTAAATTATGTCTTATTCCACGGTTACCATGAATTGATAGTAACCGTGACCCTCCTTCAAAGTCCAAAACTTGAAAGTAAAAGATGCATTATGAGGCTTAAGATTAACTCCTTTATTCCTAAAATCTTATAGATTACCTTAAACATAAAATATATGGTAAAGAATAACAATAAGTATATGAAATGTATAAGTAAAATAGGAATAAAGTTATAGTAATTGATGTATGGAAATGTACCCTTGAATATGATTGTACTATACTGATTATTGATATGTACTTTTGACTATGACATGATAGTTAAAGAATATTACTATATTGATTGATTTATCATACCATATGATGAATTATATACTATGAATCAAATGATACATGAGATATGATTAATTGCCTGCAATTAAAAACTTGGTTGTGGATAGATAGGCATGCCTATAGGGTTTTAGTCGCAGCTGCTTCTGTTTGACTCTTATGAGTCTTCTGTATGTCTCTACATGAGACTTCTGATTAGATACCTTCGGGTATCCATTACTCCCGTTATCCACACCCACAGGAATTTACGCAGGTCATTTATGCAAATAATGATATGCATATACAGTTTGAAATCTGTTACTGTTCTGACTAAATGATACAGTTATATCTTTATCAATCCAGTAAATGCATTGTATTTTATTGTTGTTAAATGATTGGTGATAACTACTGTGTGTGGTTATCAATATGTTATTTCTGTTCCCCACTAAGCTTTATAGCTTAGTACGGGTGTTTATCCATGTAGGTGCTTGAAGTCAAGGTGCTTTATGTTGGGACAAGAGCTGCTAATGTAAAGCCAACTCTAGAGATAGGAGAGAGTCAATTATATTTGTAATTCATTTTCTTTTTGTATTTATTATGTTGTACTAAAGAACCCCAATTAAGAGAACATTTTAATTGATTTTATAGAATACTTAATGTAATACTTTGTATTTTCTCATAGTATATTGAGGTGTGCATGTGAAAATAACAATAACAACTAACAGAACTATAAAGGAAATAAATTATCCTATGTAAAAGAACTTATAGAATGAAAAGTTTGGGTGGACTAGTGCGGTCCTTACAGGTTTCACTTCAAATTTTAACCCCGAACTCACCATGACAAATACTTTCTGATGGTCTTATATAATATTTTTGAATTTTGGATGTACTTTTCGGCCCGAAAAATACTATTTATTATCAAAAAATATTGTTCACGGCTAACCCGATGTTGAGGCCATTACATGCAAGCACCCACCTAGTATTGTATTGACACATACAACTTGGTTTTATGCTAATCACGCCTCCACTTACTCATAGTTTACCTTCCTAGTTCACTTTTATAGTCTATTAGATCATAAATAATCATCTATATATTCTATCATAATCACATATGTGTCAAACAGTTATCTTATTTAATACCTTAGCAAAATGCATAATGAAAGACAATAGCATATATGAATTTAAATACTTTATAGCCCAATACTTGTACATTTTTTGTAAAACAAGAAGTGAGAATAAAACTTTAGTCAAGCTTAACTATTTTCAAAGAGTAACCATTTTTAGACCTGATCAAATGTTGTACATGTAATTAATTAATTAAAAATTAAACCATCATAACATAGAAACCTTTCTTCTATTAATTTAGTAGTTATGTAAAGATAGCAACAACAACTATTTGATATAAATTCCTATTACCATAATAGAAATAGATTATTACAATATAATTTGATCAAACCATATAATCATAGGTTAAAATCATATATCATTATGTTATCATATTTTAAATTAAACTATTTAAGAAAAACCTTATTAAAATTAATGCCATGGTTAAACTATTTATTATTTTTAATTTAAATAAAGCCAGAAAACCATCAACAAAAGCCTGTGGAAACTATACTCTTCAAACTATCATTTTGTAATCTCCTTACTAACTAAACAATAGGCTTATAATCATTATGATACTATAATATTCAAATAGACACATTCATGCTTCATATACTATACCTTTACCTTTGCATTTCTTATACATTCACATATATTTATGAAGTTTGTCAGAAAATATAATAAACATAATTTGCCCTTTTTGCATATCTGTATACATACATGTATAAAGGTTCTCTTATAGTCATAATGACATAATTTTGAACCTTATTTCATTTTTATAATTTAATTATTCATATAACTTTAATTTCTTAATTATAATACCCAAAAACATCCACGTGACTATTCGTATTTCCTTCATATTTAATTATGTCACTATATATCCTAAATATTCATTTGTAACTCATATACTTTAGTCATCTAGCATATATATATGTATATATGTACAAACATCTTCTATACTTAAAATAACATACCTTAAAAACATTAATGCATTATTACAATTTAACTTTCATGTAAGTTTACATTTGTTAACCATAAAACCTTTAAGAATCTTTGTGACCATTTAATTTATATCTTTCTCATATTTAATTATGTTACTATATATCCCATCCAATAATATCCTAAATACCCATAAAACTTATTTTACTTTTCTTTATATGTTATCATATTAATTTATATTTAAGGTCACTATTTATCTTTGTTCTTATGTTTAGAATACTCTAATTATGTTTAGAAGAGTTTTAGACTATTTTTAGTAGTCATTTGGGACTTTATCTTAAATTAAAAGAGAAATAGAGGAGGGTTACGGTCATTAAGTAATACTTCATAACCGTGATATAGGTCAAGTTATAGTTCTGGACTGAAAACTAGGGTACCTTATAGTCATTAGCCAAAATCTAGTAACCGTGAGATCCATTCTGCCAAGAAATAGAATTACAGTTTTGACTTTTATACCCTTTTGACCCATAAAATGTCATTTTTAGCAAAAGTTTCCTTATATAAAAGTATAGCCCTATGTATATAGTTTTCAAAACATTAAAAATCACCCCAATAAGATCTTTAAATCTCTATATATTCAATAAAAACCATATACTACTCCCAATGACAGGGCAACAACCAAGTTCAAGCTCAAATTACACCATCATGAAATTTGATTCAAGTTTTGAGTTCTTCATATGAAATGAAGATACATGAGTATAGTTTCATCTCCAATTACAATTTCTCAATTTTAATTATTGTAGTTTTAGATATCATCAAAAGAGTACAGATTGTTCACATGAACCCTAAGCAAAACTACAAATTTCAAAGGTTGCATGTTTAATTCGATTTCCATACCACATCTAGCTTGATTCTGCAAAGTATAACACATCTACTAACATTCAAAAAGCATATCTTTACTATTTAAAAATCAAAATACACATATGAACATTATGAATGGTTCTCATACTTTTTTTTAGGGTTCAACTTTCTTCAAGCTCTTTCTTCTTCTCTCTCTCTCCCTTTTCTAGTTTGAGCTTCTACATAAGATGAAATCACACATATAACAATACATAAAAGATATAATTCCTTCATCAAATTAATTATTAATTTACAAGAGGATAAAAAGAGAAGAAAAAAATGAAATTACCCTAAATTCGTAACTCTAAACTCTCTCTCCACAAGGGAATTGATGTTCAGATTTTTAGGAGTGTTTTTAGGGGGTTAGAGAGTGACAAAATGGCTGTTCTTGTTCTCATTTTGGTTTGAGGTGGCCGGCCACATTTCTTAGGTTTTCAAGTTATTTCTAAAGAAGAAACATGTCAAGCTCCTATTGGTTTTCCCCTAGATCTTTTTAAGCTTATTATCAAATCCTTTCTTCTTCTAATTTTGCACTTCTACTCCTAACTTATACTCTTACTTTTCAATTAAGTTTTTAAATTGAAATTTTCCTTTAACTAGCCACATAAATTGTCCAGTGTAAAATATCCATTTCACCTTTCTTATCTTACAATAATTGCCTCTATGCCCTCACTTGTAATTTGTTACCCGAGCACATATACAACACTTCTAATACTTATCTCTTCATATTATCTTCTTAATGCATCAAAACATATCCAATTACTACTTGGGTAAAGATTGGGATATTGCAGTTACTTTGGAATGGGAATGTGTCGAACTATTTTACTCCTAGCTGTGGCTTAAGACATGGTTGTCCCCTTTCCCCTTATCTATTTGTCTTGTGTATGGAAGGATTAAGTTATGGCATATGCAAAGCAGTTAACAATAGGTCTTGGCAACCTATTCACCTAAATAAGGATGGCTCTACTCTTAGCCACTCTTTCTTTACTGAGGACTTGATTCTCTTTGCTAGAGATAACACTAAATGGGTTCAAACTATAAAAAAGGTGCTCACTAGATTTTAGATAGCTTGGGATAGAAAGTGAATGCCTGGAAAACCAATTTTTTTACTCAAGGAATGTTGATCGTCTTCTTTATAGAAGTTTCAATTGTGATCTAGGGTTTAAAGAAGTGCTTGACTTGGGACACTACTTAGGCATGCCGCTTCTTCACTCCAGGACCACTAAAAAGCATTATAACTTTATGCTTGATTGCATGAAGAACAAAATTGCAAACTAGAATAAATCATAAATCTTAGTGGCAGGTAGGATTACCTTAGCCCAATCAGCTCTCTCTTCTATGCCTACATATATTATGCAGGTTTCTATGATCCTTGTGACTCTTTGTGTTATTTTTGATAGACTTTCAAGAAATTTTATTTGGGGAGGAATGGATGACGTAAGGAAGTTAGCTCTTATCTCTTGGAATAATATCACCCAACCTAAGAAATCTAAGGGTTTATCCTTTTGCAACCCTGTCTTACTCAATATAGCTTTTGTCATGAAGCTTACTTGGAATCTTCTTACCCAATCATAGCTTCTCTAGGTTAAGGTGTTAGTGGCTAAGTACAAATTTGATGTGTAGTTGAATATTTTCTAGTTACTTAATGCAATAGCATGCCTATTTGTAGAGGTATTTGAACTCATTGGAGGAAGGTTCTAGCCATATTATTTGGTCTATTGAAAATGGAATGAAAGTAAAATTTTGGTTCGATAAATGGGTCCTTGGTCTTCTCCACTCACTCTTCTATTTGGCATTGAAACCTATACCTAAAGAGTTAATTGAGAAAAATGTGGCTTATTTTAGTAATGAGATTGATGGTTGGCATTGGAATCTCTTCAAAGACTTTTTCTCCCATAGCACTCAGCTCAGAATTGCATCCACTTACCCTTCCTTTACTCAAACTGAAAAAAGATGGGATCTTTTGGAATCTATCTCTATCAGGGGATTTTATAGTTAGCTTCACCTACTACTCCTTGATAAGTGAAGTGACATATGAAGAGGACCTTATTTGGAATCAAATATAAAAATTGAAGGTTACCCAAAGAAATAAAACCTTTTTATGGTTTTCCCTTAATCACGGTATAATGACCAATAAGGAGAGGAAGAAATGACACTTATCATACACAGATAATTGCCCAATCTATGGTAATCCAGGAGAAAATGTTATTTATATATTGCAAGACTGCTTGGTTGCTTATTAGCATTGGAGTCTTTACCTTCCCACTAATCACGCTTATTTTAATATGGAGATAGGTGATCTCAAAAGTTAGATGCGATAGAACTTACAACAATGCCATATTAAAATTGAGGGGATTAAATGGTTAGACTTTTTCACGATCATCTACAATTATTTATAGAAGAGTAAAAATGGCTTTATTTTTCAGCATTACCATCATCCTTGGTTCTTTTAATCAGAGATGTTATCAACTTATGCAATTTTGTAATACTACTCTGAATCAGACATCTATAGATGATAATAAGAACTTTGATCCTATCTACATTGGGTGGACTCATCGCCCAGCTGGTGTCACCAAAATTAATATAGATGCCTCTATTTCAGTGGGCGGTGCAACCACTTGCGAAGGTTTATTGAGGGATCAATATGGAAAATGGCAAGGTGGGTTTGTTGTCAACATTAGTGTTTGTCCCATCCTTGTGGTTAAGATTTAGGGTGTCTATTATGGACTACAAAGTGTAAAAGATACAGGTGTTCTCAAAGTCATAGTTAAATACGATAACAAAACAGTGGTAGGGATGATCTGCAATAACTATACTATTAATGCAACATATGATACCATTGTCAATAGTATCCAACACCCTTCAATGGAGTTCCAAAAGATTCATTTCCATCACATTCACAGGGAGGCTAATTTTGCAATGGATTTCCTTACTTATCTTGGTCATAACGTTCCTCCGGCATATCACACTTTCCACTTGCCACCTTAGGGAATGGGGAATTAGCTTTTCATGATTCTGTTGGAATTTCTTATTTTTATTACCTTTGTTTTTCTGTGAGTAGTAACTCACCTTCTGTAACCGAAAAAAATATAATTAAGTTTCCAAATCCTATGAACCAGATAACACACGTGAACCCAACTGTCTTCCCACTCTTCTGCTTAACCGTTGGACCAACTAATAAAATGCAATCCAATGGTTAGAAAGTGAGTTTAGACCTTAGCTAAGACTAAACATCTAGAGGGGGTAAATGAATGAATAGTAATGAAATGGATTATATATAAATGGGTTGGATTTCAAAATTATCAATTTTATGGTTTTTAAATACATTATAGTCCAAATAGAATAGGCAGCTTAATTTAATCCAAATGAATTAGACTATAGGTTGCACTACTATATGTTAAAGGTAGAAGCCTCTAATTGATGATAGGTTGATAGCATATATATTTTATTAATCGTTCGATCTTGATAACAGCTCGAAATTACTTGGTTATTATTCACTTCTACCTGCTATAGTGAATTGCTCCAATAACACCTGAAAATAGAGATTGCCAGTGAAGGTCCGATGGAGGATGCTTCGACGGTCAAATCAGTAAAGGTGTAATGGGGTATTTTTAGTCAAATTGCTACAAAAGAAGAATTTACCTAATTTTCACCTTTTTATAGGGATGAGTCTCCTAGCTAGGTGTAAAATCCTTAAGGCCATAGGAATCCCACTGGAGAAGGAATTCTACCCCTATAGGAATTTTGACCAAAGTAGAAAAATAAGAGGAGTCCTTCCAAGGTATGGCCTCTTCCTTAAATGATGTCGTTGAGGGCCTGTTAGGGATCTTCGGGCGATCCAAGGACCTACGAATCCAAAATATGAGCTTGGATCCAAAGTCTAGCCCAGATGTAGGATGGGAGGCCTAGTTCGGTTATCATAGATTCCTCCTGAAGTATGAGACATTCATGTCAATCTTAAAATACTAAACACTAGCTCAGAATGGCACAACCAAACTTAATTGTTAAAATCAAGACTTTTTGATCCCTATGCTGGCGACAATCATGAGGCCATGTCCCTTAGATCATAACATTGTTAATAAATATCATCATTACTCTCTTTAGGTTTTGCGCTGCAATGGCTGACACATTTAATTATCCTGTGCTTCAAGGAGATCTTCATCGTCTATATCTCTCATAGTCCAACGGCTCATCATACCTATAAATACCCTCTCCTAATCCACATTTTCACCTTTATTACTCCATTTTTCTCACATATTTCTCTAGGTTGGTAACTTAGATCTCCCTTTCCCTTCTTTCCTTTCTTGCTTTTTATTTTTTCCTTTACCAAAAATGAGTGATTTAGAAGGTTCTTGTGAGTTTAGAATAGGTGACTTGCTTGATGTAGAAACACCCATCACATCTACTTATGATTTAGGTTATGATATGAAGAGGTTCATCGTCAAACACCACCTTAAATACATCCAAGTTCATGAATACCTAGAGCTAACCCCTGAGCAGAATCTACTAGGTTGATAATTAAAATCGAAGACCTAATTGGCCTTTGCATTTCACTTTGTATTCCTGCCCAATATACCCTCAAGACTCTAAGCGAACACCTTCGAGCCCACGCCAACTTTAGAGATAAAAAGAAAATCATGATTTATAAAGCTGATTTTCATGTCGGGATCACTGTCCCTCTTAGCTGATTTGAAATTGATTTTTTAAAAAGTTTACCCCAATGCCTGGCTAACTTTGTTTACCTTTCAAATATGGATGCCTGAACAAGGTATAAACCTTACCTTTAGATTGTTCCGAGCTACCTATGCAATCGGGCTTAAATTCATGATCGAGGACCATAATTACATTCAGGCCCGAGCTGGATATGGGGTATTTTTTGACAAACCTGATGGCCTAAAAAATTGGAAGAATTGATTCTTCTTTATGGAAAGCAAAAAGGACTTTCCTTTCCTAACTTCTTAGGGATAGTTCATAAATAAGAATGACGATCCCCTCATGCTTATCCAAGAAGAAGAATAAACCTTAGCTTAGTGGAAAGAGATCACTCACCATAAAATAGATGTCTACGGACAGCTGGATCCCAAGTCTAACAAAGTTAAAGCCAGGAAGAAAAGAGGTAAATCATGTTTTATGTTCATCTTTTGACTCTAATGTCTTCTCATTATGTTACTATTTTGCAGTTATGAAAAAAATAGTCAAATTATCCATCAAAAAAAGCATGAAATAAAAAAGGTCAAAAACTGAGGAGAGTTCGGTTCCACCCAACACAAGCTAAGCCCTAACTCCTTTTGAGAAGGCTTTTATTCCTCCCCCTGTGCTCCAATAAGTATGGTATCTACTATGCCTTCTAACAACAGCCTTAATACAATCATAATTTTTGATGTATGCCTTATCTGGTCCCTACACACCTGTCTCCTCTTGTTGAATATGTTCAGCCTTTAATTCTGCTACCCAGCCCTTCTTTATCTCACATTGAAGGTAAAAGCCTGACTTCTCTCTCTATTTGAGTTGAAAGATTCGATGGACTGCTTGATGAAGTCTAAGCTTTTTATCTATAAATACAGCTTACTGCTCAGCCAAACTAGAGTTTGCCAACTTATGCTTATTGCTCACTTGTATTCCCGAGGAGGTGTCTCCCTTCATAAACTTGAAAACCAACCACCTCTGCACGGCTATATGCCAAAATCAAATGGATGTAAGTCTTTCACTATTCCCTTCTCTATTTTTATATATTTATATTCTTTTTATGTCCATGCCTTTCTCTTGTAGAACTTCATTCTAGCCAATGCCATATTGGGCAAGATGAATCTGCCCCTCTTGATAGCCAGGGATGAGAAGTGAACTTCCATACTGAAAGAAAATCTTAAAGTCGCTAAAAAAGAAAATGCTAGTTCGGGCAATAGAGTGGCGATAGTCAAAGCCAAGGCTAAAAAGGCAATTACCACCCTTGAGAAGGCCATCGAGAAATTTGCCAAGAAGATTGCCTAGCTTAAGGCCCAGCTGGCTAAGGAAAAGAAAAAGCACCAAGCTGCCCAAGCCAAGCTTGAAATGTTGACTATCGATCTTGAGAAGGTTATGGTAGAGAAAGCTGAATTGGAGAAGAAGCGAGCCGAGCTGGATGAAAGATGCGACCACTTAGAGGATAAGGTTTTAGATCTTGTTGTCGAGCATTATGTTGCTTATGGTGGCAAATTGATAAAGGCTATAAAGGAGAGATATCCAAACGAAGACTTCTCCTGGATGGAAGAGATATATCCAAATTAGTGGCCTATGATATTTCTTCAGTTTTTGTAGTATTCTAAGCTAACTTTTATAATGTTAGCTAATTTTGAAATGAAAATATTATCTATTCGGCACGTTTTATATCAAAGTGTTACATACTTCCATGCTCTGACAATCTAGATCTTGCAAAAGGAGTTGAACTATCACAACTATCTCATTTCAAATAATAAATAATTCATAAAGGCAAAATAATAAGAATTATTTTCAACGAATTAATTTAGAGAGTTTAGGAAAAAATGCTCATGGCTGAAGCTATCAAGCTGAGCTGTTACATAAGCAAATGACAAAAGTGCAATATGTTTGTCAACATGTATTATTAGTTCAAAGAATACAAAGATAAGCTCGAGGCGAAACATGTCTAAGCAAGAGATAAGCTTCCTGGTACAAAAGCCTGAGCAAAGATGAACTTCGTGGTGTAGCTGGCTTGAGTAAAAGATTAACTTTATGGTGCAGTTGGCCAGAGCAAAATATGAACTTAATGGCATATGTGGCCTGAGCAAAAGAACTATGGTGCAGCTGGCCTGTGCAAAAGATGAACTTCATAGCGTAGCTAGCCTGAGCATAAGAAGAACTGTGGCACAGCTGGTCTGTGCAAAAAAAAAAGAACTTAATGGGACATCTGGCCTGAGTAAAAGATAAATTAGCTTGAGCAAAATATGAACTTCATGGCGTAGCTAGCCTATGCAAGAGATGAACTTAATAACGCATCTAGCCTGTGCAAAAGATGAACTATGATACAGTTGGTTTGGGCAAAAGATGAACTTTATGGTGCAGTTAGTTTGAGCAAAATATGGACTAAATGGCGCAGCTAGCCTGAGTAAAAAAAGAACTATAGCGTAGTTGGCCTGTGTAAAAGATGAGCTTAATGGCACATCTGAACAAAAGACGAACTTTATGGCATAGTTGGCCTAAGCGAAGTTACTAATAGTACTTATTCAAATTGGAGATGTTCCAAGAGTGCGACAATATCTTCCCTTGTAAGTCTTGAAGCCTATAGGCTCCGAAATTTACTACTTCATGAACTTCATACGGATCTGTCCAATCAGAATTCAGCTTACTAACTTCGATTGTGGTTTGAGTGTTAATATATTTCTTTAAGACAAGCTCACCGATACACAAGGTTTGGAGCTTTAGTTTACAATCATGGTACGATGCCATTTGTTGTTTGTAAGCTGCCGTTCGGATCTAGGCCTTCTCCATTTTTTCTTCTAGTATGTCTAAGCAGTATAATAATGACTGCTTATTTGTTTTCTCATCGTATTATTTAGTTTTACGGTTCGGCATACCTATTTCATAAGGAATGACCGCCTTAACACCATAATTAATAGAGAATAAGGTGGTTGATGTCACCGACCTGGGTGATGTTCGGTAGGCCCAAAGTACGTTGTATAACTCTTCAACCCAAAGGCTATTGGCTTGATTTAGCCTATTTTTTAACCCTGCTGGAATAGTCCTATTAGTTGCCTTGGTCATACCATTCGACTGAGAGTGGTAGACTGATGTAAATCTGAGCTGAATATGTAATTCCTCGTAGAATTCCCTGAAAGATTAACAGTCGAATTGTTTACCATTGTCAATAATAAAGCTGTAAGGAATTCCAAACCTGGTTATTAATTATATATTTTCGAATAAATTTGATTACATTCATCGGGGTGACTGTTGCCAATGGCTTAGCTTCAATTCACTCAGTGAAGTTATCCAATGATGGTCATTACAGATAGGCTAACTGGAGGGTTAAGCCAAGGATGGTCATTATAGTTGCGCCGGTTGAAGGGTCGACTGTAGTGCGATTTGAGGAGGTGTCAAGGGGGTTTGTTCTAAAGGCAGAATAACTTGTACTAAGGGTAGGGGTATTGCATCACTGCGGTTGTTCTAGGCCTGGGCATTCTTATTGTCGAAATTCATGGTTATATGAGGATAATAGGTTCCACACTCACAGCACCAAATGATAATAGCTCAAAATTACTTGGCTATTATCCGCTTATGCCTGCTGCAGCAAATTGCTCCAATGACACCTGAAAACAGAGATCATCGATGAAGGTCCGGTGGGGGACACTCTGACGGTCAAGTCGGTAAAGGTGTAATAGGGTATTTTTAGTAAAATTGCTAAGAGAGAAGAATTTACCTGATTTTCTCCTATTTATAGGGATGAGTCTCCTAGCCAAGTGTGAAATCCTTAAGGCCATGAGAATCCCATTGGAGAAGGAATTATGCCTCAATAGTAAGTTCGACCAAAATAGGAACATAAGAGGAATCCTTCCAAGGCATGAACTCTTTCTTGAATGATATCGTTGAGGATCTGCTAGGGTTCTTCGGGCGATCCAAGTACCTGCAAATCCAAAATATGAGCCTGGATCTGAAGCCCAGTCCAGACGTAGGATGGGAGGCCCAATCCGATTATCAAATCTTATTCAGCTTATCAAGGTTCAGAATGTCTCAAAATAAAAGTTACCTATAATCATTTGTAAAAATATTATTTAATTAACTTAAATTAATTAACATTATGAGCATCTGAAGATATAGGAATTGAAAAAATAACATTTCAAATAATAGGAATAGATTTTTTTTTTCAATCATTTTTTGCCCTAATGGTTTGTGTATTGATGTCTTGAACTTTTTTGTCCATTCAAATTTTAATTTTAATTTTTTCAAAATTAAATTCCCAATTTCTATTTCATGTGAAAACCATTATTAAAATTAAATAAATGATTATTTACAAAATAAAAGGTAGGAAAAAAATCAATTTGAATATTAATGCTTGAGGGCTTAATTGACAAAATATGCATATTTCCAAGGACAAAAACAAGTTTCATAATTATGTTGTAACCTTAAAAATTTTGAAAAACCGCTATTGTATAATCTTCATTGAAAACTATACTATTCTTTCTTTTTTGATAAAAATTTGGTGAATTTATTAATTAGATTGGATTTGTAAATTTATTCTATTAAATAAAATAGAATATAATATAATATTAAAAATTTATGTTTTTTTTTCATGAAATTACATTGCTGGCTCCAGAAATTGATGTTAATAATGCTAAGGGAAAGCATTTGGCTTTCATGAATAAGCACAATTGCCAAGTTAATTAGGGCTAACGGGGGCGGCCATTTCTGCAAGGGTTTCCTATGCGAAAGGTACCGCCTACCTCTCCCTCTGTTTTCTCTATTCTCGCATTGGTAGGCGCATCATTTTCGGTCCATTTCAACATCTATAATCATTAGGAGTGCTCACAGGGCAGGGTCGGAGATTACATTCCCACTCACTGCCTCATCGGGGTCGGGAATTCTCCGTCCTCGCCCCCGATTCTATAATGGGGAGGAAATCCCCCCATCCCCCATCCCGCAGGGATCATTGTGCTCCGATTTTTTTTAATTTTAAAATATAATATTTTATAAATAATTAAAATTAAAACATAACATTTAATAAATAAAAAATTTAAAATCAATCATAATTTAAATTAATATAAATTTTAATCATTCATAAATTTAAAATTAAGTATGATTTAAAACTTAATAATTATAAAATTATGTTATATTTTAAAATTAAAAATGATTATTTTTTGCGGGGTGGATATCCCATTTTTCGTCTCCGTCTCCGTCTCCGTCTCCGATTTTATAACGGAAATTTTTTTCTCCGTCTCTGTAGGGGGAAAATTTGAAGATTCTGGGGCGGGTCCCTTCCGGGGTTGGGGGAGTACCCGCCCCGTGAGCATCCCTAATAATCATCCTAATTTTCCAAATATTTTACAAAACATCTTAAAAATTCAATATTTTTCTCCAAAAATATTATTAATAAGCAAGTCCCTAATCTTCATATATATTATATTATAGGAATATCTAAATAACTAAGATATTGTGTTTTTGCTCGTAGTACAAAATTACAATGATAAATATATTAAAATTCAAAATTTCAAATTACCGTTTTAGAAAAATTTCTAACACCATGATTACCGTTTCAAAATAAATATCAAAGATCGGTCCCCATAATTTTGTCAATATGCATGGGACCCACCTTCTAAATAGTAACCAGTCATGGGTTGTGGATAAAAAAAAATGTGGTGGTGCTTGAAACTGGATTGGATGAATTATAATTAGACTCCAATTTAATTTTTGAGTGTATTTTGTAAGTTGATATTAAATTAAATTTTAATTTTTTTAGATAAAGTTTAATAGCAAACCGTATAATCCACTTAATATATTTTCGAACACTTTTAAATGACAAATTTTTGAGCCCATAGCACCATAAAAACTGTTGCTTCACAATCAGTTTTACAAAACCTAAGTTATTAATTATTTAATTTATTCCATCAATTTATTATATTTTATATTTTTTCGTTTCACTTTAAGTGTAGCATTTTAAATTAAAAAATAATTAAAGTATTTCAATCTTTTAAAAATTATTAATAATTGATTAAATTGTCTTTTTTATTAATTAATATAAAAAAAGTGACACCTAAATAGAATAAAAAATGGTTCAAATGAGATACTTAAAGTAGAACATAGATAATATATTCGCCAATACTAAAAAAAATATTAAAAAGACTAAAATAAGTTTTTATCTTAAATTAAAATATTTATTTTTTTAATGTCACCATTACTTCATATACTAGTGTTTCAACAAGATAAAAATAGTATAAAAATATTAATTAAATTATTAAATACTTTAAAAATAATATAATAAAGGTCAAATTAGAATGAAATGCATGTAATAAATTTTAATTTTATAAATTAACAATTTAGTGAAATATTTTTTTTTATAAAAATGATAAATTGATGGAATGGAATGGATATTTAAATTTCTTAACTCTCATTTGAATTTTTTTTTTAAATACATTATTGAAAAAAAATTCTAAAACATTATAAAAATGAACTAATGTAACTACATTTCGAGACTCAGTCCATATTGCAAGAGTCTTGTTGTAGGGGTTTTTACACTACCGATATTTTTAAAATGATGACACTACGACGTGCTTTGCTCTCTGGATTAGTACTTGTCTTGTGTCTTGGTATTGCTCAATTCCTCCGAGAACAAGAACAACAATGGCCAACCAACATGCCATGCAACGTAAAGCTCTTCATTCACCTCCTCTCCTTCGGCGTCGATCGCACCCGACGCGCTGACGGCTCAGTCAACCGTTGGCTTATGAGTATCTTCGACTGGAAAGCTTCTCCGACCAAGAAACCTATCGACTGTGTGACAACAACTGACTTCACTGTTGACAAATCTCGAGATCTCTGGTTCCGTCTCTACTCTCCCATCACCTGCACTAACTTGCCGGTCATTTTTTTCTTCCACGGAGGTGGTTTTGTCTTCTTGTCAACCAGTTCAACATTTTACAACGACTTCTGTCTCCGACTCGCACGTGAACTCTCCGCCTTCGTCGTCTCCGTCAACTACAGGCTGGCACCGGAGCATCGATATCCTATCCAATCGGATGATTGTTTCGAGGTTCTAAAATACATCGACAGTGAAAATCTTGAAGGATTCTCAGAGAGGGCCAATCTGAAACATTGTTTTATGGCTGGAGATAGTGCAGGAGGCAATTTAGTTCATCATGTGGCAATTAAAGCCAGTGAATAGGAATTTTCTCGGATAAATCTGATCGGGAACATAATGATCCAGCCATTTTTCGGTGGAAAAAACAGAACTGAATCTGAGAATAATCTGACACGAACTCCGTTTGTAACTATTGAGCGTACAGATTGGATGTGGAAGTCGTACTTGCCGGAGGGGTCAAATCGGGACCATCCTGCAGCGAATGTATTCGGGCCGAGTTCTGTGGACATTACCGGAGTAAAGTTTCCGGCGACGATTGTGTTTGTTGGAGGATTTGATCCATTGAAGGATTGGCAAAGGAGATATTATAATGCGTTGAGAAATTATGGGAAAGAAGCTAAATTAGTTGAGTATGAGAATGCATTTCATACCTTTTATGCTTATCCGGAAGTGGCTGAGTCTCGTTTGTTCATGAAGGAGGTGAAGGATTTTATGAAAGAACAAATAGATTCAACCCTCTGAAACACACACTTTCTGTCTTTTTATTTTACCGGTTGCCAAACAAGGACCATAGCTCTCGATCCGGTAATTCTCTTACCGGATATTAATGTCCAGAAAATATTTAAATAATTAATATATCATATTTTTATTTAGAGTTTAAGGAACTGAATTTTGACTCTAAGCAGGAAATTTGAAAGTGTAGAATTCCGCAGTTTGCAAAAACAAGTACGAAATTTTTAATTACTATAAGTTCTTTTGTTCCCGAGGAAATCAGTTATTTCACCTTGACATTCGTGCGCGCAAAATCCTATTGGTACATCATTGATCTGGAATGCGCATATAAATTAATAATTTTTTTTGTAATCAGTTCAATGTAATTGAATTTTTAAAATTATTAAAATCAGAATAATAATTTCAATTAATTAGCAAATAGGTTTTTAATTACTCCATCCGTCCCATTTTAAGATATACTTATCTATTTTTTATAAAAATTAAAAAAATAATTAAAATACCTCAATTTCATAAAAAAATTATAATAATTGATAAAAATATTCTTTTATATTTTTAAAAATTTTATTTAATTTTAGTTAAAAATAAAAACTAATCAAAAAATATTTAATAAATTGTATAATAAATAAGAATATATATATAAACATATCATTTAAATTTAAAAAAATGATATTTGAAGTGGAACAAATTAAAATAAGGAAATGTATATCTTAAAATGGGACGAAGGGAGTAATATTCAATTAATTATTAAAATTTTTTTTAACATATAAATATAATAAATCATGTAAATTGTAAAATATATTTCAATTGTCCAAAATTTCAAAAGACAAACATTATAATCTAAATATATAATATCAAAATAAACACAAACATAATATGCTACATATTACTAATTCTTCATTTTTGTAGATTGTAAATCTTCATTTGTTAGATACATATATTTTAATACTTTATTTTTAGCTAACATATAATTCTTCAAACGGCTACAAATCAATTAAACGTTCACTTTTTAAATAAAATAGATTCTAATTCTTAATTTTTAGCATATATAATTACTTCTTTATAAAACATAGCTTTTTTTGGCATTTTAGCATATGTAATCTTCTAATATGGCTAATAAATACATATATCTATTTATATGTTTGTTTTGAATAACGATATATGGTTATCCAACTGGAAAAAAAGGGCAGTTGCATTTAATTACCATTTATATTTTATTGTTATTGGAGAGGCCACAAAAAAAAAAAAAGGATTTTACTGACGTTGCTAAAACAGACATATTACTGATGGATTAGAGGCCGATTTCTAAATACATCGGTAAAAAAGTGAGAACTCGAAAATGGCATATTAGTGACGGAATCTCGTCGCCGAAGAAACTTACCAATTTAATTTTATTAGCGACGACAAGCTTTCGTTAATATAATTAGCAATTTTATGTTTTAATGTTTTAGGACAGACTTGCGATGGTTTTTCTAATCCGTCGGTAAATAAAGGTGGATACTTTTGCCCCTCCCTTTAGTGACAGTTGCGGTGGATGTTTCCATCGGTATTCCTTTTATTATTAAAAATAAATGTTTAAAATTAGTAAATTTATTTAATAATATAATATTTTAGAAAACGCAAATAACTCTAACCATTTGTGAAAACTAACCCTGGGCGAGATAATTTTTCTCTCACCCACCCCACCCTTCTCCTCTCCATCTTGACGGCAGCGACCTTACCCCGCTAATGATTCAACCTTGCAGCCTTCCACTATCACCATCACCACCAAAGTAACACTATCGATCTTCCTCTCCCCTCATTCAGCCTCGCTGTCATTTTGTCTTGATCTCTCTTTCTCCCTCACTTGATTTGTCTATCTCTTTCGCACTTCAAGCTCACCAAGGTATGTATTTCAACCTAATTTTGCTGGTTTAAGCGGTGGGTATGCTTGGGTTAATACAAACTAGAGTTAAGCCAAGGGATTATTGTGTTGTGTTTTGTAGGTTGTGAATTTAGCGATCTGTGATGAGGAGTTCAAATATATATTGGCTTTCATTTTTTGGGGGTGCAATTTTTAGAGTATAGTTATTTGTCTCATATATTGTCTTTTATAAGTTAATTTCATATCTAGAGGTTGGGTTTAGAGACAAACGAAAGCAATGTTGCCTCAGAAGCAAGTAGAAGAAAGCAATAGCCTCGAACTTTAGCGAGTCAGAAGAAGATCAACAGATGTTCAATGTGAAAAGCTTCCTCTGGCACAAGAAATTATAAATTTACCAATAATATATTGTCAAATTTTATAAAGGGTGTTGGATTTGTGATTTTAAATTTAATTTAAATTTTATCATAAGCGAATTTCTTTTATTTAGGACTTTATGTTATTATTGTTATTTGGCAAATTTCCTCGAATTTTATTCTGGGTTCTCTAAAAAATTTTATCAATCTAAAATATAGACTCTATCCATATGTTTTTAGTAATGTACTTTTCAAAACAGAATTGAGAGAGATTTGTAGAAAACTTAATAAGTAAACACTTGATTTATAAACAAAAATGAGAATGTATATCAATATCATGTTGGTTTTATGAAACAATAATTACTGGTTCAGCAGCTAATGTATGATATTAATCTAACTTCTTTAATTTTAATAAGTCCCGATCATTTAGCTTGCTATATATATAGCCATCAAGGCCTAAAATATAGTTGTCAGATCTCTAACTTTATCTTAATTTCTCATCAACCACTCATATCTAATATTCAATATTAGACTAAATTAAATCAATACCATTCTTGTGATCATAGTGGTTCGAAGTGCTCGATGGTTTACTAGGTGGGTTAATATCACCCATAATCACTGAATTTACGCCTAATAATTCAAAAATAACTAAATTATTTTTTATAACGAAATTATTACTGAACTTTATACTATTTTATGCAAAAGCCATTTTGTCCGATTTTCGGTGAAAACCATCGTCAAAGTATCAACATGGCACGTCACGTCATCTACTTGTGTACACGTGGCGTGTCATGTCATCAGCTGATGTTAGCTATTTTTGCACATATGGTGTGCCACATCAGCTTACTTGTACACACGTGGTATGACATTTCAGCACTCCGGCAAGGGTCATCACCGAAAATTGATTAAGATGACTTTTGTGTAAAATAATTCACGGTTCAATGACAATTTTGTTGCAAAAAATAATTCAATTATTTTTGAGTTATTAGCCATAATTTTAATAACCATAAGTGAAATTAACCCTTTACTAGATCCATACTGGGGAGCATTTGGACTTGCCTTCAACTATACTTTCCTACTCTTTGGATATGTGATTTAGCTTATTGCTTGTGCCAGGTAAGCAGTCTGTCTATGTTTTTTTTTTTACAGTCTTTAATTAATTAGGTAATAGTAAGTTTGATATGAAAAAAAATCATGTTTTACATTAATTCAAACTGGAGTTAAGCCAAGACATTTTTTTTTTTAATGCTAGGAGTTCAATAGGCAATGATTATTTACTTCTAATTGGCTATCCACCTATTGTAGTTTGACAGTGATTAGCCACACAAGTTAATTAAAATAATGAGTTTGTTTTAAGAAGTTAAGTTTATTGCGATGGCTAATGAACAAAGAGGAGTAGCAAGGATAAATTTACTTTTCTTTATAGTTAGATTATTGAAAATTGAAATGTAAAATATTGCATCGCTGCATAACTCTCTCCTATTATAAACAAGTCCCTATTTCATTTGGTCATGTGATTATTATTATATTTAACATTTTAATGACTACTAACGTGTTATGTATACTTTATGCATTGATGTTTCAATATTAAATATGATAATTTACAAGTGTAGCTAAGCTGTTATAGTATTATAGATCATAGATCCTATATATATATATATATATATATATATATATATAGATAGATAGATAGATAGATAGATAGATAGATAGATAGATAGTCTGGTGTTCATATTATTTTAGCATAACCTTTGGTAATAGCTGTCTATTGTTGATAATTTGAGAATGCAGTTCTGTTCTGTTGCCAATCTATGTTCATGGTACATACCAATTTGACCAATTGTTTAAGTTTGCTGTCTCTTCCCGCTATCTCTTTCTCTGTCATTTTGTTTTGTTTTGTGTTTTCTAATTAATTTGTCATTTTTTCTTTAATAATATAAGATGGCATTATGTATTGCAGATTCAAGCAATTGCCATTTTTTTTTGTTGATCGACCTGAATTTAACTGAAATGAGAATGTATATCAATATCTTGTTGGCTTTATGAAACAAAAATTACTGGTTCAGCGGCTAATGTATGGTTGGTTTTATGAAACAAAAATGTGTATTCAGCAGTTAAAGCAGAACTCCCTTAGCCAATTTCAGCAGACTTGTGGTCTGTTGATTTGTATCCTTCAACAGGTATCTTGATGGCCATCAACTTTATGATCAGAAAATGGCTGAGCTTCAATGTTAGCATGATAACCTTCATGTGATGAACGAGGAATTTGGCTGCTAAATCTGTTAAGCTGCATCTTCAAATTTGTCAATTTTCTTCTCCTATGAACAAGTGCCACGTGGTTTGGTCACTGGTTAGTAACTAATCATCAAATATCATATAAATTTATTTATTTTGTCCTATTTTTCAGGCATGTGTTCAGGCAGATTCTTGCTTTGCTAGAGTGCTTAAGCAAATATAAGCAGTCCAACAATGGGAACATATCTTTGGTAACCATGGTTCTGGCTAATTTGAGCTACTGTTCATATATAGAGTATGAAAAGAGTCATAAACATAATAATTGCAAGTGCCATTCCTATCTTTTTTAGCATGTATTAGTAATTAACTTCAGACTTAAGTACTGAAAATATAATGCTTTCCTACTTTGCTTTGTCTAAATTAAAATGGAAATGGTTTGCAGTTTGGATCAGCGTTTGGCAGAGATATTGGTAGCTAGATGAAAACTTGCAAAGTCTCTATAACTAAATTAAGGACAGTGTTTGGCAGATATATTGATAGCTAGATGAAAACTTCCGAAATTACTTACTTTTAGATAAATATTTTTTTCATGCTTTTATATACTTGGTGAATTATTTTGTTATAATTCACAATTCGTTCTTTTTCTTTAACACTTTATGCTTTATGAATTATCGCGGTATAATTCAATACTTTATTTTTACATTTATTTTATCGGTCTAAATTTGGCAATTGTTCGGAATTCAAAATATTTTTATAAAGACTGTGAATTATTTACAATAATTTATCATTTTTATTCAAATTATGAATTATTTGGTAATAATTTAATACGGTTAATTTATTCACTATACTTTTTATTTTCTGAAAATTTATCATTTAATCTCTTTATTTTCTTTATACGAATTGCAAATTAAATTATATTAAATTTACAAATTTTCAACTGTTTATTAAATTATTTCTCAATAATTTAATATTTCAATTAAGCATGTTCCATAATTACTTTCTAAATTAATCCATAAATTAAATAAATTTCATAAAAATTTATGTGAACATTATTCTTCAATTATTGTCATATTTGCTTATTTTATGAATTATTTTACCATAATTCATCATATACATATATACATACACTAAAATTTTTTCTAAAATTTTCATAAAAATTTATGGGCAATTCATTTTATGCTTATTATTATTTTATAATATAATCAACAAAAATTCACTATTTTATCAATTACATCATTCAATAAATATTCCAAAATATTCATATAAATTTTTATAAATTTCATAACAATTTATGGATATATTATTTCATCTTCTCTATCAAATTAGGACTCAATTTTATTAATTTACAACACAATAATTTATTTCCTTTAAAAGGGGATTTTTGATTCATAAAGAAAAGTTCTTAATAAATTTTCTTAACTCAATTTATATAATATATTAGGCTTAACTAAAATTTAATTGAACAATCATAACATTAATTTTAATTTTATTCAATAATTTAATATTTTTTTCTTAATAAATTTAAATGAAAAATTCAACAAATTAAGGAAAAATTAAAAGATTTTATAGTCACATACCTTGACGATTGAATTCGTTTCGATTTGCTTAATAATTTGCTCGTCGGACCAATCGTCGAAGGTTCGCTGGTGATAATCCAACACGGCCATCTCGTAGATCAAGATCTCTTGACTTCATTTCTGATGGTTACGTGTTCAACCATCGGCTAGTTTGGTCGAAATCGAAATCAAAAAGTTTCGCCTTCTCTACGGCTGATCTACCCATCGCCGGCAAACGATGAAGAGTGATAGGTACCGAAAAACTCATCTCGTCGCCAAAAATTGATCGATAGTGGTGGTCGGCATGAGGTGCGGTCAGCATGAGGTGGACTTACGTCATTCCCACCTTGCATTGTCGCCATCTGCTCCTTCTTTTTTTTTTTTCTTTCTTTACTCATTCCATCCTATTTCTTTTCATTTTTTGCAAGATCTGTGGCCGAAAGTTTTACGGCCTTTCCTTTTTTCTTTCATTTCTTTTCACTTTTTTTTTTCTCACCTCCTTTTCTTTTTTATTATTTCTTTAGTCCTTCTCATTTTTTTACCATTTTTGTGATCACCATCTATTTTATCCCGAAATTTCTACCGTCTTATATATATATATATATATATATATATATATATATATATATATATATATATATATATATATATATATATATATATATATATATATATATATATTCTATTAAATTATTCATAAATTTAACCCTTTTGCCCCCATAAAAATTTTTCCTTACTTTCAAAACTTCTATTCATTGAAAATCGATTTCATAATTTTTAGATTAAACACAAATTTTTGATTAAATTAAAGTCCTTTATGATCCAATTCAAATTTTTCAGTCCGATTCGATAATTGTCGGTGACACTGAAAAATTCAATTATCATTATCAAAATATTCTACATAAAAATACATGAAGATCTATAAAATCTGATAATATTCGAAATTCATTTATTATTTTTAAAAATTATATAAAATCAAGTCACATTTTCTACCAGGAAAATTGACTCGCTAATTTTTTCATATTTTTTATTTTTCAAGACTCATTTGATCTCGGTTTAACTTCAAATTTTAACCCCAGACTCACAATGATCAATACTTTTCGATGGTCTAATAAAATATTTTTAACTTTCGGGTATACTTTTCGGTCCAGAAAATACTATTTACTATCGAAAAATACTATTCACAACTAATCTAGCGTTGAGGCCGTTACAGGTCCACTTTTTACAACCATGGAATTCCTAATCATTTTTATGTTTTATGGAATTTGAATATGTTGATTTTAAAATATTTGAGTGAAAATATTTTATTTCATTCATAGATCTATTCAGTATGAAATCAAATTAGTCAAGTTATATGTGTTTTCTATGCAATATTAATTACATGTCTTTACCATGTGATAACTGGACCCGAAATAACAGTATGGTCCTACAAATTATGCGATTAGCTCGGATTAAGCTTGAAACTAAACTGGAATGTAGCAACTCTTGAACTTCCATAACAGCTCAGACCTTTGCACTCCCATAACGGTATAACAGTAGCAGCCCTTGTACTCTCATAACAGTTCATACAATCAATGAGGATTAAGTACCCTGATTTCAATGAGAATCCAAGCTATGAGCCCTATAAATAGCTCAAACAATTTACAGGTCAGGTATGATTTTCCCTACCCTTAGCATCACATCTTTTTGTTCCTAAAAAATCTCTAACTTGACTGTTGAAATATTTTTCATCAAAGTTTTCATCGGTTTTTCTATATTTTTAGGCAATATATTTCCTTACCGAGAACCACACCGTGGATATTTTGATAAAAAAATCATTCGTAGCTAGCAGTTTGGAAACTGATCTGTTATTACTATACAATATCAAATTCATAATAAGGAGTCGGTCTCGTGCCCATGGCAAAATAATTGATTTTTTATTTTGGTTCTTTAGCATAAAATTGAGTTTTATCCGTTTAACCGGGTTAGATCAGGTCAATGGAATTTTTTCATATTCCGGGTTTTGCCATCGGACTGGTCCAGCCAATACTTCTCGGTAAATCCGATTTTAATAACGTTGATAACAACTAAAAAGTCGACAGAAAAGATCTATAGTTAAAATTGCGGTTTGCGGAATTGAAAAAAATATCTGAAGATTAGAATAATAAAGTGAGCATATGTGCAGTGCAGAATTGAATAGATACCTATGTATCGTCGAATCAGAATACAAGGCAAAAAAGTGGCATGGATAGATTAGCATAGACAAAGGTATTTTTTTCCAAAAAGAAAAAGGAAGGAAAGTTGGAATAATATAATATAATATAATAAATCTTTAGATTTGAATATGTTAGATTTTTTAATATTTGAGTGAAAATATTTTATTTTATTCAGTGACGGAATCAAAACTCCAGAATCAACAAAAAATATATATATATTATAATTTTAATATAAAAATTAAAAATATATAAATTATACCATAACAGCATATTTCATTTAAAATTGAAAAAAATACTTAAAATGAAATAAAAATACAATTTTATGATTGTTCTCGATATAATTTTATATTTTGAAATTATTGAATAATTAGTTTATTCTCAGTGCTGTCAAAATTAACAAAAATACACATTTTATTTTAGTTAATCATTATTCAAATTATTTATTTTATTTTATTTAAAATTAGTGTTAAAATACATGTTCAACTTATTAAAATTTAAATAATTTATAAAATAATAAAAAATTAATTAAAATAAAAATTGATAAATATAATATTAAAATTTAATAAAGTTGATAACAATTAAAGAAGTCGACAGAAAAGAACTATAGTTGAAATTGCGGTTTGTGGAATTAAAAAAAAAAAAATACCTGAAGATAAGAATAATAAAGTGTGCAAAGTGCAGTTCAGAATTGAACAGGTACCTATGTAGCTATCGTCATCCAATCAGAACATAAGGCAATAAAGTGGCATGAATAGCTTCACAAGGGCACAGGTATTTTTTTTCAAGAAAAAAGGAAGATAAGTTGGAATAATATAATATAATAAATCTTTACATTTGAATAGGTTAGATTTTTAAATATTTGAGAAAAAAACTTTATTTCATTAAGTGATGCAGTCAGAACTCCAAAATTAGAAAAAGTACATATTATAATTTTAATACATAAAATTAAAAATACATAAATTATATAATAACAACGTATTTCAATTGAAATTAAAAAAAATAATGATTAAAATCAAATAAAAATATAATTTTCTTAATTAATTTCGATATGATTTTATATTTTAAGATTGTTGAATAGTTAACTCATTGTGAATTTTGTCAAAATTGACAAAAATACACATTTCATTTTAGTTAATCATCACTTAAATTATTTATTTTATTTTATTCGAAATCGATATGAAAATGCACATTAAACTTATCAAAATTTAAATAATCTATAAAATGAGGGAAGGAAAGTGTACGTAAAAGTGAAAATAAAAAATAGAAAGTGTTTTGGCCATTTGCTGTAAACTTTTGTTCAATAAGTTGGAATTTATTTTTCTATTTTAAAAAATTAATGTAATTTTATTTTTGGATAAAAGATAAAATATTTGGAATTTACTATTTATTTAATTTTGCATTTAAATGGATTTAGATCATTCCATTTTAATTTTTATAATTTAATTAAAAAATTTGTGATTACTATTGAATTGAAAATTGAGAGGAAGCACTTAAAATAAATAAAGCTGTTACTATTATAAATTAAATATATATGCGCCACTAATTTCATTTATAGATTTATTCAATATTCAAATTAAAACAATTAATAAATTTTTGAATGAATTATCAAAAAAAGAAAAAAGAAAATTAAGGGCAAAGTAAGATTCATGCTTTTAAGTTAATATATAACATATAATATTAAAAATAAATATATGAAAATAGGAAAATATGTAGTTGAAAAATATTTATTTTCTTTTTATTATTGAATAATAAACAACCCGCAATGGATATAAATACAATAATTTGATAAATAAATCAAATAAATAGAGTTTAAATAAGAATAGAAAAATTAAAAATATTATACCATAATAGCAATGAAATAATATAAAATAAAATTCAATTTATCTGGGAATAAAAGTTCCACTTGGGATGATTTTAGTTTATAACCTTATGTAGTTTAGGAATAATTAATGCTCAATTTATAGTAATCTAATAAGAATTTAAAAATCTCCAAAAAGAAAAGACTATTGAAAATTGGAATCCGAAGAATGTGATACTTAAAGCAAGAAATTATTGGGCAAGTTAAAGTCGTTTTCTTATAACCTAAGTAAAGAGATTATTGGCGAGGTTGTAAGTGGGTGTTTTAATAGTGCCACAGACATTGGCTTTATCTTTTGCTTTTGTACTTATTCTACATGATAAACTTAATTTCCACACTACTCTCTTATTTCTCATCTCAATTCTGATCATCAGGCTTTGTTAGCAGTGGTTTTGTGTAGGTTTGAATTATGCTTTTATAGTACTAATTAGTTATTTGTGTGTTCTTAATTTCCTCAACCACTGATTCTTTCATTTTGTTGTTTTTTTGGCTATTTTCAGCTGATTTTGGTTGAATCCTTTACTCTCTTTTTTCTGGAGATTTCATACTATTTCTGTCTTCATGTGGTTCCGAAGAAGAAATACAGTCTCTCATTTTGGATTCTGTTAGTAAGTTTCCTTATTTCTACTTCAAAGTAGCTTTAATTTGATGTTCTTGCTCCCAAATTGGCTAGAAGTTGCAAAAAAAGCAACTAGAAATAGGATTAAGGAATTATTAATATGTACTCTTTAATAATGTTTTAATTAATAATCTCAATAATAAAATGCTCAAATACTAATATTTAACATAATAATATAATGATGAATATGATAATCATTGATTTTTTTTTTATTTTTTTATACATTATATTACAAAAAGTGAATATACATTCAAATTTCACATTAATTGTCAAATATTAAATTTAGAGATATTAATTTAATTATGTCATACAAAAAATAAGATATTGTGTTATTTTATTTATTTTATGTATTAAATAAATAAAGTGTTAGGCTTTAATGAGGAAATACATGAAGCAAATAAAGAAATTATATGTATAAACATTAAAAAGAAATATTTAGTCATGCTAAGTGGCTCGGTAAGAACTCAATATATCAAGTAAATTTGGATCATCTATTTCTGATGGGAATTCAAACCCGGTAACTTTAAAACTGGTCCTGTAACATCCCCAATATCCCCTGAAAGTGAGTGCCACCACATAGGCCTATAGCTATACGTGTAGTGCGCCATGTTAAATCCAGATAACTATACTCTTGTATAGAATCATGAAATATGAATTTCACTATATTACATGCTTTATAACTATAATCTTTTAACATAGTTATTATTCCATTCCAATTCAATTTGTATAAATCATCACATATAATCACTTTGCAATTTTACAGTCATGAATACATTAGTCTATATCAAATCATTCACATAATTCATTATTGCATGCTTATTATTGTATTCTCTAATTAATACGTAAAGTTATTTCATGCCATGTAACACATGTTTATTTTGACTTGTATATACAGATGTAGACATTTGCACACTCACTGTTGTCACTGTAACTATTTCACTTTCATTATTGTGCCCTCAATTAACAATAAGACATGAATAACAGAAAAAGGGATACCAAAATGGTATTAAATCCCTAAATACTGACTAAACAATATGAAACACTAGAGATATATTAGTCTTAGTAGCACTAGATACCAAGTGAGCATCATATCACTAGGTAACAAACAAGCGCCAAAACACTGGGTACCAAACCGGCATCATAATACTAGCAGTTGCAATCGCTATCTTTCTAAGCATACCTATCTATCTAGTATTTGTATAATTCAGGTACAAAATAATAATGCTTTTCACTTTCACTCTTCACTATCACTTTTGCTTTCACTATTTTACTTCACTAACACTAATTCATTGTTTTATTTTTATTTCACTAATTTGCTTTCATTCATTTACCATTCAAGACAGATATTGACAAAACTGAAGTACATGTCATTATGACATCCAGTTATATTTCAATTTGCATAGATTCTCTATCATGTTAAATCATTCCACTAGTATGCATATACAATCATGAGCTTGTGACTGGAATCTGTATAGTTATTTATGCATCATTCATCGCTGAAACATTTATCATATTCATAAACAAATTAACTTATACATACCTTAAACTTATAGTCAAGATAATGGCATCAGAATCAATTACGTTCATATAACTCACTATATATGTATTTCTATTTTATTCATATCTATATTTCAAATATTTGTCTTATATTTCATATTCTCTTCTTGTCATGTTGATACATACTTATGTAAACATATCAATATACTTTCATCTTAATCTTAAATCCATATACATACAAGTCTTATACATATTCATGTATGCATATTATTTATTTAAACTTAGTTTAATTTGCATGTTTTATGTTCAATTACATGTTTCAATGTATTATGCCCTATTTCATGTATATGAAGTCTAATTTTACCTTTATACACATGTTTGCAAAGTTTTATAAAATATTCGAGAAAGTTCGCATGTGTTTAGGTAGTATTTCGGTGATGAAAATGTGCATTTTGGGCAAAACAAGGCACCTCATGGCTATTAGGTTTCATGTGACAGTCAAGAGGGTCATTTATGGCTATTCGATTTACCCTCATGGCCGTTTGGGTATTCCTGCCAACCATGAGGTAGGTTTAAGTATCTAGATTCTAGATAGTTTCTAGAGTCACTTTTTCATAGCATTTTTTAAACATTTCTAGACAAAGTGGTCTTCTAGAAATTTGTTCCTCAAATCATGCAATTTAGACTTTTATATCAAGAGATATAGCTAAAATAGCATAGACTACTCCTAAATAATTTCTGGGGATAGATTTGTTACACAATTTTTGAAAATTTACTAGAACATTTGAGCCATGATTCGGTCATAGTTTTTCCACTAAAGTTTCTCTATTGTGAATATAGTTTCTACAAAAATTAATTTCATGTCATTTGGAGCACTATAGAGAGAGTTATACTCCAAAAAGTCCAGATTGCTGCAGAAACAGGGGCAAAATCAGGTCATCATGTTCAAGCAAAATTCTGAAGGACTTAAAGACAAAATTAGGCTTTGTTTTTTTTTAAAAAAATTATCACTTATGTCATAATTCATCTTTTACAATAAATTCACTATCGATCCAGCATTTCAACGCCAATTTCATATTTATTATAGCATATATATGACTTCAATTCATAGAATACACATGCAAAGCAATTAGATAAAGTTCCATGCCTTAAATCGGCCAATCTTTCCTCTTTAGCTTCTTTTTTTTTTCTCCTTTTATTTTGTTTTTGCTACTTTTTCCAGATATAACCATGACAATTCACACATATATGCCAAATTCTATAATCTGCAATCCAGCCCCTCCTCATACAGCATGAAGAAAATGAAGAATAGAATAAAAATCCTATAAAAACTCACCTTGATACTAGAAATTCACTTGACTTGTTCTGTTATCCCAATAATCCAATTTGGCAAGAAGTTTGTGTGTGAGTGAAGAGAGAAGAATGCAGAAATTGTCTGCATTTTTGTGGCCAAAACCACCATCGATCCTTCTCTTCTCTCCCTCTTATATATACCTCGTGTAAAATTCTAGACTTGTAGGTATTGGTTGCTCATTGGTCCACTTGTTGGACCAATGAGAATCACACTTTTAATCCTCCCTTTATTCATCTTCTTTCAATTACACACATTTCTAATTCCATTTACTTACTAATACATGTCTCACATTTATTAATTTATGTTTGTGCATGCCATTTAGTCAAATTACCAATATGTCCTCATCTTTTAAATTAATTTCCAACATTTCCTTCTTTACACTTTAATTCTTTTAATCATTTATGTTAACTCTATAATGCATCCTAGATATGTCATAACATTACTTTAGTGTATTTTGGGGCATTACAAGTCTGGTACCGTTCGGTTCATCGATTTTTGATCGAGTATTAAACATAGAGGTTTTTAATGATGAATTAGTCCGAAAAAGAGACTGGTTCTTAGTTAATCAGGTTAAATCGGTCAACTTGGTTCGATTTTATAGTCATAATTTTCTGAACATTTTTACGTTATGGGTGGAGAATATAAACATCGATCGTTAGAGTTAAAATTAAATTTTAGGACAACTACCACAATCCATTGCTCAATTTATTCCATCAATTTTCCGGTACTTATTATACATAATGCAACTAAATTTGTAACTTGACCAAATTCATCCAAATAATTTTAAGTACTTTGTTTCAAAATATATTTAGGCCTAATGTGCAATTTTGCTCTTGAAATTTAAAAAAAAAAACAATGTTGCCCCTAAAACTTATTTACGTGCAAATTTTCTTCGGATGTTTCAAAAAATGTGCAATATAGCCCATGCCATAACATTTCTTTAAAATTTGATTGAAAATTATCAATTGACCGCCTACATGGACGTGTCATTTGATATTCACATATCATCTCACGTAAGTGATCAATTGATGATTTTTAATCAAACTGACTAAAACGTCAGGGCAATGGATACATTGCATATTTTTGAAAACATCCGAGGGAACATTGCAAGCAAGTAAACTTTTGGGGCAACATTACTCTTTTTGAAAAATTTCAGGGGCAAAATTGCATATTAAGCCATATATTTATGATTTTACTCAAATTCAATAATTGAAAAAATTTCTATAAGAATCCTTATTACAGATGTGTAAGAATTTATAGTTAGACAAATGTATATAAAAAAATGAAATCAAGTTATTTATTTCTCCAACTTTATTCACATTTTTATAAAAAATGAAATCAAATTTGAACCTCATTAAGATAAGAATTAAAGTTTGTCAAAGATTTGGAAAGCCATAAACTTATGGTTTGATTTGGAAAGCCATAATAGCAAGTAACATCTTGTAATTAAATTGCATTTTATCACTTTTGTAGTTCACATTTTCTTGCATTTCTTTAATGTGAATTTTATTATCTAATTCGTCTTTTCTTGCCTACTTTCAGTTGTTATCATTTTTATTTGGTGGCAGATTTATTGGGTTAATTAGCACTTGGCAGGTATGCATACCTTATTATTTAAATACTTTATTTTTCTTTTTCATCAATATTAGTTTTATGTGCACATATATAAAACATGATGGGTTTTTTTACTTTTCCAAATTCATTGTATATGAATGGGTAAAATATCAAGAACATAACCTAAACCATAAGAGACTGATAGTGTTTTCAACGTAATCTGTCATATAGATATTTTAAGTTGAAGTGATTTAGTACATCAGTAATCTATCACTCATGATTTTTTTTTTGTTAAAATAATTTGTGGTAATATTTTAAAACCTAAAAATATTTTTATAAATGAATTTTTTTTGAATGAATTGATATAATTTATGTGGAGACAATTTTATGAATTATGTATTTTTTAAAAAATAATTGAAAAAATGAAGTGTTTTGAACAACATTTTAAAAAATAGGGTATTTTATGAATCCACGATAACTAGCTGTAGACTCAAATGCGGAATTCCACCCGTTTTAGGAAAAGTTTGTACTGAATTTACAATAAAATACTATTTCTCTTTCCTCTATTTTTTTATATGAAGAAGAAAGACAGAACAAACACACAAATAGACTTCTACACAGGGACCATTCTGGGAATGGCAAAGCCCATGGCATCTGCAGTGAGGATAGGTCCCAAGATCTCTAAAACCATCATCATCATTATATGCCAAATTTGCCCCAACATCATTATTTTGATCAACTAAATTTGTTTCCACATTTTTTCCTTTTCTTTTAATGGCGGCTTGTTAAAGTTTAACAAGATGGTCAGTCGTACGACCGGTACGGGACCAATATCATTTCATTCCACATTGATAACATGAATTTTATTTAGTTTTTGAAGAGTTATTATGGTCAACCTTATTTTTTCATTTTTTTCATTATTGTTCCACTTCAAGTGGTGGAAAAAGTTATTATCATTATTACCACTATAATAACGATTATTGTTTCGTCCTCTTCCTCTACCACGACTATGACCACGACCACGATCGTGGCCATGGCTATAATTGTGTATTGCTACTTTCACTTCAGGGAATAGAGTAGATCCTGTAGGATGAGTCTTGTGATTTTCAATTAATAGCTCATTATTTTGTTCAGCTACAAGTAAACATGACATTAATTTAGAATACTTTTTGAAGCCCTTTTCTCTATATTGCTGCTGCAAGAGCACATTTGAAGCATGAAAAGTTGAAAATGTTTTCTCTAATAAGTTCTCATCAACAATTTTTTCATCACATAACTTTAACTGAGAATTAATTCTAAAAATAGCAGAATTATATTCACTTACAGTTTTAAAATCCTGAAATCGTAAGTGCATCCATTCATAACGAGCTTTAGGTAATAGTTGGTGGTCATAGTGCTCTTTTAAATTAATTCACAATTCAAGTGTATCTTTCACTGTTAGATATTCAGCTTTTAACCCTTTATGTAGACGATGATGAAGAAATATCATTGCCCTTGCTTTGTTTTGGTTGGATATTTCATTTCCAATTAAAATTATACTTCCAAGCCCTTTAGCGTCAAAGATGAATTTCAGCATCAAGAACCCATGGCAAATAAATTTTGCCAGTTATTTCAAGAGCCTCAAACTCAAGTTTAGTAATATTTGACATAATTTAAATTGGAAAGAAATAAGGAAAATATTTTACTACGAACCGTGGAGCGAATTTGTACTATAACGTGTTATAAAATGCGAAAACTATATGAAATATAATAAGAATAGAATATAAAAATAAAGACAATCGAATGAGTTTGAAGAGGAATTGGGAGAAAATAAGTATTATCTTATTATATTTTTCTTGTATATATTTCATGGAAAAGCCTCTATTTATAGGCTTAGGAATATAGGTTACATAAGAAGACATAAATACATAAGTTATAAAGTAAATGCATGAGTTAGAAAGTAAATACATGAGTTTAAATATGATTTATGGATATTCATAAATTTATTTATAACATTTTTAGATTTCTAAAAAAATATTTAAATTGGAATTAAAAAAATAGGGATACCAAACTTTAAAAAAAATATTTAAATCTTGATTAAAAAAAATATTATTTTAAAAAAATATATATTATTCATTAAAATTGTTCCAATTATGATAAATGGAATTAACCCATCCACCATGCACAACTCCTGCCAGTCTCGCTCTTAATTTTGAAGTTGGAGAAGCCTGCTTAGCGCCTCTTCCACTTCTCGACGTCATAAAAGCGAAATAAATGGCGATCGATAATATCCTTCTTCTAGTTCTGTACATAATTACAAGCTTCGCGCTTTACCTTCTTTTCACAATTATTCTCCAAGTTTTTTATTCCTCATTCAGAGTAAACCTCAATACCCTTTGTTTGGTATTTGCATGTCTGAAAAGCCAGAAACGCAGAAGAAAATTATGGGAGGTGGATGTTCTAAGAAAATTCACGTTAAGAAAAACTTAACTGATGAAGTCTTTTCCTGGTCTTTTGATGCCATTCTCAATGAAAACCTCTTCGAAGATGAGGTCAGTTCCTTTTTTTTTTCTTATAATCTGATAGAGTATATATATATATATTTTATGGTCTTTTGATGGCATCCTCAATGAATTATTTTCATTTCTGTCATTTATCTGCGTATTTATAGGTAGAGAAGATTCCTGAATCATTTCAGGGAGTAGAGGAATACTTCAGGTCGTTTATATATCCACTATTGGAGGAAACAAGGGCTCAACTGTCTTCGAGTTTGAAGAACATATCAACAGCACCTTATGCTGATGTAATAAGCATTCTTCAAAGTTCTGAGCGAAATGGAGATTTGTTATATGATATAAAGTTTGATTACTGGAGAAACATCTCTGGTGTTTGTGTAAATGTTCCTTCCAGAATTTTTCCAGGAGATGTCTTGTTGCTAACAGATGTTAATCCAGAATTTGTCTCTGATCCGCAACAGCTTGGAATGAGATGGGCATCACTAGCTGAGGTTAAAGAGCGTAAAAATGGGGATGATCAAAATGCTGCTTGTGTTCTAGCCAAGCTTTCTGTGGATCTTCAAGCCGATTTGTCATCTGGGAGGTCATTGTTCGTTGTTTTCCTGATGAATATAAGAACCAATCAAAACATATGGGATTCCTTGCAAAAGGATGCAAATGGGACTCTTACTAAGCAAATTTTGCGCACTGCTATCCAGGTAAGCTTTATGTTCTATTTCAACTGTTATGGTTGGCAATCAATTATATACATTGGTGGTATTATGGTCTGAACAATTGTAAATAGTAAATAGTAAAATCAAGTAATTTTTGATTCTAGAGATGTCAAAATCTGTTTCTGGGTACAGGTTAAAACTGAAATATTTTCCAAAACGGTAGAATGGATTCTCTTACCAATTTTATGCAGTTGCATATGCATATGGATACGCAATAACTTTGACTTGTTTTCCATGTTTGTTTATGATCTTAATTTTTTTCTGCATTAAACTTCCATTAAAAGGTATTTTTAATCTATTTTTAAATTCTATTTTGGCATAGCAGCAGGACGAGCTGAAATGTGGCCTTTGTTCTGCACGAGGCTATCTTACTGGAGTAGAACATTCTGTTATCTCATTGTTATCTGAGCTGAATGAGTCACAGAGAAAAGTGGTTTATGGCATTCTTTGTAACGTTAAGTGTTATCACAAATCTTTTGTGGAGCTTATATGGGGTCTGCCTGGGACAGGCAAAACAAAAACTTTGAGCGTTTTGCTTATCATTCTCCTCAAATTGAAGTATAGGACTCTTATCTGTGCCCCAACAGATGTAGCAATTGCACAGGTGGCATCTCGTGTTCTGAAGCTGTTAAAGCAGTCTTCATCACATTCATTGGGCAGTGTTCTCTATTTTGGCCATAATGATGCCGCACAAATTGATCCTGACATCAAACAGATTTATTTGCATCATCAGGACAAAAGTCTGAAAAAATCCTTACTAACTGCTTCCTTAGTATTTTGCACTGCTTCAAATTCGTACCTACTACATTCATTGCTAGCAGATCCATTAAACTTGTTAATTATTGATGAGTCAGCTCAATTGAAAGAAGCTGAATCATCAATTCCATTGCAACTACCAGGTGTTAGGCATCTTGTACTTTTAGCTGATCACCATCAGTTAACAGCATCAATTACCAGCAATGTGAGTCGATAGTGCCTGACTGTTGATTGAATTTTCATAACAAGATGCTTTTAAAACTACAGGCATTTACTCTTGCTTTTTACTTTTCTCTTCTAATGTACCCACAGGTATCCGCTAGAGCTGGTTTTGGAAGGAGTTTGTTTGAAAGGTTAATTTCAATTGGTCATTCAAAGCATCTTCTGAATGTGCAGTACAGAATGCATCCATCTATCAGTTTGTTTCCTAATTCACAATTCTACGGTAACCAAATTGTCAATGCCTCAGATTTTGGAAATAAAAGTTGCGCAAAGTGCTTTCTTCAAGGTCCGATCTTTGGACCTTATGCTTTCATAAATGTCTCTTGTGGGTTTCAAGAAATGGACAGCTTCAGAAATATGGTTGAAGTTTCCATTGTAATAAAAATTTTGCAGAATTTGTCCAAAGGTAAGCCAATTGGGTGATGTTTCCTTTATTATCTTTCTCATTTGGGTAATGATCTCTTTATTGATCTAAATTGTTTAGTATTGCAAAACTCTATTAAATCTTTTAGCCATGATATTGTCTACGAGATGGCCCACCACACATTTCTGCAGCATCATCTGTAATTCATTTGAATAGTATCAAAACTAAGATGTCATTCCATGAGTTTGGTAACTAATATCTAATTCATTCATTCATTCAATTTCCTATGTATTGCCAAGTTTCAAACATGCTGTAGCATCACTAGTCTCTTGGGCATCATGCATTGTAAAGACCAATAATGTCCTCTTTTCTTGTATTGCTAGCTTGATTTTATTTCTTTTTTTTACTGTTTTTCAATTATTTACTCCTGAAGCTTGGAGCACATTGAGGCAGACGCTCAGCATTGGCATTGTTTCACCCTTTGATGCACAAGTTCTGGCAATCAAAGAAAAAGTTGTAAGGAAGTTTGATAACATTGATGGATTTTCATTGAAAGTGGATACAATTGATGGCTTCCAGGGTGATGAGGAAGACATAATAATAATATCAACCGCAATAACAGATGCTGATAAATCTGCTGCGTTCATTTCCAGTCCACAAAGGACTAATGTAGCTTTGACAAGGGCAAGGTGTGATTTCCTTCAATATGTGAATTCCAGCTTTCCATTCTGAAAATATAAATCAATGACTGTATAAATGATGCCAATTCAGATGCTGCCTTTGGATTGTGGGAGATGCGAAAACTCTCTCTTGCTGTAACTCCATTTGGAAATTTATCGTTCAAGATGCAAAAGATCGTCAGTGCTTCCATAACGCCGAAGAAGATGTGGAGTTGGCCAGTGTCGTCTTAGAGGTGAAAAAAGAACTGGATCAGTTGGATGATTTCCTAAATGGTGAACTCTTCAAAAATGCCAGATGGAAGGTGCTCGAAATTCTATTATTTTTTTTTTAGCTGCTGTGATATGCTTGCAAAAGTATTCTTATTCTTTTTCCAATTCTTTTCCTTAAAATTTCCAGGTTTTATTCTGTGACAACTTCCGAAAATCATTTCAAAAGCTGAAGTCTTCCGAAACAAAGAAATTAGTTGTCAATTTATTAGTAAGGGTATCTTGTGGCTGGAGGCCTGCCAGGAAGAACACAAAGTTAATTTGCGATAGCTCTTCAAAGATATTGAAACAATTCAGGGTCAAACATCTTCACATTATTTGCTCCATTGACATTATGAAGGATTCAGCGTACAATCAAGTCCTGAAGGTGTGGGATATATTGCCCAAAGAGGGCATCCCACAATTGGTCGAACGCCTTGATTCTGTATTTAGATCATACACTGATGGTTTTATCAAGCGTTGTGAGATGAAGTGTCTTCAGGGGTATGCCCTTTTAGATTTCTAATACAATTTGAATCATAGTGTTCCGATTATTCACAGGCACAATTTGATTTTACTCTTTTCTTTTCTTTTTTTTTTTTTTTTTTACATTCTTAAATTCTTTCTTCCTCTCTCTATTATTGAATTTGATTTTCATCTCTTTATTATTATTATTATTATTATTATTATTATTATTATTGAATTTAGGGATCTGGAAGTTCCTAAGAGTTGGCCTGACTTCATGGAGCGATATAAGAGCGGCCATGCTCATAGTGAGAATGATTCAAGTACTAATGCCTCTGATGGAGTAGACTTTGTTGAGAATTGCAAAACAAGAGACAGTTTGCTTTTAATGAAATTCTATTCCTTGTCTTCTGGTGTTATAAGCCACTTACTTTCTGGTTGCGATGGAACTGAAATGGATTTTCCATTTGAACTAACAGACGAAGAAAAGGACATTGTTCTCTTCTGTAGAAGCTCCTTTATTTTGGGTCAATCAGGCACAGGAAAAACTACTGTGTTAATTATGAAGTTATTTCAAAAGGAGCAAATTCATCATCTAGCTTTAGAAGGTATTCATGAAGTTGAAAGCAATTCCTTGGTCAATGTCAGCCAATGTAAAGAGAATGCCGGAAGAGATATATTGCGCCAAATTTTTGTTACAGTAAATCCAAGACTTTGTTATTCTGTTAGACAATACATTTCTCGCCTCATACGGTATGGCAGGCACTGTCCTTTTTATCTGAAAGAGATCTTTCACTCCAAAGAAAAAGTGTTCAGTTTGCTGTTTTTAAATCTCTATTTATTTATTTTGTTTTTCTTGCACAGATCAACATGTGGCTGGAATGCCATAGAAGAATGCTCTAAATCTGCTCAGGAAGATGCCGATGAGATATCAGAATTTTCGGACATTCCAGATTCTTTTGCTGCACTTTCACAAAGTTCTTATCCACTCATCATAACATTTGATAAATTCCTAATGATGCTAAACGGAACAGTTGGCAGATCGTATTTTGAAAATTTCCCTGAGTTACGCGGACTCTGTCAGCAGAAGAGAAAAGGTTCGAGGTCAATGGCTTTAAAAACATTTATCAGAACAAAGAAGGTTAGCTATGAAAAGTTTTGCTCATCTTACTGGCCACATTTCAGCCCCCAGCTTACCAAGAAACTTGATCAATCTTCAGTTTTCGTGGAGATCATTTCTCATATAAAAGGAGGATCCCGGGTTGGGGTTCATGATGTACTTAGTAGGGAGGACTATGTTTCATATTCTAAGCGTAGGTTGCGCACCTTGGACGAACAAGAGAGAGGTAGAATCTATGACATTTTTGTTAAATATGAAAAGAAAAAGAAAAAAAAAGGTGAATTTGATTTGTCTGACTTAGTCATTGATCTTCACCGGCGTATTAGAGAAGAAACATATGAGGGCGAGAAAATGGACTTTGTATATATAGATGAAGTGCAGGATTTGACAATCAGACAAATTTCTCTTTTCAAATATATCTGCAAAAATTTTGAGGAAGGGTTCGTCTTTTCTGGTGACACAGCCCAAACCATTGTAAGAGGAGTTGACTTTAGGTTCCAGGACATAAGAGCCCTTTTCTATCAAGAGTTTAAATCATGCGAGAGAAAAGGTAAAGGAGAAATTACCGATCTCTTTCATTTGAGCCAGAACTTTCGCACCCATGCTGGTGTTCTGAATGTAGCAAACAGTGTTCTTGAGCTTCTTTACCATTTCTTTCCTAGTTCACTTGATAAATTGGAACCAGAAACAAGCCTTTTGAATGGGGAAAAACCAGTCTGGCTGAATACTAATAATTGGGAGGAGAGACCTGAATCCTTATTCAAAAGAATGCAAAGTAATTGCCATGGTTTTGGAGCAGATCAGGTTATTTTAGTTAGAGGCGAAGATGATAAAGATGAAATTTTAAACCTTGTGGGAAAGCGGGCCCTTGTCTTGACAGTAATGGAGTGCAAAGGCCTAGAGTTTGAGGTGAATGTACTGTTCTTACCATCACATCAAAAAAAAGATGCCAATGAACTTCCATCTAACTCCATTGTTTTTTATCTTTACAGGATGTTTTGTTGTACAACTTTTTTAGCTCTTCTTTGTTGAAGGATTGGGAAGTAATATATGGATACATGGAAGGTAAAAATATGCTCCAGTCCCTTGATCTGAAGTCACTTCCAAGTTTTAGTGAGGGAAAGCACAGTGCCTTGTGTTCAGAGCTTAAGCAGCTATATGTGGCCATTACTCGCACGAGGCACAGGTTGTGGATCTTTGACAATCAATTGTGCTCTATGTTTAGCTATTGGGAGACACTAAGCCTCGTTGAAGTTCGCCAACTGGATACCACATTTCTACAGGAGTTCCAAGTTGCGAGCAGTCAAGAGGAGTGGAAAGCTCGGGGCATTAAGGTGAATTTGAAACTTGATTTAAGCTATGATTGTTACATGTATAAGCTATACTGTAGAGCCCAATTAAATCTCTGGTGTTCACTTATAATGTATCGCCAATTTGCCAAGAGAGGAACGAACAGCTCCTAAAATTTTGTCTTTTTGTCCTTTTTTTTTTTTTTTTTCAGTTCTTTCATATCCAAAACTACGAGAAGGCCAGATTTTGCTTTGAAAAAACAGGGGAATCTTATTGGAGAATGTGGGCAGATGCAGCATATCGCAGATGCATTGCTGACCGTTTATGGGATTCAAACCCCAAAATGGCTCGGTTTCATCTCACTGATGCTGCCCATATGTATGAGTCCATTGGAAAGAATAAATCTGCTGCCCAATGTTTTTATGAGTTGCATGAATATGAAAAAGCAGGTATTTGTAAATGCTTAATAATATTTCGCAATTTTGTAGCAATTTACGTAATCCTTTCTTTCCCATATGTTTAATTTGCATTTGGGCAGGTACAATTTACCTGGAAAAGTTTGGGGATTCTATGTTGGAAGAAGCTGGGGAATGCTTTCATCTTGCAGGATGTTATAACAGAGCAGTTGAAATATATGCAAGGTGCAACTTATTCTCGAAGTGCTTGTCTATTTGTGCTGATTGTAAATTATTCGAAATGGGATACAAATATGTACAATCTTGGAAAGAGAAAAACTGCACGAGTGAAGAAATTCAGAGGTTCTTGGAAAAAGGAGCCCTTCATTTCAATAAGTTAGAGGATTCCAGATCCATGATGACATTTGTGAAAGCTTTTCAATCAAAAAACCTGATGCGTAGTTTCTTGAGGACTGCATATTGCTTTAATGAACTTCTGCTGTTGGAAAAAGAGTGGGGTAACTTTTCTGAAGCAGCCAATATTGCGAGCATGGTGGGTGATGCTCTGCTTCAAGTGGAACTGCTTGAGATGGCAGGAAAAGGTAAAGAGGCATCAAAACTCCTCCTTGTCTATGTGTTCTACAACTCTCTTTGGGTACAAAAGAGCAAAGGTTGGCCCTTGAAGCAGTTTGTGGAAAAGGAGAAGTTTCTGATAAGAGCTAAAACGCTTGCTAAGAAGGTTTCCACTGATTTCTTTGATTTTATTTGCTGTGAGGCAAAAGTATTGTCCCATGAAGAGGATAACTTATTTGAGATTGAAAAAAACTGGAGTTCTCTATATAAGCTTGGAAGCGTGAGAGGTAAAATATTATGTGCTAGGAAAATTGTTGACCTTTTTGCATCTAAATTCCAATATCAGTGGAAGGATCCTTTTATTGCTGATCTAGTAAGTTATGCACAAAACAGAAAACCCTTGGAAAACACTCTGGTTGAAAAATGGGTTTTCTACTGGAACTTTTGGCAAGAGGAAATTGGTAAGGTTCTGTGGTACTTACAAAGTCATAGCAAAGAAGATTCTTACACTGAATTCTGCGAGAACTATTTTGGTGTGAGCAAGCAACTGAAAAATGAGAAGACCATTTACCTTTTGCTTAATCCTGAAGCAGAATGGGTTAAAGGCATTAATTCTCGATGCATTAAAAGCAAAGCAAATTTAAAATGGATCGAGGCTGAGGAGTTCGTTCAAGCTGCTGAAATTTACTGGTCAGCAGAAATTTCTACCGTTGGTCAGAATGTGCTTGAAATTCTTGAAGCTCTTTGCAGATTTTCAGTTAATAATGCCTTATCCTTTTATTGCCAATGCTATCTTCTTATTCAAAACTTCAAGGTCATGAGACCTCTCATCGAGTCAAAAAACTTGAACTACAGAGGCTGTAATATTGGCATGCTTTACAGATTCATTGAAAGTCATGTTAATAACTTCTTGGGCAATATTCATCCATTAGATTGTCAAAAGTCGCTGATAGTTGATATGATTCATGTTAGAGGGTCAAAGCTTTTCATCAATTTAGTAAAAGACACTGTCTCTTGCATCTGTAATTCAACGATTACAAAACCTGAAGATATTGAAAAGCTGGTGACAATTATTTTTTCTGTGAAGTTCCCATCTTACCTGTATAAACAGATTGCAGCAGGCTTTGGGAACTGTCCATGGTGGAAAGAATTCATTACAAATTTGAGACATACGGTTGAGATAAATGATTCCACTGAATACCTTCAAGAGGTGTCTTTGGTTCAGAAGTTTCATAATGCTCTTGCACATACTGATTATACTGAATTTTCGCCAAGCTGTTTTTTGTTTCTTGTTGATCGTCTCCTCGTTATGGTCTCATGCTTGAAAGGGTACTTCTTTGCATCAAAGTCTTCTTTGGTTGATTTTCTTACTTTCATGGGATGGAATACAAACCCAAATTTGAAGTTTGTGCCTGATGTCCATTCATCTGTCGTGGAGACTGCTGCTGAATTTGTGGCTTGCACAGTGAAGAAGCTACTTTGTCAAGAAGAGGACATGGTAAATTGGACGAAAAAATATAATCTGAACCTGGAGTGCTACCCTTTGCTAGTGCTGAGATTGTTCGTCCTACTTTCTGTACTGTGCATAAATTTTTGTCAGTATTCAGGTTTGTTCTTCAATATGCTGGGTAAGAGGGAAATTACCTCGTTGCTACCATGGAAATTTTACAATTCCCTGCAGAGGTTAACTGGAAATGAAAAAGATAAAATGAATATTGAAGTTGTATCTGAAGCATTGGAATCCATTGGAAATCCTCTTGTGATTGTAAATATGGGACTGCAATTATCACTTCCACATGCGAGTTTTTTGAACTTGAATGCTGAACAACAGAAAGGCAGCATTCTGAAGGCATTGGGTGTGAAGAATAACACTTCTAGATTGGGAATGAATCAATCACGCAGCATACAGCTTTGTTTACAGAAATTAACGACTAAGAATAAAGATGGAATTACTGATGCGCAGCAGAGCAATAACAACTTCTGGACGGTTCTTGGATCAGTGGTTTTCAAAATGGGCTCCCGGAAAAGTTTTCTGGCTGATGTTTCAAGGTTGAAGGTAATGCTAGACATATATATATATATGTTTTTTATCCAGTGGATAGAGTTTCCAATTCCTCATTTCTATCTTGTTTTCCAGGAAGTAGTGTTAGAACATATTCTCCGTGTAAATGCTGCAATGCTGCATTGCTGTTCAAGCAATTGTTTTGTCAAATGTAAACATCCATTTGATGAGGTAAACAAAGTTCGTGATGAACTGCAGCAGCTTTATTCTGCATTGGATTCAAGGTCAGTTTGATTATATAGCCTGGCCCTATATGCAGTTGATTGAGAACCACCGACACATCATCAAAAAATTTACTTATGATTCAGTAGCTTCATATATTACGGCATGGATCTATCACCATTTTTAACTTTGTATAGAAAACAAAAGAAGGGAATTTTCTAGCTTAATTGAACTTCATAATTTGTTATTGTTTGACTTGAAACTAATTACATTTCTTCTACACATGCTCAATTCTTCTTGATTAGGGAACTGGGTGGTGAAGACATGAGATCAGTTGAGGACCTAGTGAAGAAGTTGCAGTTGAGAAGGGACACAATGGAGCCGGAGATGGACCAGCTGCTGGCATGTAAGAAAAGACGAAACACGAGACTTGTCATCTCTGGTGATGATTGTAAGACTGATGAAAAAGGCAGCTGTGCAAGCCAGGTTTCAGTTACTGCTGCTGAAAGCAACAAACAGAGAGAACAAATAAGTGGACAAGAAAACTAATGAAAAATGTAGCAGTGGGATTATGGATTCAAATGTCACTGCTAACAGCAACCAACAACATGAAGCTTCTACGGCAAGAGGAGAGCAGATGAAAACCCTCTGTACAAACCTTGACTCTTTAGTAATGGAAAATATTGTTTTTTGATGTCTCCAACCTTTTTTTTATTATTAATTATTATTTTTATCATTCCCATCTCAGCCCAGAATAAATAAGGGCCAAGCTAAGATTTAACATTGAGGCAGACAAGATTTAAATATATAATATTTTAAAAAGAAAATAACTTAATTATAGCATGTAAAAGAAAAACTTCAACATGATATATGTATATATACTAGTAATGTGTATGAAATATTTATGAACATCTTTAACAAATTACTAATTCAATTAAATAAATGCTATATGGGATTACAATTTAACCCAACAATAATATAAGTATATTTTAGATTCGAACTTCCTTTTTTATTATATATTTAGATAAAATTAGCAAAATTAAAAAAATTATAGACAGATGGATTTAATTAATTGAGAGACTTCCCAAGCATTAGGAGTAAATTATTATATTAAAATGATATAGTTTTGATGGTAGATTGGCCTAAACAAATTAATTTTTTTAATTAATTCTATTATTTTATTCAATTTATGAAAATTAAACTAAATATAGAAATTAAATTAAAAATCATAAACTTAAAAGTCGATCTTACCAAATAGAAAACAAAATCACTACTAAAAATAGAATGATTATTATTTTCTTAAAAAGAATTCAGTTTTCTCCTCCCAAATTCCCAATTCCAACGTTAAAATTCAATTTTTCTTCAATTTCCAAATCATTCAATCATTTAGCTCATGAATCCATTTTTCCTCAACTAATTTCTTAAAAATTCGAATGTATTACATGGATATTTACAGAGGTTCCTTCATTTTACCATCAATTTCAGATTTGTCCATATTCAACAAAACAAATTCGAATAATTAAGCTCTTGAAAAGTAAAGTGTATTGGTATTGATGCTGTACTTGAACGAGTGTTTATGTCTTGTGATATGTACTTCCGGTACCCAAGACACAAAGGCGGGATCCCATCTATGTTTTTAATTCGTATCTTCATTCCTCTTGTCTACATTGTTATTTATTGCGAAAATCAATTTTGAAATTAGAATGAGACATTTTTTTTTCTTTTATGTGATTCATATTTGCTGATTTTGTTTCTGGATTTAAAATAAACTCGTGCGCCGCTGATGGCAAATATGTATAGCTTTTTATTGATACATCCTAGTTTTGTACTTGTCTCTCATAAGTTGATACTTGGAGATATTTTCATGAGGATCAAACCATAGTTTGTTCTCTGTTTCTTGCAAAATCTGTTCATGTTTTCAAGAAACATGCGACTGCCTCCAATTTCTGCAGTTAACACTTCAGTTTCTACAGTTTATTGGCTTAAAAAGGCTAACAATCATTTTTAATTTTGATAAATAACAAAACCTTTTAAGTAGTTTTGGACTTCTTAAAATTTATGTTTGCAAGTCCAATTAATTAAAACTAACGATGATTGCTCTATTTGGATCATGGTAGACTAGACGAGTCCTACTTCATAGTCAAAATCAGACCTGGTATTTTTTAATATTGTTTGAAAATTAATATTTGTTAGAAATAAATGCAAATTTATTTTTTAAGAATTCACATGCTCACATACAACTCATTTGTTGCATTAAAAATTTTTCTAAAATCAAATCTATGGCATATTTAATTTTATTGTTTTCTAAATTTAAGTTTTACATATAAATAAATATTCGAAAAAGGAAAGAAACTTCCAAATGATTTTCTAGCTGTTCAGATTTATTAAAGGGAACAAAAATCAGATTTTTTATTCTTAAGAAAACTTTTTCGAAAATGTCTTTACACTTGATGGCTATTTTATTTGAAAAAAAAAGGCATTTTGTTCAAGTAGGTGAGTGGGACACATTTGATTTTGAACATTTTATTGCTGAATGTTTTATTCTATTATATATGAACTCATGATCGTATATCCTGAGAATGATTATAGTTTTTATTGTAATCAAGTTAGTGAGATTTATCAAAGAAAATAATGTGAGATAATGTGAGGTTAGGTTGTTATAATACCTAAGAAAATAAATTAACAATTGTTTAGGTCTTTTAGTTGGGAAAAAAATGGTAGGATTTGTAACGTAATGTAATGTAATTCAAAGTGTAATTAATCATTTGTTTGTTAACATAAATTTTTAACAATGTAATGTAATAATGAATATATTTACTAATGTATTCCCAAATCCTTCAATTTTGTTCTGTATTTGTCATTATATTATTTTTACAAGTTCAAAGATTTTGCAAATTATTTTTAACATGACATTGGAGTGTTGATACTGATTTTTTATTTTAATGAATTAATACATTTTTAACATTAATTAATTTATTTTAATGCTAGTTTTAACATGATCGGGGTAAATAATACCGTTGGAGGGTTGCCGAAAATTATAAAATTTTTATTACACCACTGGAAAGTATTATTCGTGATGAGTACGATGATATAATTTGAGGTAAAAATGAATTCATTTAGGCCACCAAAAATAAAAAAATAAAAAAAATAACAGAACTGTAAAAAGTTGATCAAAATTTTGACTGGTTAAAAAATATTTTACAAATCTTAAAAAATTATTCTAATTGCATAGAATCTTTTGAAATAATGTAAATAAATTTTTAAAAGTGAAAAATTAATTTTTAGATAAATCTAAAAAATTAACTTTCGGACTCTGAAATATACCGAAACGAACTTGTTTTGGGCTAAAATTTTAAAACCAATCTAAATAATATTTTTCGATAATTTTAAAATAATTTTAGTAAAAATTTGATAACAAAATAAATTGGATCAATCATAAGTGGACAATTGGATAAAAAAACTTGATGATCAATTTGTGGTCATTCATCAAACCATATGTAAGCATTATACATTTGAAATTTTCAACTATTTTTCACTCATATTTTCAACTAAATATAGATATATTTAGACTTTTATGAGTTCAATTTAGTACTTTTCACTCACATTTGAAACCATAGTATTTCAGTAATTTTAGTCATGTTCCTTTCAACTTAGACTTTTATGAGTTCAATTTAGTACTTTTCCTGTGAGAATTTAGAGCTCATTTCCGAGAGTCTACTCTTAATGGCATATAATAAATTATATTGGTGGGTTTATTAATGTGAAGACCAAATTGTGAAGTGAAGTTAGTTTTATTCCTCCATGTCACTATTTCTGTCCATGTGAAAGAATGTCCCTGGTAGATTCAACATGCAATGTGCTTGTGTTAGAATAGATTCAATTAATTATTTGCAATAGATCTATATATTTTCTGATATAATTATTTTTCTTTCTTTATATTTTTTGCAGATTTTATTATGAAGAAAATACTGAATGACTAAAATTGACTATGAAGATTTGAAGGAACATGAAAATATTGGCTAGAAATTTTTGTTATGAAATTTTATATCTTATTTTGGTTGAATTTTTTTTTTTGGAAAGACACTATATAAATTGATGCTAACTCTACTTTGTAATGAATTACAAATTAATTATATATGGAAGCATAATTTTATTAGTTACGTATCCATTTATTTTAAGGACCATATTTTTGGTTCTTATTATACTTTCAAGCACCGATTTTATAGTCATTAATATAGTATATGGTCATACAAATATTACTTTCAAGGATGAGTTTCTCATCCTTATTATAAATTTAGGGATCAGATTTTAATCTGATCCTTAAAGGTTTATGGTCATTATTTACTTTTAAGGACTAGATTTCTGGTCCTTAAAAATCTAGATGATCACGTGACTTGCATTATTAAGAAGGGAAAATCTGGTCCTTAATACTTGTTAGGGACCAGTTTGTTATCCGGTCGTTAAAAGTTTTAAGGACCGGTGAATGCATCTCGTCCTTATTAGTTATTAGTGGCGGAGCCTATTAGGACGGGATAATGATCGGATTTTCTCGTCCTTATTGAGTTTCAGGGACCGGATTGGCACTTTTAGGGACCGAATTTTCTGTCCTTATAGGCCTTTTTTTCTTGTAGTGATGCCATTCGTTACTATGTCGTGGCAACTATCAATAAGATTTCAATCAGACATTCTTCATCTCATCATTATAAATGCTTTCAATCAAACTTCTATTTGCATTTTAATATTGAAATGAACCAACTTCAACCCCACTCCCATTGTAACATTATGGAGATGCTGATTTAGCATAGAAAATGTAGCATAAGCAAAAACATGCAAGGAGGATATTTTAAATTCTTTCTATATTACATGGTGAGCAATGATACAAAGATAGCAAAAGGCACACTCCAAACCAACTTCATATCACAACCTCTAAAAGTTCTCAATCTCTTTTTCATGAATGTTTTCATTAAGCCACTCTAGCCTCAATACCCAACCCCCCCTCAAAACACTGAAAATAAAAACATTAAAAGATTGGTCCCTCAATCACCATCCGTTCCTAAAAACTTCCAAGCCCATGATTAACTCATTTGCCAAGGCAGAACAGAATAGAATGCTTCGCATATGCAATCATTTACACAACGGAAGACCAAAGCAATACCCAAGCAAAGAGAGCTATTCTGATAGTGACCTCAGCATACATCTGTTCAGCAAGCATGCCTAAAAAACATATTAACAAATGAAAGCCAACAAGCAATTTAATACTTACCTATACTGCTGGCTTTCTATTTTCTTGGCCACCACTTGAACATAAGAAAGGATTTCCTCTACTCCTGATTCAAGTATCTTTATGCTGTTGATGTTAGACTTAACCTGCTATTGAAATAAGAAGAAAAACAACCAAAAGAAGCAATATAAAGAAAAATATTGAACAAGGGACAGACGGAACATCATTCAAGAGTTCAAAATATGCTACAATTTCAAAAGGATTTAGATTTAGGAGAAAAAAAATCAAGAGATAGATCACAAACCGCCAACTAGAAATAGATTGAAATTTATCCAGTAAAGCAATAAAAGAAAACTTAACTATCCCAAAATGCACTTCACCTCAACATTGGGAACAAGTTTAAGAATTTGATCAGCAACCCTGCAGCCATTAAGGCTCCGAACAGTAGGCTCATCAACATCATAAAGAACAGACACATCTGAAATGTCCAAGTTCTATCAACAAGACAGAAATAAAAATATAAGAGATATAGACAAAAAGAGTCTTCATATATAGACACAATTTAAAAGAAAAGGAAAAAAACTCATCAGCATAATCCACTGTATCCTAGGCAAAGAACTCATTGCCTAATTACTATCCTCAAACTAAAGATACCACAACATCCAAATAGATGAAAGGACAAGAAAGTTTACATCCATCGGTAAATAAACTAAGTATACAGTTCTCCAATGTCATAAATAGTGAACAGAGACATACTTGCATAGAGAAGGTCAATTGATATTCCGTCAAACTTGAATTTCATCACAGGGACGTGAGCATCTGGAACAGGTTGTAGCTCTATGACTTCCTCCATTTCTGCTAGAATATTATCCAATATGAAGAAGAAGTCCTCCTGCCAAAGACAACCTAAGATTAGATCCACAGCAGACATTAACATTATCACTAAATCATTTCTGTCATATAGAGGATGCATAAATTCAAACTCAATAGGACTTGGCATCCAACATAACAGCTGAAATAACTAGAAACTAAAGCAGAAACAACATTTCAAAATACTTACTGCTTAATGCCTCCAACAATACGCAAATCCTCTTCTCCAATATTTAGAGATGATTTTTCTTATAGACTCATTTTCAGTCGAAACAACAGAGAGCTATAACTGGGTCAGCAGGCTTTATAATATGAAATATTCAAGATGTCATTAATAGATATGTAAATTCCAAGTAACAGAAATGTAGGATTACTGCACCATTTTGATTAATGCCATGCTTGAGAAGTAGAGTTGCCCCTTATGGATGTAAGATGATCATTCTAAATAGATGTAAACATTTTAAATAAATCAGGGATATTTCTCAATTATTTAATTAAATACAATTTCACAAACACATAATAAGTTCATATCTAAGTAGAAGTATTCTTAATTTGTTCTCACAATATGGTGAAAGGTAGGTTTTATATACATTGCAAGAAGAAAATGTTCGCAGATCAAAATGCTTTTAACCTAGGCACAAACCTAGAAATATCATTGCCACCGGCCAAGATTTCAGTGATTTCAACAACAAATGAATGTCTGCATCAGAAAATTTACTAGTATGATAATGTGAAGTGTCCTTCAAAATTTGAAGGATGGCACCAATTCTGGATATGTCAAGCTCCGATAAAGCAAAGTTCTTATTATCCTTTGAAAGAACCAAGAAAAGAAAAAACCTTTAATAAATTAACTATAAGATAATAAGTCACAATATTGAAATATATATAACCTAGAATGACAAGTTCATCTAAACCTATAATTCAAGCATCAAAAATTCCATCAAATCTATCAAGCGATCCTTTTTGAAGAAGGATTATTTAAACCTTAAAATCTACTAACCTACTCAAATCAAGCCTTTTGCATATACTCTAACCAATTAGAACATTTCTCAAGATGGTAACATGATGACAGTATTCTTTGCAGTAAATTTTGAGTCTTACAATATGGGCTCATTTCAAAAATCGACAACAATTTATCTCAATGGCTTTCATTACTACATACCAAACTTGAATCATCAAGAAAAGCATAAAAATAACTTTAAAGATGAATCCTAAACTAACAAGGCTTAACCAACTATATATTATACTAACCAATCACACAACAAATCCATTTGATTATATATATATATATATATAATCATTTTAAATTTTATTCAAATAATCAGTAGGGGCAAATTTGGTAATCACATACCAATTAGAGTGAAATTCTCCAAATTTTCCTTAATTTCGTCCATCACCATGCTCGCCGGAGCCTCTTCGGATCCTCGTCGGAGCTTCGCCGGAGGTGCACCGGTGCTATCCGCTTGTAGCTGGAGTCACCGGTAGCCCCTTGGTGGTGTTCACACGCCCCAATGCCTCTCAAATTGGTCAGGATCTACCTCAAGACCCATTGGCATCTTTCTCTCCGATTTACTCGTTGTCGGTGATTGAGGATGATCAGTGGGTATAGGGAGGAGCGCTGGACCACCAAAAGTCTTCCGTTGGTGTCCGTTCTGCCATTCGATGCTAGAGGTGGCTGAAATCTCGAGGAGGAGCTATCAGTTGGAGAAAGAGATGCCAAACCGAAATAAAAATGAGAAAACAAAGACTAGATCGGTGGAACAATCACTGAGGAGGCCGGCAGTGATGTGTGTTCGTCGGATTCTAGGACCCTTTCTCTTTCCGTTCTCTGATCTCTCTCTCCCTCTCTTCCTTCATTTTTCCTCCTCCTTTCTTCTTTGTGTTTCTTTTCTGCCCTTCTTTTTTTTCTCAAGAAATCTAAGAATTGCTGCCTTCTTCTTTTTTTTAACCCCATTATTATTATATTATATTAGTTTCTCATTGTTATTTATATATATATATATATTAAAATTATTATTATCTTAACAACACTTATTTATTTTAAAAGTTCTTGTTATTAATTTATATCTATATTATTTTTTTTTCTCATAACCATATTACTTTAGCGGGTTATTCCTAACATCGCGTTGACCCAACCATGTTATTAGGATTCATTAACCCGAGGCGTTACATTTATACCCAACATAAGGTTCCATATTAGATCTCAGCCGTCATTATAATTGATGGCCTAGATACCACTTATGCATCCAAAAATAAGCACTCTTAGGTAGATTTTTTTTCCTAATTATAAAATTTAATACATTACATTCGTACACTAATTATAATTTAGTTGATTATACGATTTAAATGGACGCATATTAAATTAAAATTTATTTAATTTATTAAAATAATATGTTATGATCTATATTATATCAAAAATTAAAAACAATAAATTTTTGGAATATAAACAAAATATATTTTTTAAATAATTTCAAGAGGTAATTTATTTTTAAATGACTTTATTCTATTGTTATATATATAATATAAAATTTTGTATCATAATCTTCATTAACTATACTTATATATACCTAATAATTCGCTAATATATTAGATATTTTTTGGGTAATTTAAAGTTGGGATGTTACACTTTCTACCAGTACCATATGGCCTCCCTCTGTCCCGTTTCTGGGTTGGGGTTATTGTACCGAGATGATAATTATATTTATTTTTTAAAAAGTCAAAAATACCCCTACTTTCATATGTACAATATTTTATTAAATGGAGGATAATTTTATAGATAAATTTATATAGAATTATAATTTGCATCAATAGATATAATATGCATGCATTATATTTTAACAAAATAAAAATAAATTATAAATTTTTCATAATCATTTTAAATGAAATAATAAACTTTATATTATTATTATATAAATATTTATATTTATTATTTTTCATAATATGACTATATAATAATTATAATAATTACTTTATTATTATTATTATTAAAATGTAATTTTTTTAAATAAATAAGTTTATATTTGGGGATAATTGATAAAAAAATCAATAGAATTCCTAATAATTTAATATTTGATTTAAATTTTATAAAATAAAAATTAATTACAATTTTTTTATTATTATTTTAAATGAAATAATAAATTTTATATTATTATTTTATAAATATTTATTTTTATTAATCTTGAACACACAAATATATAATAATAGTAACAATTAGTTTATTATTATCATTAAATATGTAAATTTTTTAAATAAATAACTTTAGATTTTGGTATAATTGATAAAATAATATTATCAACTTATAAAATAATTTATAATTTTCTGTTACAAAATAAAATATTCATTTCATATGGTCTATATTAAAATTACTTGAAACTATACATAAATCATGTGAGTGAAATTTAAAAAATTATTTTTTGATTTATTTGCGACGGATTAGCGACTAAATTATTCCGTCGCTAATAGTATCACTGTAACAAATTACTATTAGTGACAGAAAATTTTCCGTCTCTAAACTGTCGCAAAAAAGGAGCTATATTTTCCCTCCAAAATTAGCGAGTAAAAATTTCGTCACTAAATTTTCTGGAACAAATTTCATGAATAAAAAATTATAAAATTGAGCGACGCAAAAATCGTCGCTAAAGCCGTCGTAAAACATGGAGCGTACACTTCCCGCTAATAATTAGCGACTGTTTATTCATTCCGTCGCTATTCGTCGCAAAAAATAGAAAACATCCTCCACACGACGGATTGTAAACATTCGCGAATTCGTCGCAAAATTTGCAACGAAAATAATTCCGTCGCTAAATTTAGTCGTTAATTGGCAGTTTTTTTCGTAGTGGCACTTGGTGGCTACTGGTGGCTCCAGCTTTAAGCAAACAATGAAGGTGCATCTTCAGTGAGGCTCCGATAAAGCTCCAGTGATCGGTTAGGCGAGCACAATAGCAGGCAGAGTTGAAGAGGAAATGCAAAATTCTACTCTAAATGGTATGGGCTATCGAAACTACTTGTTTAAAAATTCAGTTAGAGAATCCTAAAATTACTGGAAACTGAAAATGTTTGGAATTATATGTCTGTCTCCTATGTGTGTTGTCAGAGTATGGGAATTATGCTTGAATTTGGCTTTGCATGTATTTGATTTATTATAATATATGCTTCCTAAAATAGAATGATGGCGATAGTGAGGTATACGTTTTTGCATATGTAATTCTTGAGTTGAATTGGTTTATAGTTGAGTAAATGTTATAGAATATGAGTTTGGTTTTCAAAAAGATTATTGTATAATTATAAGATTGATGAAATTTGTCAATTATTGAGGTTGTAATTGACATAGGCTTTAATGAAGGTAAGGGAGAAGCCTGCAGAAAATATTATAAAGGACAATATATGTGACACTCATGGAATATTGTACTTGGTAATTTGTGCTTAATTGAGTGACTGGAAATTCTTTTTTGCTAGGGTGATCTTAGAAATAAGGACAACCTGGACAAGCTCTTTTCTCAAACTAAGTAAGTGAATTAGTGAATTTAATGATTATGGATCCTAATGATTTTTAACTTAGTAGTGAATTTAATTTTAAAATCAGAATTTGATTTTTTTTTTTTGCTTTTCATTCGATTGAACTATTTATTTGTTGTTATTCTGGAGATGGGAAATGACGAAATGTTTTATTAGATTTTATATCTATGGAGTAATTATCTGATGGAGAAAAAAAGATGTTCACAAATTATTAAATCATCGTTATATGAAAAATGCAGATTGCAAAATGGCTTATGCTATTTTGGATTTTTGCAATAATATTTTTAAAATTATATAGGATTACAAATGATGAAGAATCTGTAGATTTTCTTCTTTATCCCAAAGTATATTCTGTCAGGTTAGCTAACTAGTCAAACAATTACAATCTCTTTTTTTTTTGTAGTAAAATCTAAGTTTGAAGAATTTCATTTTGTATATTGGTAAGTACATATATGCATAACATTGATTTGGATAGTCAAGTACACAGCAATCCCTTTGCATTTGACAGTGTAGAAAATTCCAAGTAAACGCATTTGTTATCTTATAATTCTTTGAAATATAATAAATAGATTTTCAAGATTTTATAATTTCACTATACAAAATAAATACAAGCCTTAGTTTATTTTTAATACACTTATTAAATGATTGTATAATTTATTTTTAGTATACATATTAGTGTTATATGAATCAATTGCATGTGATTTCTATTTAAATTCATAACTAAATTAAATATATTATTTAAATTCTCTATTGCGATAAATGAATGATATTTAATTTGTTTCATGTAAAGTATAAATTTTTTTTTTCATCCAAGGAAAACATGAACCATGATTAAGAAGACAAGAAAACAAAAAATACGCATCAGTACAATTATAGAAAGAATAGAATAACTAATGTATATGGCCATGACTATCCCATATAGTAATCTTTTTATGGATATATAATATTTATCCTTAAGCGTGTCTCTCTTATATGCAGGTTGTGTAGCCTACAATTTTGGGAACAGGAAAAGGAACGTCTGTGCTTGAAATGGTCGCTGCATTTGAAAAGGCTTCTGGCAAGGCGACTGTTCTTTCTCTTTTACTTCTTGTTACCTCTCAATAATTGATCACAAGTTGATATGTGGTTCAACAAAAAATTCAAAAAATACCTATCGAGCTATGTCTAAGAAGGCCTGGAGATGCTACTATTGTCTATGCTTCAACAGATAAAGCGGAGAAAGAACTTGGTTGGAAGTATGTTTTCAATTCATTTTCTTTTAAACCATTATTGGATATTTCAGTGTATTTAAGAAATTATAGTAGCTAACCTATATATATCATTTAAAGACTTGAAAAAGAAAATTAAGATGGGGAACTTCGTATTAATGGATATTGGAATTGTTTAGGAATTTGTAGATCGATGGATAATGAAATTAATTATGCCTGTGTATGTAATTGCAGGGCAACCAGGAGTGCCTAAAGTTGTACCTAGCAGGACATATCAGCTATATTCAGGAGCTAGAAATGCATTTGGGAATCAGCGTTAGAATCCATAAAGTTATACTTGACTTAAATAAGATGGCCTTAAACAAAGTGTATTACCTTATGTATAAACAAGTTTCTTGTTCTTACTGCCATGTATTATGTGCTAAGAAATCTTTGGATTAGAAGTTGGTATACTTCTTTTGCTTGTGATTTCCATACGAAAATCTGCATAATGCAGCTCATTCTGCTAATGCATTATCCATAACTGCATTTGTATCAAGCTATAGGTCATACTTTGGCCCAGTGATGAAAAATATCCTCTGAAGTGTCAAACTCTAATTTCATCCCTTTTTTTTATCTCCAAAATTCTTTTGCTATTCAATGATGACATAAGAAAATATGGAAGTTGTGTTTGGTGCATAACTAATATACATTTCTTGTGTAGTTGCTGAATTTGTGGCATGGATTTAACTAATCTAATAGGCTTATAGTTTTATTAATTGAGTTGTAGAGCTGGTATCAGTTGCTATTTTTTTCTGTTGTTTTGAATTCGTAGTGGCTTACTAGTATCATCACCAGACAAAGATGCTATCATAAGCTAGAGTCGCCAATTATTAAGAATATATAATATTTTTAGTGACGGAAATTTCATCGTGATTTTTTTCGCAAAAGGCAAAATTTGCAACGAAAATATACTTACCGTCCCTAAATTTACCTATGAAATATATCATTCCATTGAAAATTTGCCTACGAAATATTTATTTTACCGATGGAAAATATAATTTCCTTAGTAATTTTAACGACGGAAACTACATCTATCGGTAAATATGGCAAATGATGATATTTTTTTGGCCTGCACCTCCCGATAGAATTGGCGGCGGATAATATTTTTTGTTGATAAATTTACCTACGTAAAATTTTTCCTTCGGTAAAAGTGCCAACAACTGATTCTTCTAAGCCATTTTCCATCGCTAAATTCCGTCGGTAATTTGATTCCTATGGAAATTCACTCAATTTCATCAAAAATCGGAAAAATGGATTTTTCTTGTAGTGACATATGTAGCCAAACATTATGAATTAGCAATAGATATATATCATATAAAAGGAAAGGCGGTAATACTATTAATAAATAAAGATGAAATAAATAAGGCATTATCAAAATTACCTGATAAAAATATATACAAAAATCTATATCTAGGATCAATATAAATAATAATAAAAGCACATTTTAGACAATGAATAGATAGTCCAATACAATTATTTTGCATGGATGATAAAATATTAAATGATCCAGTTGATGCTTTACTAGGAGCAGTATTAGGAAATCTAGTTTATAAAAAATTAAAATTTACTTTAATATCCAGTAAGTTTACAAGATAAAAATATAGATAAAGTACTAAATTTATATCATAAATTACCTAGAATAGAAATGGAAAGTGGATCTAAGGTATTTTCAATAACATATAGAACCATATATGTTTTCACTACTAGTCACCACAAGAAAGTGCAAAAAGATAATATAAAACTACAAGTACACATAGATGATATATTCTCTGATTTAGTAAAATATATACCACCAAAACAACTAACTAGTGACTATTTTAAATGAATCAACAATAGATATAAGACAAAGACATAAAAATATAAGAATTACTCCTAGAATAAGACATATAGGTGATAGATTATTAACAACATCAGGAGAATCATCTAGTGAAAGTCCTATTCCATAATTTAAAAATGAACCAATAATAATAAATGAACAAGGAAGAATTTATTCTTAATCTAGAAGAAGTATAGATTTAAGATCATCATTAAACAATATTATATAGAAACTGAACTAGATACAGACGAGAATGTTAAAAACTTTAATAGATACCGAAGCAGCTAAAAGTCATATAAATGAAAGTTTAGTATCTAACTTTGCAAAATACAATTTAGATGAAAATTATGAATTTTTAGATTATTAAGGACATAAACATACAATAAGTTGTTATGTAAAGATAAACTTAGCATTAGTAGATATAAGTGGAAAAATAGTAATTACACTAATGAAAATACATATGGACACAATATCATCTGCTCAAATACCAATTTTATTAGGAATAGATTTCTTGAAATATATATATCCATATAGTATAACAGATGAAAATCTAACTTTTACTTATAATTGAAGTCAATACAAAATTGCAAGAATTAGAAACTAGTCATTTTAGTATCTCAAAATCATTTATAAAGATTATTATACAGTATCATATAATGCATTTTTAGATATAGAATTAGCAATTACTTAAGCACAACGATATGTATTCCCAAACGAATTATGGAAAAAGACAAATGAATATAGATTAGGAGTCAATATAATAGGAAATGTAATAAAATACGATTTAGAAGTAGAAAACGTAAAAATCCAAATACAAGCATATATACTTCAAATACATAGAATATATCAATTTAAAAATCATAGATGTGATCTTTTATTAGGAATGATGATTAATGACTTATTATCCAATAAGTATAAGACGTCAACATATGCATTTAACAACCCCATATAAACACAAAATAATTTATCCTAAATTAGAGCAAACATATAAATGGAAGTCATTTTTATTAGTTCCCCACGCAGTGAACTATGGTGAGAATAATATACAAAAAGAACCAGCAAAAGCATACACAATAGAAAATAAAAAAGAAAATATAGAAATTCAAAAAGAAGTTAAATATCTATTAAAATAATGTATAGGAAAAACTCCTATAGAAAAATGGGAGAAAAATAAAATTTATGCATAATTAAAATTAAAACTTAATATACCTATTAAAAGTAAGAGAATATGGTATAGTAAAGAAGATGAAGAGGAATTTGAAATTCAAATAAAGAAATTATTAGAAAAGAAATTAATTAGAGAAAGTAATAGTCTATATAGCAGTTCTGCATTATGGTTAGAAATAATGCATAAATTAAAAGAAATAAGGCTAGAATGGTTATAAATTATAAAAAATTAAATAAAGCTATAGAATTTGGTGGATATTTAATACACCATAAAGAAATTCTTATAAATAGCATTAAAGGAAAAACTTGGTACTCAAAATTTAATTATAAATCTGAATTTTGGCAGATTAAAATGCATCCAAATTGTATTAAATATACAACATTTAGTACGCTTAGAGGACATTATAAATGGTTAGGTATGCCATTTGGTTTATGTAATGCTCTTTAGATATTTCAAAGAAAAATGGATAATTTTCTTTTTGGTATATATTGATGATATTATAATATTTAGCGGGAATCTAGAAGACCATTTTAGTCATGTTAAAATATTTTTACCAAGATATATTGGGCTTGTAATTATATTATCTAAATAAAAGGCTAATATAGCTAAAAGAAAGATAGAATTCTTAGGATTTACAATATCTAAAGAAGTGATAGAATTACAACCACATGTAGCAGAAACTTAATTAAAATTTCTTGTTCAATTAGAAAAAAGGAAGATGGTGCAACAATTTTTGGACATGTCACATGTGCTAGCAACTTTATCCATGAGTGTGAAAAAAAGTATTATAAGATAAACTAATGGGAAATAGTCCTTGTATATGGATCGACAAGTACACTAAAGTAGTAAGAAAAATAAAGGAATATTGTAAAGATCACCAAAGCTACCCCCACCATAAGAAAATGAGGAACTAAGGCTAAAGACAAAAGCCTCAAATGAATATTGGGGAGCAATTCTCAAAAGTAAAGATGAGAAAAGAATATATCGATATACATCGGGCACTTTTACCAAAATTGAAAAGAACTATCATGGTAATGAGAAAAAAATTATTGACAATAAAATATGCAATAGAAAAATTTGAATTACTTTTATTACCAAAGAAAAAATTTGAATTACTTTTATTACCAAAGAAATTTATAGTTAAAATTGATAACACTCAAGTAAAATCATTTATTACAAAAAAATATAATGGAAAACTAGCTCAAAAGAGAAAAATAGGATGGTAAGAATACTTTTCCAATTTCAATTTTGATGTTGAATATATTTAAGGAAAAGATAATATATTGGAAAATTTACTTTGCATACCAAAATAGGAATTCTAAAAATTAGTTTATTGAACTAACATTTGAATTGTAGGAATATAATGGCAAAAGTGCAGAGAAAATCTCCAAGCTCACTTTGGAGAGAAATGAAGTAATGGAATCTATTAAAAAATCTATATCTCATATCCAAATTTTAGAGAATGAGATAAAACAACAATTTATATCTCATATCCAAATTCTGGAGAATGAGATTAAAAAAAACAATTTGAAAAATTACAAAAACATATCTCATTCTCTAGAATTAGATAATTAATAAATCTGATATCTATAAACTACGTTCAGGTGGTCACATGCCAAAAGAAATCTAGCTCGGAAAGTTTTAGCCCTAAAAAAATGACAATTCTTGGTACTATTTCCAAGAGGGAGCTAGAAGATGATATGTCCATAAATATATTGATGAAGATCTGATTAATTTTTGGAAAGTTTTTGATCAATCACTAGCATATATACAAAAATCTATGGCATATACTTCAATGGAGAATTTTAATTCTCAATTGATAAATCCCAATAATCTATCAAAATCTACTCAGTTATGGAATGATGATGAGAGATTCAAAATCAATTTCATTGAATAGAAAAAAACCAATGGGAAACAAATTTTTTTAAAGCTCTACAATATTTATCCAAATTTACCAATGCTATTGGAATTAGTACAATTCCAATAAATGGAATATATAACAAGGTGATAATCAAGAAAGAAGTTTATCTTAGAAATATATATAAATTGTATTGTTTTGGATTAGTCCATACTATTTACCCTAGAGAAAATTTGGAAGAAATTAAATATCTATTGGAAATAATCAAATCCCAAGTAGAAATATTCAATGGAATCACCAAAGTAGCCAAGTTACATATTAGAACTTTTAATATCATTCCTGAATGGGATGATGAAAGGAATATAGAAATAATGGTAGAAACTTTCATCAATATGGGAACTACCACGCAAGAAAATATTCCTGATGGTCATAAGACATTTAATCTACATCTATTAATAAAAAGAATATTTCAGAAATGAGAATTAAAAATATTGAAATAGTTATATGGGAATTAAGAGAAATTTTGATTGATGGTAAAAAATATTACACTAGCTATCAAGGAGATATTTTGATCACCAATCCCTTTATTTATTGGCATCAAAAATATCTACTTCAAGGTTATCTAAACGGCATCTTGGAAGGAAGTATACTAATGACTAAAGCTACTAGCTAGCTTTTTAAAAAGGCAATAAAGAAGGAATCTATAGTGGAAAGCAAAAGGAGGAAACAAAATTTAGTGGAGCTAGACCCACTTTAAAAAGAAGAAAAAATAATTAAGGATATAGGCGAGAAATTCTGATGTAAGGAAGCAATAATGTAACAATAATATAGTAATAATAATTGAATGGAGAAAGGGTTCAACCTCTATAAAAACCCATAATATATTGACAGAAGACATGACTTAAGTTTGCAACCTATATTTTGCCTACCTACATCCAGCTTTGAAATATTATAATCTTTTTTAAAGAAATAATATCTATGGAATTTTAAACACTTCATCTATTCTATTTAAGTAACCTTAGTAATTAGCTCTTGCATCATCTAGGAAATATAGGAAACCAAGTATTATAAACTTAAAGAATCAAATTACTCTTATACCAAAATATTCCAATCAAAAGTCTACCATATGACAAAATTATTGTGCCTGCTGAAAGCATCTCTAGGAGATACCAAGCCCATATCAGAATGAAGGAAGGGCAGGAGGTATAGATTGGGAGAAGCTCAGATCAACATAAAACGTCACCAGTCTAAAGGTTATAAGTTATCAGGAATCATTGATAACTGGATTCAAGCAATAGTAAAGGAAGCATAATGGACATAAAAGAAAATTTGTAAGGTATAATGAAACCCTGATTTTTGTTTATTTATGGTATTAGTTTTCCAATTTTATTTCTTAGAAGGATTGTATGCTAAGGAAAAGGTAAAAAGAAAGAATGTTTCCAAAATGAAATTTCTTAATTTCTTAATTGTCCTATGACCTAAATAAGAACTCAAACTTGTCCTCTTTTTTTTGCATTTTGACCCTTACACTATTTATTTTCTATTTAGACACTTTTTCAAATATAACCTTTTTAACCCTCTATTTTGTCTTTTCTTCCTGGTTAATTTCTTTTTTAAATCTGACCTTTTCCTTTTCTCAATTTTATCCTTATTATCCTCCAAAATTATTTCTTATATTAATTAATATTCTTTTTATGTTTATCATTAATCTTTCTTTTCTTAACATTTATTCTAAAGTTTCTGGGATTCAGTTAAATAATTCATTTCATATAATGCTCTTATTTGATCATCTATTTCTTCTTTTAATAATTTTATGATATTTTTATTTACGTTAATACTTTTTAAATATTGAATTTCATTTGTTATATGTTTTATATATCATTTTTTTTCTTTTCAATTGTTTTTTGTACTTCTTGTATTGGATTCATTTATTCTTCATTTAATTTTAAACTAGCTTTACTTATTTCTTCTGTAATTTTTTCTGAATCTTTTTCTATTTCATCTTTTATAATTGTTAATTATTCTCTTATTTCCTATAATCTAGGTATTTTATATTCTTTTATCATATTATTTAAATCCATATACATACATTCATTTTCTATATCTCTCATTCTATCTTTATAATATTCTATTTTTTCCTATTATTTCATTACACGCCTTTAATATTATAATACTAGTTTCTCTTATTATTAAACTTAACATTATATTTATCTTTAAATATTTAAAAACTATATTTCATATTCTAAATCTTCTAAATTTGATAGTATTTCTATTTCTTCTAAATAATTTTCATACAAAATTTCAATTACTTCACTATTAAATAAAAAATTTAGAGTTATTTCTAAATCATTTATTATTCTATTTTCACTCATTTTTGTTTCAAGCAGTTAATGCTCTTTGGCTCTAATACCAATATTAGGTGGAAATTTTTACGATCTTATTATTAATTAAATCTTCTATCTATTATTCTTCTTAATGTTTCATATAATACTATTATTAATGTTAATTTCATTGAGTCACTATTATAAAGATCTGTAGTTATTCTTTCCTTTGTGTCTATATCAAAATCTGATGCTAAAATTAAAGTTTTATTTCATCTAAACTTTATTTCTATATGTGTCGTTATGTTGTTTATATCATTTAATAATTCTATATTAGCTTGTCTATCATTTAGATCTCTTCTATTTAGCCAATTTTTTTACCTCTGATATGCTCTTTCTAATGGAATTCATTTCTTTATAGCTTGAAATCAATTTATTTTCCTTTTATTTCTTTGTATCATATATTTTAAAGTTTATATTCTTTCATAGTTACCTAAAGTCGGAATTAATCCTTGGTTTTTGAACCATTTTATATTTCTTTTTCAAGTTTCTATTTCTTTTTATAGATCTATATTATTTATTTCTATATAATGGATTATATTTTGTATTTTAATTATTTTTATTTTTATTCTATCCATTTCAAATTAAGAAATTTAGCAATTTCATTTTGTAAACATTCTTTCTTTTCACCTTTTCCTTTGCATGCAGTCCTTCTAAGAAATAAAATTGGAAAATTAATACCATAAAAAACAAAAATTAAGATTTTAGTATACCTTATAAATTTTCTTCTAGGTTTACTATACTTCTTTTACTACTGCTTGAATCCAGTTATCAACGATTTCTGATAACTTTTCACCCTTAGACTGGTGATGTTCTGGATTGATCTGAGCATTTCCCAATCTAAACCTCTTGCCTTTCCTTCACACTGCTATGGGATTGGTATCTCCTGGAGATATTACTAAAAATATTTTAGCAAGCAACAATAATTTCATTATGGTATACTTTTGATATAAAATTTTTCTATAAGAATAATATGATTCTTTAAGTTTATCATATTTAGTTTCTTATATTTCCTAGGGGATGCAAGAGCTAATTACTAAGGTTACATAGAAAGAATGGATGAAGTGTTTAAAATTCCATAGATATTATTTATTCAGAAAGGATTACAATATTTCAAAGCTATATGTAGGTAGGCAAAAGATAGATTGCAAAGTTAAGCCATGTCTTCTATCAATACATTGTGGGTTTTTATAGAGGTTGAACCCTACCTCTATTCAATTGTTGTTACTAAATTATTGTTACATTATTGCTCCCTTACATCATTCATTACATTAGAATTTCTAGCTTATATCTTTAATTATTTTTTCTTTTCTTAGAGGGGGTTTATTTCCACTAAAGCTTTGTTCCCTCCTTTTGGTTTCCATTATAGATTCCTTCTTTATTGCCTTTTCAAAAAGCTGCCTTATAGCTTTAGTCATTGGTAGACTCCCTTCTAAGATGTTGTCTAGATAACCTTCAATTAGATAATTTTTATTGCAATCAATAGAAGGATTGGTGATCAAAATGTCTCCTTGATAGCTAGTGTAATATTTTTTACCATTAATTAAAATTTTTGTTAATCCCCGTATAACTGTTCCAATATTTTTAATTCTCATTTTTGGAATATTCTTTATTATTAATGGATGTAGATTAAATGTCTTCTAATAATTAGGAATAATTTCTTGTATGGTAGTTCCCATCTTGATGAAAGTTTTTACTATTATTTATGTATTCCTTTCATCATCCCATTCAGGAATGATACTAAAAGTTCTTATATATATCTTGCCTACCTTGGTGATTCCATTGAATATTTCTACTTCAAATTTGATTATTTTCGGTAGATATATTTAATTTCTTCCAAATTTTCTCGAGGTTAAATAGTATAGACTAATCTAAAATGATATAATTTTTGTACAGTTTTGGGATCAACTCTCTTCCTGATTATTGCCTTGTTATATATTCCATTTTATTGGAATTGTATTAATTCCAATAGCATTGGTAAATTTAGATAAATATTATAGGGCTTTTAGAAAGTTTGCTTCCCATTATTTTTTTTGTTTAGTGGAATTTATTATGGATCTCTCATCATCATTCCATAACTAAGTAGATCGTGATAGATTTTTTGGAAGTTATCAATCGAGAATTAAAATTCTCCACTGAAGTATATGGCATAGATTTTTGTATAGATACCAATGATTGATCATAACTATTAAAAAATTAAACAGATTTTCTTATCAATAGATTCCTAGATGTATCAACTTCTACCTCACTCTTAGCAGTAGTACCTAAAATTATCATTTTTTGGGGACTAAAACTTCTTGAGCTAAATACTTTTTGGCATGTGACTGCTTGAACGTTGTTCATAGATACTTGATTATCTCATTATCTAATGCTAAAGAACGAGATATGTTTTTCTGTAAATTTTCAAATTGTTGTTTTTTCTCATTCTCTAGAATTTAGATATAAGATATAGATTTCTTAGTAAATTCCATTACTTCCTTTTTCTTCAAAGTGAGCTTGGATATTTTGACTACACATTTTTATAATTATATTCCTATAATTCAAATGTTAGTTCAATAAAATAATTTAGAATCCTTATTTTGGTCTACCAAGTAAATCTACCAATATATTATCTTTTTTTGGAATATATTTAACATCAAATTTGAAATTGGCAAAGTATTCTTACCATCTCATTTTTCTCCTTTGGGCTAGTTTTCCATTATAATTTTTTATAATAAATAATTTTACTTAAGTGTTATCAAGTTTAACTATAAATTTCTTTAGTAATAAAAATAATTCAAATTTTTCTATTGCATATTTTACTGCTAATAATTCTTTCTATTACTATGATGGTTCTTTTCAATTTTGGTAAAAGTTTTTGATGCATATCCATATATTATTTGCCCATCTTTACTTTTGAGAATTGCTCCCCAATATTGATCTGAGGCATCTATCTCTAGCCTAAGTTCCTTAATTTCTTCTAGTAGGGGTAGCTTTGGTAGATCTTTACAATATTCCCATATTTCTTTTACTACTTTAGTGTCCTAGCTTGTCTATCCATATCTAAGGACTGTTTCCCTCTAGTTTGTTATGTGATACTTTTCTCTTTTTTTTTCCACTCATGGATAAAGTCAATAGTATATGTGATATGTCTTAAAAATTATTCAGGAAACTTTAATAAAGTTTCACTATATGTGGTTGTAATTCTATCTCTTCTTTAGAAATTGTAAATCCTAAGAATTCAATCTTCTTTTTAGCTATATCTACCTTTTCTTTAGATAACATAATTCCATGCCTACAACATCTTAGTAAAAATAGTTTAACATGACTAAAATGTTCTTCTAAATTATCGCTAAATATTATAGCATCCTCAATATATACTAAATAGAAACATCCAAAATCTTTGAATATATTATCCATTTTTCTTTGAAATATTCGAGGAGTATTGCATAAACCAAATGACATAACAAACCATTCATAATGTTCTCTAGGTGTATTAAATGTTGTATATTTAATACAATCTGGATGCATTTTAATCTGCCAAAATTCAAATTTACAATCAAATTTTGAGTACCAAATTTTTCCTTTAATGCTATTTGTAATAATTTCTTAATGGGGCATTAAATATCCATCAAATTCTATAGCTTTATTTAATTTTTTATAATTTATAACCATTCTAGCCTTATTTCTTTTAATTTCTGTACGATTTCTAATCATAAATGCCGAACTACTATATGGACTATTACTTTCTCTAATTAATTTCTTTTCTAATAATTCCTTTATTTGAATTTTAAATTCCTCTTCATCGTCTTTACTATACCATATTCTTTTGCTTTTAATATTTATATTATGTTTTAATTTTAACTCTGCATAAATTTTATTTTTCTGCCATTTTTCTATAGGAGTTTTTCTTATACATTTTTCTAATAGATATTCAAATTCTTATGGAATTTCAATATTTTGTTTTTATTTTCTATTGTGCATGCTATTACTGGTTTTTTTGTATATTATCCTCACCATGATTCGATGCACAGGGAACTAATAGAGATGACTTCCATTTATATGCTTGCTCTTATCTAGGACAAATTATTTTATGTTTACATGGAGTTGTTAAATGTATATATTGAGGTCTTATACTAATTGGATAATAATTCATTAACTAGTCATTTCCTAATAAAAGATCACATCCATGATTTTTAAATTGATATATTCTAAGTATTTGAAGTATATATGCTTGTATTTGGATTTTTATATTTTCTGCTACTAAATAATATTTTTTTACATTTCCTATTATGTTGACTCCTAATCTATATTTATTTAACCTTTTATGCATTCAAGGATAGGAAATACCAACCTCAACCCCACTTAGCCATTGAACTCCTCAAATTCCTAAATGAACACCTTTCCTTGAAATAAGTTCAATAATTCATTGCGATTGCCAACTATGTTCGATAATTGATTCCTCACTTTAGCTCTTTGGCTAAAGCCTTGACTTAGTTGTTTAGAAAAACCCTCCACCCTAGTCTCTAATTCATTCTTTGGCATTCAAAAGAATTAAATTTGTTACTCAAAAAATGCCACCTCTTCAAATTCCATCCAATGGAAAAAAATCCTTCAAATAAACACTAGTGTTTCTATATTTATGGATATGCATTTGAACAATTTAAAGAATCAAAATTTCATTATCATTCTTCGTTCAAAGAAATCTTAGCTGTAAAGTATGGCATTAAGAGATTTGAATAGCATTTGATTGGACATCACTTAACAGTTGTCATAGATTGTTCCTCCTTTCTAAAATGCTTTCTTTTAAAGGAAAGAGTCTTCCACATCTATAACTTATCAGACGGGTAGAATGGTTTAGCAAGTATAATTTCTCAATAGAACATATAAAAGAAAATAAAAATTTTATCCATACCACCCAAGCCTTGTAAATTGATCACCAAAGCTTCCACTAGTGTCATTCCCTTGATTTTCATGATAGATAGCCTTAAACCTGATCGTAATCCTATATGTAATGTCAACCCTATCAAGTATCTTAGTGCTTCCAAAAAGGATTATGTTCCACCTACATATTCACTCACCAACCCCATTTTCATCAAATGTTTTGTAAAAAGGAACATGTTTTACTACATGTATATCTTTTCTAAGCGAAGAAATATTCTGGATGATGATAACTTCTCCATATAGATCAACCATGGTTTGTCATCTTCAAGTTCTCACAATCCTCTCCATATTATGAAGAAGAAATTTGGTTCACTTCCTTGACTAACTTCTGTTGATTACATAATTGATCAAGAGCTATAAGAACTTTTTGATAAAAAGAGAGAGCTAAGTTGGATTCCCTATTCTCTCATCAAAAATATGGTGTGATCAACCAGCTCAATCAGGAAAAAAGGACAAGAATCCCACAATTGAGAATATAAAAGCATTTAGATATAAGTTGATAATGCTTTTTAAGACCTATTCTATTGAGTGAGCAGCATTTCATCTTAAAGTACCCATCTCTGTATGATTCATCAAAGTGGATCGGATGGCCAACAAACTCAGTGTTGATTCTTTGTAGGACATAAGAGATAAATTCTAATATGAGCTTGAAAAGCTCATAAATAGTATCTATGTGTGCTTAGTTTTATCAATTATAGTGTTTAATGTTAAAATATTTTATGTGTATTTTATTGCTTTTATGTGTTTGTGTGTGTTTTATTTATTTTATAGGAGTTAACGACTCAATTTGGAGCTTAAATGGGCAAATTTGGCTAAGTAAAAGCAAGGAAACGCTAATGAGGAGTGAAGTAGGATAATGGTCTACTATGAGGGCAACAGGGGATGCATAACTGGGCCGAGAAATGAGGAAGAAGAAGAAATAAAAATGGTTTGTTGCGAGCGCAACAGGTGCCCCGAGCGTGATGGAGGACGGTTAAAAGCAATTGAGCTTGAAAAGTCGCCTAAAAGGACACCAAGGTTCACCAAGGATTGCATACCTATGGAGAGGCACTTGAAGGGACTTGATGCTTGAAAATCTATAAATATCCTGAAAGTTATTTTGGGAAATGGATAAAGATAGAGATCAATCATTTATTTTTCTAATTTGAAGGTGTAATTAAAGAATAATAGTTTTAGGTTTTACTTTTTAGTTTTAGTTTATGATTTTGAAGAAAAAACTAACAAGGAAGAGGAAGTCATCATTCATGAGTAAAGGATGAGAATTCTCTTTACTTAATTTCTTTTACTTTTCTTCTTTGTAATTATTATGAATACTCTTTAGGAATTTGAATGTCAATATTCATATTTATTCATTTATATTTATATGTAGGATTTTATGTTAATACTTTATGAGTATCATTATAAGTTAAGGAAAAAGATCTTAGTTGGCAATTTCTTCTCTTAAAATCAACAAAGTGGTTCTGAGTAAGAGAGTTGCGAGAATCTCTTTCTTATAGTTAATGGAAAATTCATTATCAAAATATCACCAGAGAGATCATGATGTTGAGATAGTTGTTACAGGTTGGTTTTCATTCTTTGAATGTGTGTTTATGAAATTCTAGTCTAGATGTGAGAGCTATGATTTAGAACCATAAATGCATGTTTAAGGCATAATCTAGTCTAAATGCGAGAACTGCGACATAGAACAATCTTCCAACTTGGCTTGCTTGATAAAGATTAAATTCTAAATAAGAGAGAAATAACAAGTTCCATATTTATGTATACGTTACATTCATCATACTCAAAAGTCTTCTCTGATCATCATTAAAGTAGAATAATATTTAGTCTAATGTAATATAGTATTAGTTTTAACTTGCAAATTAACGAGCATTGTAAACTAGATTAAAATTGAGTAGTAATAGTGTACAATTTTAATCAACATTTCTCGTGGGATCAACATATTTTGTACTATAATCGGTAAACTGTATACTTGCGGAACTAGCTTTCAGAAAGAGCACAACAAGTTTTTTGCATCATTGCTGGGGATTGCTTAATTAAATTTATTGTCATTATGAATCTTGATTTATGATTTTGGATTACAATATTTAATTAGTTTTTTTTGTGTTGTTTTTACAGGATTAAATTTTTATCATTTTTTTCTTGAGTTTTCAGGATTAGTTCTTATTTTCTTTTTGATTTCACCTTATTGGTTTAATTTGTTCTTTCAACACTTCGTGATGGTATGCGCCAAAACTATGGAATGCAAGGACAAAAGGCCTATAGGGAGTTCTAGTTCTCCAAGCTATGACTCTATCCATCTTCAATATAGCAAACCAAAGCATGGCTACTCGTATGGATTTTATTGAGACCTCTATGCACAAGGTGCATAAAAGTCACAAAAGTTTGAGCTGAAAGTAGTTTTCTTTCTTTCGCAAGAAAAATGCGGAATTCAGTCCCTTACCACAGGAGTCCCCTAGTAGACCAGATGCGTAACATTTCCTTTAAATCCTACTTTTTACTTTTATTTTGTCTTTGTGTTTTTGTCTTTATCTTTTTGTTTATTTTTCTATTATAGTGTGTTTTGTGGTGTCTTCCTTACACAATGAGGACATTGTGTCCTTTAAGTGTGGGGAAGCTAGTAGCTAGTTTGTATATAGGTTTAGTTTTAAATTTTTCTGCTATGTTATGTTGTGTTATGAATTTTTTCTTTTTGAGGTACTCACTTAGTAGCATAAGTAGGTAATCCTTGTGTAAGTTAATTTTGAGTTTATTGGATACATTTACTAACTTAGAATTAAGGATCTTTTATTTTAATATGATTATGCTTCTATAAATAGGCATGTTTAGGTAAAGTACTTTGGTATACATTTTTTAAGCCATGTTTCTTTAAGCATGTTCTTTAGATTAGTGAGTCTTGCATGATGTAAAGTTTTATCATAGCCATGGTGAGCTTTTGAGCCTTAATGATATTAACAATCTTTGTTGAGAGAATTCCTCTTGTATTCATTACTCTAGAACTTGTGTTAGATAATTTTTAAGATCACATTTAGTATACAATATGCATGAGAAATAATAAGGGCATTAGAAATCATCTCTTTTAGCTTGCTTAAACAACTAGCCTTTTTGACTTTAGGTAGCCATTTTGAACCTATAACCATTTTATTCATGAGCTTGTTGGTAGCCTTAATCCAATTTTTGATAAATTGAATCTTTCTTTTTGAACCCTTGTGTGGAAAATATAGTATTGCTTTAATGAGTAAGATGAAGTATTAATATTTTGTAAGCATGGGTTATTTATGAATCAATTTTAATCCCTTAAGTTAAAGGTCCACTAGTTTTTGCAGAATCTTATAAAAAAAGAAAAAATGAAAAAAAAGAAGAAAACTACTACACTAGTTTGCTTTAAAATGATGAAGAAAAAAGTAAGAGAAGCAACTAGTTGTGATTGTGAAAAGAACAATAAGTGTTGAGCATGATGTGAAAACTAGTGGGAATTGAAGAATGCTGAAAGGGAATCTGAAAATTTCATTAGGAAAGATAGATATCATGCTTTAGTTTTTACAATGCGAAGTCTTACTTGTTCTAGTAATTGTTGTATTTTTTCACATGAATGAGCTACTTAACTAATTTTTCCACCCTAACCTAAGCCAAGCTACAACCCTTTAAAGACCCTTTTGATTTTGTGTATTATTTTATGCTAGTGATGGAGATTATTATTTAATACAAGCTTATGATATGTGGTGGTACAAGAGGAAATATGAGTTAAACATTATCCATTAAACACTTGAGTGATGTAAGACAGAAATTATGAGAGAACAACTCTACATTTTTTAATATTTGTAAGGTTAAAGTACATGTTGTAAGAAATAAGGTTTTTAAGAATTTTATATCTTTGTACTTTGCGGTTTCTTGTTTATCTTATTGGTAGCATATGAGTATTAAACCTTATAGATTCAAGATTTTGTTTCGGTATTTGTTAACATTGATTCAATATTAATATGTTAAAGAAACCTTGCATTTGTTAATTTGTGAGAATCTCAAGAATAACGAACTCCATATTCCATGTTTCATGTGCGATTTATATGTTTGTGTTACGTTATTTTCTCTTGCATCTTAAAGCTTTGCTTGAGGACAAGCAAAGGCTTAAGTGTGGGGAATTGATATAAGCTTGAAAGCTCATAAATAGTATCTATGTGTGCTTAGTTTTATCAAGTATAGTGTTTTATGTTAATATATTTTTTTGTGTTTTTTATTGCTTTTATGTATTTGTGTGTATTTTATTTTTTTTATAGGAGTTAAGGACTCAATTTGGAGCTTAAATAGGAAAATTTGGCTAAGTAAAAGCAAGAAAGCGCTAATGAGGAGTGAAGCAGGAAAATGGTATGCAGCGAGGGCAACAGGGGATGCATGACTGGGCAGAGAAATGAGGAAAAAAAGAAAAAAAATGGTATGCCGCGAGCACGATGGAGGGTTGTTAAAAGCAGTTGAGCTTGAAAAGTCACCTAAAAGGACACCAAGCACTACAAGAAAATCTAGAAATAGCAACGGAAAAATAGCAACGAAATCAATTTCGTTGCTAATTTAGCAATGGAAAAGCAATTCCGTTGCTATTTAGCAACGGAAAATAGTTTCCGTTGCTAAAATTGGTTAAACTTTATAAATTTAGCAACAGAAAAATATTTGATTATCTTCCGTTGCTAAAAGTGGAGGGAATTTTTGGCGCCATTATTTAGCAACGAAAATTAGCAACGAAATTAGTATTCCGTTGCTAATTAAGGTGGCAACAAATGACGGATAAAATTTGGGACGAAAAATAGCAACGGAATTTAATTTTCGTTGCTATTTTAGCAACCGAAATTAAATTTTAGTGGTAAATTAGCAACGGAAATTGTTGTCCGTTGCTAAATTTCACTTTCAATGAAAAATAACAATCGAATTTTTATTCGGTTGCTAAAATAGCAACAGAATTTTATTTCAGTTGCTAAAATAGCAACGAAAATTTTATTCCATTACTAAATTAGCAACGAAAATTACATTCCGTTGCTAAATTATACTTTCAATGAAAAATAGCAACCGAATTTATATTCGGTTGCAAAAATAGCAATGAAATAATAATTTCGTTGCTAAATAAGTAGCATTTAAGTAATTTTCACGTTTGTTAGAACTATAAAACGGAAAAGCCCTACATTTGCCTCATCTCCTCCCTCACAGATCTGTCTCTCTCTCACCTCTCTCTCTCGCTCTTTACCCTAGATTTTTGGATTTTTCCTTCTAGATCTAGTTGGAAGTATAGCAGTATTTCTGCATCTCTAAGCAAAAATGGGGCGTTTAAGATGTCTTCTCTCAGCAGGGAGCTTGTTTTCTTGATCCTGCAGTTCCTCGATGAGGTTAAGGTATTTTTTTAATTCGGTTTTCTAGTTTTGGGATTTGCTGGCGGAGTTTGTTGGGGTTTAATTTATTTGTTTTGCGAGAAATTTTGTTTTTAATATCGGGGTTTTGTTTGGGTGTTCAAGGATTTCATATCTTATGAGGGTTCCTCTACTCCATCTCTCATTATTTGATCGATAACTTCTCTGCCAACGGTAATAACTTACTCTATTTTTTCTTCTCCTTTTTTCTTTTTTTGCTTTATTTAATATTCAGTAAAAGGCTTAACTTCTGTTTGGTCCCAAAAAGTGATGGAAACGAACAAGTTCTGTTAAAGCTTTTCTTTATGAATATAATTGATTATTTTATTTTCTAATCCCATTTCTGTTTGGGCACAATGATAAAGAAAGGACCGTAGAAGATGTTAAAGAAAACAGAATCCATTTTGGAATAGCCAAGTGTGATATGTGGATAAGCTAGAAAGAAAATTTGAAAAGAATAAAGAATAATTTAATAGTAAATAAGCTTATTCGGGCTAGGCATTCTACTTTTTTGGTTGGTTTTATTTTCACCTAGTTAGTTGTATTTGTTGGTTGTTTCTAGTAGCTGTTGTTTGGTTGCAGATGGTTATTCCTTTGTTTTGTCCTGAAGGCTTTAGCAACTCTTTAGCTTGTTGGTTCTATCAGTGCTGCACTTTAGGCACTTTGTACTATTCTTTTTTATATATATGCTTTGGCTTATAATGCAAATCCAGTGATGAGTAACTATAATGTAAAATGGATATTGAGTGCCCTATATCGTCTTTAGCTCTGGGAGTGTTGATGAGAGTCAGATTTTTCTTCAAGTAGTTGGTGGTAAGAATAACTGTGGGAGGATTTTTGGTTTAGGTTCAATTGCAAACACTTCACATTCGAATTCCTCTACATAATCTATAGCTGCTTGTAGTAAGCGATGCGAATCTTCTAAGAAAGTCGTTCAGCTAGAGACCGCACTCACCATGTTGATGGATACTGTAACCCAACTAAAGAATCGAGTAGAAGATTTGGAAACCAAGGATGCTCAGCAGTCAAATTGTTCTCCTTCACCTCCACCAACTACATAGCTTAGACTTTTTTTTAGATTGTTATTGATACTGATTTTATACTGTTTTTATTATGGTTTTCATGGATTTTTACTTTACAGTAATATAATATGTTTTTAGGATTTTAATTTTTGTACATTACAATTTTAATATTATATTATCAATAACAATATTTTCTTTTTAACTTCATAATGAATTTGAATTATATTTATTTATAAATAAATAATTTGATTTAACTAAAATATTATGCCAATCTAACAAAACTAGCATAATTTTGCAATTTATAATGTTATAAATAGCAACTAAAGATAAATTCTAATCTGGTTGCTGAATTTAGCAACCGAATTCATATTCCGTTGCTAAATTTAGCAACCGAATTAATATTCCGTTGGTAAATATAGCAATGGAATTTGAATTTGGTTGGTAATGTTGACCAATTAACCGAAATGTACATTGGTTAGATATAGCAATGGAATTTAGATTCCATTGCTAATAAAAATTAGCAACCGAAAATAGCAACAGAAATTCTATTTGTATTTTTAGAAACCGAATATATTTCCTTTGCTAAATTAACAACCGAACTGATTTCCATTGCTGAATTACCAATAGAAAATATTTCGTTTGCTAAAAATACCAACTGCCAAAATTACAACCAAATTTTTCGTTGCTATTTTCGGTTGCTAATTTTGATTACCAATGGAAATGCACCAAATTCGGTTGCTAATTTTCGTTGCTATTTCCAAATTTTCTTGTAGTGAAGTTTCACCAAGGATTGCATACCTATGGAGAGGCACTTGAAGGGACTTGATGCTTGGATATCTATAAATACCCTAGAAGTTATTTTGGGAAATGGATGAAGATAGAGATCAATAATTTATTTTTCTAATTTGAAGGTGTGATTAAAGAACAATAGTTTTAGGTTTTTCTTTTTAGTTTTAGTTTATGGTTTGAAGAGAAGACTAACAAGGAAGAGAAAGTCATCATTTATGAGTAAAAGATTAGAATTCTCTTCACTTAATTTCTTTTTACTTTTCTTCTTTGTAATTATTATGAATACTCTTTAGGAATTTGAATATCAATATTCATATTTATTCATTTCTCTTTCATTTATCTTTATATGTAAGATTTTTTGTTAATACTTTATAAGTATCATTATAAGTTAAAGAAAAAGTCCTTAGTTGGCAATTTCTTCTCTTAAAATCAACAAAGTGGTTATGAGTAAGAGAGTTGCGAGAGCAATCTCTTTCTTATAGTTAATAGGAAATTCATTATCAAAATATCACTAGAGAGATCAGGATGTTGAGATAGTTGTTATAGGTTGGTTTTTATTCTTTGAATGTGTGTTTATGTAATTCTAGTCTAGATGCGAGAGCTGCGATTTAGAACCATAAATGCATATTTAAGGCATAATATAGTCTAAATGTGAGAGCTGCGACATAGAACAATCTTCTATCTTGGCTTACATGATAAAGATTAAAATCTAAATAAGAGAGAAATAACAAATTCCATATTTATGTATATGTTACGTTCATCATACTCAAAAGTCTTCTCTGATCATCATTAAAATATAATAATATTTAGTCTAATGTGATATAGTATTAGTTTTCACTTGCAAATTAAGGAGCATTATAAACTAGATTAAAATTGAGTAGTAATAGTGTACAATTTTAATCAACATTCCTCGTTGGATCGATATCTTTTGTACTATAATCGATACACCATATACTTACAAAATTAGCTTTTAGAAAGAGCACAATAATGACACCTTAATTTGGTCGGATGGCAACGATAAACTTTGCAATAAATATATCACTGAATTATTCAAAATTATCGATGCAGTGCTTGGAAAGATTGTGAAACCATATTTGGGAAAAATCTGTCAGCATCTATAGGAATATTTTACATAGTGTAGTGTCTTCTGCGGTCAGCACGAGCATAGTATGCTGAAACTGATTAATGTGAGCTCGGGGTCGGTATTGCCGCTATACATTTTAAGGTTGAGAATTCGTATTTTGGGGAATGGGGCAGCTAAGATTTCCTGGGAATGTAGGGGTCGAAAGCTGCCCTGGTACTGCAGGGTGTTCCAATTTTGTTATCTTTGCAAGTGATCTTCTAGAAGTCGGTTAAACTGCTCAGTTGTAAGGGTAATGGTGGAGCCTGGATTCTGTAGGATCACTAATGAAAATGTGTCTCAAAAGGGAGGTTAGGAAGCTTGGGGCATATTGTATGGTTGTGTAGGTAGGGGTTGTAATTATGCTTGGGCAATTATTGCTGATAGTGCGGCTATTAGGGACTGGGCTATTTGTGGGGTGATGTTGGAAGTGTTTGGGATGGCTGCAGCAGGGGAGGCTAAGTTGGGGTCATTATATTGAGGGATTAACTATTGCATTTTAGGGGGAGCAGGTGGATTAGCCTGGTCCTCTAGTTGGGATGTGCCTGGGTTGAGATATGGGAAAAGGTCCATGTCTATGCTCACCGCACCAAATGATGATAGGTTGAACGAGATTGCAACTTCAAAAAGTCACCTGTAAAAAGAAATGAAGGACGGGTGGGTTTTCGACTAAGGAGCCTCCGAAGATCAAGTTAGAGTTCTTGCTATGAAAGATGTATATTAAGGAAAAAAGAGTGAAGGAACCTTTTCATACCTGTTTTCTCTTCTTTTATAGGCATGGTTGACTTATTTTTAGGAGGTAGTGGGAGGAAGTTCCCTTTCTTTCGGCCACTGACTTCTCTTCCCCATTTTTTAGGGAAAATGTGGAGGCAAGGTAACTGCTTCCTCATGGTGGTAACTGTGCTTCTGGTTTTCGATCGGATTAGGAATAGGCTTTACAGTCCAGTTAACTTGGATCATTGGCTGGTATGGGGCAATCTGAACTTAGCGAATTACCTAGCTACTTGAGATCTCCAATCCAAGCTGATAAGTAAGTTCTTTTGTCAGGCAATAAATGGTAAAAAGGGTGGTTGATATGTTAGGGAGAGCATCTATAGTTATCTTCATTCTAGGCCTCTAGCATTAATAATCATAGCCAGTGCAATTTCATTGGGTATGTATTTGCCATAGATTCTTCAGACTAAATAATTTTAATAATATGACTTTCTAGATCTTGTAAGTGACTTTAATAAGAATTTATTTTTATTTTTTCTAAACAGGTGGAGTTGGCATAGAAAAAATGATAAAAAACATTAAGCAGGAAGAAAACATGGGATTTGGTAGCATTTATTCACATTCTTAACTAGCATTTTGTCATTTTTTCCTAGTAACATATGTGAGAGTTATTTCCAAAATAATGGAATACCTAAGTGGTGGATCTCAAGCTTTTGAGGTAAACTTTCTTATAACGAAGTTAGAAGGGAAGTTTTCCCAAGGTAGATCTCAAATTTCATAAGGTGCACATGTGTCTCAAATGGTGGAATGCAAAGAAATGAGGTGGATCCTAAAAGATAACATAAGTTTCTTAAGGTGAGCTACAAAGAAAATGTGGTTGGACTGGTTTGATAGCGAACTAGCAACTCATCCAATCTGGTTCCATACTAAGCTCCGGAAGCTATTAAAAATGTAAAAAAATTACGGATTCTGAGGTCTGCAACAAACTAAACTAACACAACATTTTTATATATAATTACATTTTTTTTAACATTAATACTAGAGAGCTACATAAAAGATGAGGAAAACCTAGAAAACACCATGACCCAAGAAAAACATAATCAACCCAACCAAGACTAATACACAAGCCAAACGATACATGCCATCAGGCTTATTACCCAAAACCTCCAAACAACCAACGGGCCAATAAAAGGAAAACTAGAACTCACAAAGTCCCAGAAAATAAAGCAAAGTAGCAAAGTATGAGGGTATCAGAGAAAAGAACCAAAGTAGCAAATTAGAACAACTAAGAGCAAAAAATTCACTCTTCTTCAGAAATATAAAGCAACCTTGCACATGAGTTCCCTTAAGGGTAACAACCAGCAATACCAGAGAATTAACACCCAATCCACAGAGAACAACTACATGTAAATCAAACAAAAAAAATTAAATATTTTGCAGTAAAGGCCTACCCAGGACACACTTTTGGCTAACAGAAGAGAATCAACCATATTGAGTTTAACATAACTTTTCTAATTAACATTTGTAAACAATAGAAAATAAACATAAGCTAGCCTACAATAGTTCACAAACATCATTGATCCTACCCATGCTCACTACAACTAAGTACCCTATGTTGGCTCATAAGCTTTTAACTAGCAACTAAGCACATTCTTCTTTGGCAAGTTTGTAATCTTCAGGTGACATTCCAGGATGGATATATTTTATGGGGTTGATGTTTTCATATATTTTGAAAAGAAGGGTGACGAAGATTTCTGGATGGGTCCACAAAGGAGATGGGTGTTTATTTAGAAATTCAGAATAGAAAGTGGAACAGCAATGGGTTTCAAGTTGAGTTTGAAAATTATCAAATGGGCTTGGACTTTAAACAGTAAAAAGTGTTGGTTGGGTGGAGTAAGGTTGAAAGAAGTTTCTTAGTTGCAATCTATTGGGTAAAATATAGAACTTAGGAAGATGATGGCAGGTATCAAAACAAAGTACCAAGTCTTTACTAGGGAAAACTTGTATCTTGATTGGTTGTTTTGTTTTTAAGTTTACTGTTAAGATTCCTTGATTAGTAGTTTGGAAATGATGTGCGTATGGTTTCCAATGTTCAGTAGGTAAAACATCTGGGTTGAGGATAGTTTTGTGAGCACCTATAAAGGCAACAAATTTGACTAGGTTAGCATATTTGTGAGGGTAAATGTTGAAATAGACTAAGGGTATGGGATGTGAGGAGAAAACAGGTGATTGTCATGGGGAATGGTATTATGGTTGTCGATTGTTTAGGTTGTTTTCAAAATTGTTGTAAGAAAAGCTTATGGGAATAACCTAAACTATCAAAATCAACCTAGGAAGGTTCAGAGTATAGAGGGATCTGGAATGAAGGTTGATGAGTATAGGATGCTAGTGAAGGACTGTAAAAAGGATAAAAAAATATTGGTTGAGCTAGTGTTGTCGTGTTTAGATCTCTTTGGATGTCTGCTTAAAGTTGCTAGACTTTAGAAGCTTTCTGCTTGAAGGTTGAATCATAAGTGTGTTGAGTAATCATAATTATAAGTTGAGTATAGAGTTCATCCATTTGAGTCTAAATTCATTGCATAAGCTAATAAGCAGTAACATTTTAAGCATAGATCTTGAAGTCCAAGTGATCCATCTGAAAGGAAACTTGTTCAACTTTGGTCTCTAATCTATGAAAAAACTTTATTGTATGCTTGAGCATTATGTGTTTGCTAATTTAGCATTGCTTCAGTAGGTTGAATTGCTCTAGCAACTCCTTCAGTTGTAACACCTAAGGATTTATCAAATGAAGGAGCACGAATTTTAGTATTTGGGTTGGTTGCTTCTTGGAGAGAAGAAAACTCATCTGTGTAGGATTCTATTGGTGGTTGGTACATATAAATATAAGGTAAAGAGGTATGGGCTGAAGTGGATTTTTGATTCCAAACAAGAGTTTGCTTGGCATAAGACTGAGGGTTTGGCTTGAAAAGTTTAAGTGGAAGCTTACATGGTGATGGTGATGGGAATGTAGGTGGGAAAGTTGTCTAAAAGTGATTAGGTGGTGCTATGTAATAGACTGTATAATCATATTTGCCAGATGGTTGTCCAAGATTGGAAACTGTAGGATCATCATCTTCATCCAAGTGGTCCTGAAATCTAGCTTCAGAAGAAACTTGCTTCTTCACCTTTTTACATCATTTGCTTAAATCTTCATCGTCTAATTCTACTTTAAGAGAGTCTTTATAGAAAACATCACAATCATAGTGCCCTAAAAGTAGTGACAATCTCTTTTGAAAGAATAAATAGGGTGTACATTTGCAACAAATGCTTTAATAGGAATCTTTTCTTGCTGGGAAGAAGAGAGAGGTTGAAGCATAAATTGAGTTGAGAAGACTAAGGTAGTAGTTGAATTCGAAGTTTCCTCATCAGGAGGGAAAAATCTAGTCTCAACTAAACCATCTTTCTTTTTAATAAAAAGTGGCTTAGTAGATTGCACTGGCTGACTTTGCTGGTGGATCTACTCATTGCTGGTAAGCCATGTTTGGGAAAATATTGAAGAATATCTTTTTTACTGAGTTTTTTAAAGATCTAAACATAGGTAGGAACCTAGTTGGAATCAACCGTAATCATAAGTGCATTAGAGGAGGCACGGAGGGTAAAATCCATTGCATAGTTCTTTACCCTCTAGATCATCTGATAATAGAGGGTGGCAACATTCATTGTAAAAACCTAATCTACCCTAGTGATTTAGATTTGAACTTCTAAAGCAATTAGGATATGGGCATCTAACAACCTCATATTGAAGTTAGGATAAAATAGTGAAATAAACAGTGCTTGCATTAAGGGAATTTTGAATAGTACCAATAACTGCATCCTAGCATTCTAAAGATCGGACATATAGAAGTGCAATTCATGCAAAAATAGGAAGTCCTTTTCTTCCATGGTATGTCACATCAAGATAAGTGGCTCTAAAGTGAATATGAGTACAACCCTGTCAGATCCATAAAGGGGGAAACTCTGGTAGAATTTCAATAGTAACAAATTGCTCTCTACCAGTGGCCTGTATAGGATACTTGTTAAAACTAAAAGCTTCAACATACTCCTTAATATGGTTTGGAGATTATTTAATAAGGGCTTTAATATTAAAGGTAAAATTGGATTTAGGTTTAGCAAAAGGATCATAAGGGTTAAGGAAAGGAAGTATAGAATCCTAAATCTTTTGTGCATCAGGGGGATATGAAAGTTTATAAAGATATTCTATTTTTTATGAAGTTTTAGGTTTAAGAGAGAGAGAAAGGGAAGATGGAGTTCTAGTAATAGATATGATGACAAATTTCCCTTGCCATTATTTCTCCAGTAAAGACCAATCTGATGGCTCTGATACCAACTAGGTAGGAGATATGAATCAAAAGCAATATGAACGGCTTAACTAGCTATGACTATCCAAATAACAACTTTCCTTAGCCATATGAGTGGACTGTCCTCTTAAGTTAAAACTTTATTCATGAAACTTGATTCATAAATCCTGTATAACTATTATCAGGATCTTAAATTGATGATTAAGGAAGAAAGTAATTATAAGTGAATAAAAGTGTTTAATAACTCATAATTTTATTACTAGAGGAAGGATTCAAAAAGCTCTACCAGTTCTGCCATCCTTATTCTGAAAAAAACATATATATAGTTCTTTATAGTGGAGAATTACATCATTGGTTACAAAAGCAAGCATTAACTAAAGTATATTTTACAAAGTGGGACAAGGATTCCCGACACCACTAAAAAAGTAAAATAAGACTCTACTATCTTTACTGAAGATAAGACTACAACTTCAATAAAGAAAATATTCTTAAGATAAAATGATGATATGATGGGTCCACCATTATTTGTTTTTGATAGGTTTATGGGATGGAGATATATTCATGTCTTCAGCTAAATCATTAGGTGATGGACACCATTCGAGCTCTTTATTTTTAGCATCTTTCTGTAGTTTTTTTTTTCAAAAGTAGATAAATAGTCTTGAGTACTGGGGTCCTCAGGCTCAGGAAAGTTATTTTCAAAGAGGGATGAGAGTGGCCATGGTTTTAAGACTCATGGAAGTAACTTTGAGATAATTAAGACTCTGAATGACTGGATGACTCAACAGCGTCAAAAATCAGCACATGTAGTTTTTTTGGATCAATATTTTTCATTTCACATAAGGTATGATAAAGCTGTTATTGAATACTTGGGTTGGATTTTGGATCTTAAATATCAAAGGTACGCCAATAAAAAGCCTAGTTTTGTGTCCAGAGGATTTATTGTGAAGAATTCCAGATATATGGTCTGTGGAAAAAATAAATAATAGAATATTTATTTATGTTTGTTTCTGGTTTTTTCCATATTTAGAGATCTTGGATGATCTTAAGAAATTCTCATCTTTACCAGGAAAGTGGAGCATTCCATTTAAGAAATTGCCAATATGGAGAAGATTGATTTTCTATAGTGTTGAGAATTTCATAAGTCTCAATTAGAAGAAAAGGAAGGTTATGTATGTATAAAATTGAAAGACACCATAGGAACCAAATTTCTTCTTTATAATATTAAAAGGATTCTGAGAACTTGAAGATGATGGACCATGGTTGATTTGTGTGGAAAAGTTATCATTATCTTTGACATTCATTCACTTAGAGAAAATGTGCACGTAATAAAACACGTTTCTTTTTGCAAAAAGTTTAATGGCAGTAGGGTTTGTAAGTAAACAAGTAGGAGGAAAAAACTCTTTTTTGGCAACATTGAGATATTAGATAAGGCTGATATTACGTCTAGGACTAGGATCAGGCTTTAGTTTATTCATCATAAAGACTAAAGGAATGACACTAGTAGGGATTATGGTGATCAGTTTAAAAGGTTTGGGTGGTCAGGATAGAAAATCTAGAATGAGATTTTTGTTTTTTTATTGAGAAGTTATATTTGCTAAACCATTCTTTCCACCTGAGAAGTTATGGATGTGGAGGACTCCTTCCTTTAAAAGAAAGCATTTTAGGAAAGAAGAAATTGTCCATGACAATTGTAAAGTGATGTCCAATCAAGTGGAATTCAAATCTCTTTATACCATACTTCACTGCTAAGATTTCTTTTAACGTGGAATGATAATGACATTCTGAGTCTTTAAATTATCCACTTGCATATCCACAAACATGCTTTTGATTGTCTTTTTCTTCAATGAGGACAACACCCCAACATTCATCACTTACATCAGTTTGAATGATTTTTTTCCATTGGATGGAATGTAAAGAGGTGGCATATTTTGAATGACAACTTTATTTTTATTGATTAATAGGGAATAAATTGGAGACCAAGGTGGAGGGTCTTTTTTTAGCAACTAATTCAAGGGTTTGGCCATAGAGCTAAAGTGAGGAATAAACAGTCGAACATAGTTGGCAATCCTAAGAAATTGTTGGACTTATTTTAGAGATAAGTGTTCATTTGGGAATTTGAGGAGTTTAGCAGCTAGGTGGGGTTAAGATTTGTATTTCCCATATTTGAAATGCATTCCAAAAAAGTCAATTTGATCTTGAGCATGAACCATTTTTATGGGAGATAATATGATTCTATGACCTTTGGAAATATAGATGAATTATTAGATAATATCCTAATGAAAGGAAATGTCAGGAGAGAAGAGGAGGATGTCATCAATATAGATCAATGCATTTTGAAAAATAGGCTCATAGACTTTTAACATGGATTTTTGAAAAATAAATGGCGTAACATTTAAACCAAAAGGCCTAACTGTCCATTGGTAATGGTGATAAAAAATGCAAAAAGCTATCTTAGGACGATCTGAAGAATGGATACCTAGTTGCCAAAAGCCTAATTTTAGATCAAATTCGAAAAATATTTGGGCATTATGAAGGAAAGGGAAAAATGAGGAGATTTTTGGTAATGGGAATTTATTGTCCTTAATGAAATGGTTCAAAAGGGTATAATCAATGACAAGCCTTTTTCTGCCTCGAAGCTGTTTAGAATGTTTATTGACATAACAAGCTTGACAGGCCCAATCTAACATTGTGGGCTTAAAACCCACTAACAATATATTCACAGAGTCAAAAGAAAAAGAAGAAATCACAAATTGTCCTATAAATATGAACTTAATATACAAAAAATGCAGAGTTAAACATACCTTTTTTTGCAGTAGATTTCGATATTAAGATCTGATAGCAGAAAAGCATATCCCTTCTTCTTCCTGCTTCTTTCACTTGTCCAATGTCACCAGAAATCTCAACTGAGAAGGAATTTTACATAAATAACACCTTATATGAATAGATCTATTCAAACACTTCAAACCCACTCAAATTATGGACATATGCATGCATTTAATTTACCTCTCACAACCTGAAGGAAATGGAGTTGCTATCATCGACTATGCTGCCAGCGATCACCGGCAGTGACACAAGATGTAGGGGATTTAGGATATTTAGGTTTTTGGGGTTTTCAACTTTCTATTTTAAAGAATAGAATTAGAGTGACGAATGGCTTTCCTAAAAATAGGAGCATTAAACATATTTTTTTAATAGTGACTAAATTAGCAACAACATTGATTCTGTCACTAAATATACTAAAAGATGTAAAAATTAGGCGACTAAAAAGTTCGTCACTAAATTTGCAGCAAAAATAGGCGCCAAATATTCCCTCAAAATATTAGGACTGATTTATTTATCACTATTTCGTTGCAAAAATTTCCATACAATTAGCAACTCTAAAACAGTCATTATATTTCAACAAATCAGTTTCCCAAACAAAAAACAAGTTAAAAGCGACAAAATTTTAGTTGCAAATTCCATCACAACAAATGTGATCTTTTTGTCATAATAAATTAATGATTGTTTCCTATATTCTGTGGCTATTTCATCCCAAAACCCATCAACTTACTTAAAAAATATTTTCACGGCTGGTTATTAAATATGTCGCTAAATTTATCTGTCGTTAAAAATTAGTAATAGCGACGAAATTTTTTCTGCGCTAAAATTAGTCACTAATTCACAATTTTTTTTGTAGTTTATATTGAGATTTTATTTCATATATACTTTCATTTCATAATATATCACTATATTCTATTGGGTAATAATTTTATTTTATTAATTTTTCATATTTTTTATATATCTTATGATTTTCTTTATTCCTTTTCATATGGCATTCGTTTGCATAATGGCCTTTTTCTTTATTTCTTTTCGTGTGGCATTCATTTTGCATAATGGCCTTTTTCTTTATTTCTTTTCGTGTGGCATTCATTTTGCATAATGACCTTTTTTTTTACATATCCAACTGGTACATTCCTTAAGATATTTCTTACTAAATTTTGTAATTTTTCTAAAAAATCTTTCTTTATTATACTTATTTTTATTAAAAGATTTATTTTTTTATAATATTTTTTAAATCTTGGTTTGTAATATTTTTTATTAGTTCTTTTATATCTTTTTTTTGACATAACATCTCCATTTTTGTTGGTTCAGAAATTAGTAGACAATATAATTCACTTTTAATTGCTCTTAATTTTTCTAATTTCATAGGCTTGATTACACATCTCATTAATTCTTCTTCTTACTTATCCTTGACAAGTCCCCAAAGTTCCATATAATACTTTAGAATTATTTTGTATTTCTTTATATAATATTAACCCACGTGGTTTTGATAACTTAGTTATATATGTCTATCTTAATAATTCATGTTGTGCTTGTACAAGTATTCCTGTTTTAGCTATATTGTAATAGTATTTTTTAAATTCACATATATATTATGATAAGCAACACATCTTACATATTGTTAAATTTTGTATTTTCTATAAATATTCTTATCCTAATTTGTTTAAAGCTTCTTGAGGATTAAACTACTATTTCAAATTTATATAAAATTTCTTTTATTGTGCCGTTTACGAAAAAAGCTTCTAGTATTCTTTCATTTGTCTATCCATATTTTATTTTTTATTTATCTTTTTAAGGAATTGAATTCAACCATAGTTCTACATTTCCTTTTAATGTGTTAACTATAAAATTGTATGCTCCTTTTAAACTATATCCGTTTGTTAATGTTGCTAATTTATTTACTTTTATCCATTCATCTATATATTTCTATATATTATTTACATAGTCTAAATTCAACCATACTCTATTAGGATATATGGATTCTACGTCTAATTTTTTGATAAATTTTGAATCATTATTCATTATTCATTGTCTTTGTGATTTTCTTCTATATTTTTAATATTCACATACATTTATATTTCCTTTTATCATTTCTTCTTTTTCTAAATTTAACATTCCTAAAGTTTATCCTATTTCTATTTTTACTTGTGTAGATGTTAGGCTAATATTCTTTTTTAGATTTTCCATTCCTTGAGTTATTTTTAATATCTCCTCATCATCTATTTCATTTTCTTCGTATAATTTTAATCCTTCTTCTAGTGTTAACATATGTGTTTTTATTGTTAATCCCTCTTGTATTGGTTCCTTCATTTTTTATTTACCTTTCTCTAATTTTTCTACTCTGTCTTTTAATTCGCTTACTTCTTCTTTTATTTATTTTAACATGTTAAATATTTTATCAAATTTATCATTTATGTTTTCATTTTTAGGTTACATGAACGCATTAGTTGGTAACCTTAAACTTCCACTACTATAGTTATCTTCTCTAAAGTATTGGTAAAACTATATGATTTAGTATTCATATTTATTAAATTTTGATTTAAGATTTTTAAATTGTTATTAATTGAATTAATTTGTTCGTCATATGTATATCCCTGTATATTTTTTATTTCTTCCATTTTTTAGACTATTCATTATACCTCATTTTATAAGCCATAAATTTAATTAATTTTTCTATTCTTTCTAATTTATTTAACAATATACTTTCTAAATCTTTTGATTCTAATTAGTTAAATATTCTATATTTTACTAATTCTAATTGTTCTATATTTTCTATCTGACATAATAAATTTTTTATTTCTTTTGCATTTGAGCTTAATTGTATTATTATACAGGGTTAATTACAAATTAAGTTTCAGACTATAAGATACCTTAAAATGTTGGATTTCATCTTCAAAATCTTACAATGTTAGTATCCAATTTCGACTTCCCTTTCAATTGAGGAATTTCATCGCTATTATGTCGCTATTGAAAGAGAAATGATGGAATAGCGATAGAATAACGATGGAGTTTCTCAATTGAAAAGGCAATTGAAGTTGGGAATTGACATTGTAAAATTTTGAAGATGTGATCTAATATTGTAAGGTACCCTATAGTTGAGAAATTTTTTTGTAATTAATCCTATTATATATTACATTATTTTTCTATTAGTCATATTTTTATTTTTCCAATTGTCTTATCAACTCTATATCTTACTTAATTAATTTTTTCTAACATAATTATTTCCTTATTATTGTTATTCTAACATGTTTGACAGAATTTGGACTAAATTGAAAAATTTTTATTATTTTAAATACTAAAATGTATTGAAAATTAAGATAGTTTTATTTTTGATTGGGAGTATTTAAATTCATTCTCCTATAGTTTAGGGGTATTTTTACTCCATTTTGAATACTTTGAGGGTATTTTTTCCACATATCCCTTTCTATAATAATATTATTTTTATTTGCTTTTCCTGAAATTTGTCCGATCTCTATTTTTATCGGTATAGATATTAGGTTTACGTTCATATTTAATTTTTTCTTTTTCTGGATTAATCCTAATATTTCTTTTTCATCTTTTTCATTACTTTCATATAATTTAAATCATTTCTCTAATGTTAACATATGAGTTTTTCGATGGTTAATTCTTCTTGTACCGGTTCTTTCATTTTTTCTTTACCTTTTTCTAATTTTTCCATTCTTATTTTTAGTTCACTTAGTTCATCTTTTATTTCTTTTAGCATGCTAAATATTTTACCAAATTTATCATTTATATTGTCATTTTTAGGTTGCATAAATGCTTAACTGGTAACCTTAAACTTCCATTGCTATAATTATCTTCATCGTATAATGTATTAGTACAACTATAGGGTTTAGTATTCATATTTATTATATTTTTATTTAAGATTTTTAAATTATTATTAATTTGATTAATTTTCTCATCATAATTATATTCTTGTATATTTTTTTTTATTTTTTCATTTATAAGACTATTCATTATATCCTATTTTTTAAGCCATAAATCTAATTAATTTTTCAATTATTTCTAATTTATTTAATAATTTAATTTATAAATTGTTTGAGTCCAATTTTCTAAATATTTTATATTTTATTAATTCTAATTGATTTATATTTTCTATTTGGCTTAATAAATTTTAAATTTTATATGCATTTGGACTTAATTGTATTATTACATCTTGAATCATTCTTCTACCATTCATATTTGTTGTTTTTTATATTTTTTGATTGCTTAATTAATTTTATATCGTTTTTGGTTAGATTATCTGGTATAGATGTTTCCATTTTATATTAGTTTTACTAACTTTTCTTGTATTGCCCTAAATTGAAACTTTAACTAAATTTTAGGTACTAAAATGTAAAATATATATATATATATATATATATATATATATATATATATATATATATATATATATATATATATATATATATATATATATTTTTGGTTAGGGGTATATTTGCCTCTATTTGCATGCTTGAGGGGTATACTCGCCCCTTTTCCTTAATAGCAAGTAACATTTCGTAATTAAATGGGATTTTATTAATTATATAATTCACATTTTCTTTCATTATTTTAATATAAATTGTAGGCAAAAAGCATCATTTGGTCCCTGAACTTTAACATTTTTTATTGGGTCCCTGAACTTCAAAAAGTACACATTAAGTCCTTGAACATTTACGTGGAACACATGAAGTCCAATTTGAACGGACTTGACGAGATTGCACAACACGCATTGTTAAATGTGAGTGATATTTACTTTAAACACATGCGGGACCCATTAAAAAATAAAATATTTGTTTTATTCCAAATCAGATGATTATGTGGGAGACCAAAATGCACCGTATGGCTTTGGCAACCAAAACAGTAGAGGAAATGAATTATTCTTCAAACCAAAATACAGTGTTTTCAAGCTCTATAAATCCCCATCTTTAAAATCGAGTTTAGGGTTCCATATTTAGACATTGAAACAAATAAGTCCAGTAATAAAGTTAAGAATTCCATATTCTAATTAGATTGAAGAAAAATTTACGGTTCCTAAAATCTGAAAAGATTGATCCCAAACGAGAATAGCAATGGCTTCATCTGATAGCAGCGCATCCAGCCTTCAAGCATCCATCAGCAGCTTTGAGTGCATTGCAACCAATATGTATGTGTCAAAGAAAATCTAGATTCATGATGTCAAATAATGAGCAGAATCCTGAAAGATATTATTGGAAATGCAATGTAAGTAAATTACATTAATATTTTATGTTTGGGCAGAAATTGAATTCTTTAATTTATAGGACTGTCAATTTTTTATATGGAATGATATTTGGATGCTGCAAGTATCTGAACTCCTCATCCCTGCAATGAATATGTTGTCAAAGCCCTATGAAGTTGAAATAAACGACAAATAAAATTCAAGAGAATTGGATTCAATGCGAGATGAGATCCTTGAATGTCGTGATTCAATAAAAAAGGTTGAAATGAAGATTGAAGGAGCAATTAGAGAATTGGGTATGGTGAAAATGTGGCTAGTGGTTGTAATCATTGGTTATTTGGTTGTGAAAATGGTAGCTTAGAAATGACTTGTAAACATAGTAAGTGGTATAATCTAGTGTAATTTAGTGATGTAAATGGAATAGGCAGTAGTTTAGTGATGTAGTTCAGTGTTGATCAGTTAGGAATCTGCAATGGAAGTGGGTTGGTTTAGTGTAATTATATAACAAGCTTTATTCTTCATCAATATGAAATTCCATTTTGCAAATTTTATTATTCTGTCTAAGTTATTAAGCAGCATTGTTATTCATTTCTATATTGAAATGTTTGATAGTTAGTGCTGATGTACTCTATTGCTGCGTTTGAGGTAGAAAGGAACTTACAAAACGCTGTAAAGGAAATGAAAATGGCAGTAGCCCTTTTTTGCATTAATAAAAAACCATTACATTAGAGCAATATAAACAGTACTAAATGCTGCATACACATTTTAAGCCAGTTACAAAAGTTTGCAGCTACAAAAAGCCAAACTAAGCCAGTTAAAAAAGTATGCATATACAACATTGCAATGGTCAGCTTCCCCACATACAGAAAAATATAACTAATTTATCATATAAGCTTGTCGTTGCGATGCATTTCTTCTCTGTTGGCTCTCTTTTAAACCTCAAAAAACTTACAGTTGTTCTGAGGACACTGCATCATTCCCATTTAATCTCAAACCCCTAGGTTGGTATCCCATACACTGTTCCTACATGTCCCTACTAGCAACTTGAACCTAACAAATTAACCAAATATGTAAACCAATTAAACTCAGATTCAAAATGATTTAAAAAATTTAATCTAAATTATTTACATTGCGTGGAACATCATATCCTTGATTAATCCACCATTCCCACTTCTTATGGTTCTGAGATCTATTAGGCTAAGATGTTGAAATAGAAGCTTCAGCAGCACATGTATCCTGAGTTGCAGCAGGAGTTGCTCGATTAGTAGAATCTTTGCCCTCTTAAAATGGTTGATACAAATAGTTTTATTTTCTATGAAGTAAATAAATAATTGATATTATTTAATTTGAAATAAGGAAATAAGGTAAAAAAAATCATTTAATTAGATTTTTTTGTATGCAATTATGATATAAATGCATCATCTGTGTCTTGCATCCTGCCCATAAGAGTGTTGTCATCTTGCTTCCTTGTTCTATTTCATGTTTGTGAGCTGTTACCTTCACTCATCTACGTACATACATTCACAAATCAAAATATTAGGCTTGCATATATGAAAAATTGAGAAAAGATTAATAGACTTACTTCTTTGGGTTTAAGTGGACATCCTCTGGTGTTATGACCTATTTTGTGACAATGCTGACAAGTCACTATCCCTCCCTTTCTTGAAAACTTTTCTTTCTTGATAGGTTCATTTTTGTCCTTTTTTCGATTTTTCTTAGGCCTTCTAGGAAGCTTTCTAAACTCAGGAGGTAGTATGGCTTCTCTATCCCCTTTATCCCATATTTGTCTTCCTTTTTAAGGGCTGCATGCTGTGTCCATAAGATTTTAAGTAAGTTGCCTTTGAATAACAGTCCGAAACATATTTTTTTTGGATGTCAATCTCTCTATTTTCTTTCTGTCCACCGTTATTATGTGGCTAAACATTTCCCCCGGTACCCACTGCTTCATCTCTATGCTCAATAAATAATTTTGTCCTATCACACCCACTTACTAATTTTGGTAATCATCGAACATCTCTATCATCAGTGATTTGAATAAAGTATCATATTTTTGGATCTTTGATATAGATTGCCCTAAACTCAACTATCCCTAACTCTTTTATATAGAAAACAAAGTTCAAATAGCTAAGGTGGTCCAAGTCAAACTGTTGTTCAATAATGTTAGATGTCTCACCTATGTATTTACTAAGCCCATTCCTCATTGCTTTAAATTTACCTTTATGATTTACTACTAACAATAAATAATCCGAATTCATTATGCATCAACCAAACTTTAAACCAAAAAAGTATATTACAAAAGAATGAATGTTGTGTAACACAAACAATGCATATGGCAGAATCCACAATAATGATTCCTTTTGTTTCGAAAATCGACAACAGACTAATTTTATCTAGGGACCACAGCCCACAATCACATGAAATATCAATAAAAAAAACCCACATAAGCTTTTATAAACCCATCTAACAAAAAAAAGTAAAAAAAAAGCATCTTACCTTGTTGGCTTTCACTTTGACAGACCATAATCTTCACTTGTCTTCCTTGGTTCCTATTGTTACTGAGCACCCTCAAATTCCCATTTGTTCACGATTCTTAGCAATAATTTCCCACCAATTTCTTCATTTAACTTCAAAACCAAGAACCCTAACTTCTTAATTTCTCACTCTATTCGAAATCGCCCTCTTCTTCTTTCTGCCTTTAAGAATTACAGACCATAATTCTTGTTGCCTTTAAGAATAATGGTTAAACCTTGCTTTTTAAGATGTGGTTTGGTGTGATCAATAAAGCTCTAAACATTGCATTTTGGGTTGTCCTAGTTTTCCTCTGCATTTTGGGTTGCCAAAGCCAAACTGTGCGTTTTGTTCTCCCACATCATCATCTGATTTGGAATAAAGCAAATATTTTATTCTCTAGTGGGTCCCACATGTGTTTAAACTAAATATTACTCGTGTTAACAGCATTTGTTGTGTAATCTTGTCAAGTCCGTTCAAATTGGACTCCATGTGTTCCATGCAAAATGTTCGAGGACTCAATGTGTACTTTTTGAAGTTCACGAAACCAATCAAAAAAAGTGTTAAAGTTCAGGGATCAAATGATGCTTTTTGCCTAAATTTTATTGTCTAATTCATCTCTTTTTGCTTTTCTTTCCGTTGTTATCATTTTTATTTGGTGGTAGATTTATTGGGGTAGCACTTGGCAGGTAAGTAAAACTCAATTATTCAAATACTTTTTTGTTTTTTTTTTTCGTTTCATAAATATTAGTTTTATGCACATATTAAATCTGATGGATTTTTCATGTTTCAAAATTCATTGTATGTGAATGAGTAAAATATCAAGAATACAACTTGACCCAAAAGAGATTGATAGTGCTTTCAATGTGATTTTCAACGCATTTGTAACCCATTTATCTTAGAATCTTAATTTTTGTATACAATATGCGTAACCCTAAAAGCAATTTTATAAGTTATAAATACATATTTTTTTTGGCTTAATATTTTATTTTTCTCTGAATTTATATTTAATTGCAATATTAATACTTAAATTCATTCTTTTTAAATTATCATCTTAACATTAATTAACGGTCGTTCAGAATTTGTATTTAATTGCAATATTAATAATTAAATTTTCCTTCTTTTTAAATTATCATCTTACCATTAATTAACTGTCGTTCAAAATTACCTCTTTGATCGATGTTGCTGATATAACAGGAAAATATAGTGCATCGAAGGAAGGACAGCGAGTGATACTAATAACTTAGAAATCAGACCAGCAACAGTAAAAAAATCCCCCATCTAAATAAGCCACTGATTCTATAATTGAAAGATGAATTATTAGTACAGGGCCTGCATTTTTGGCCACCCAAGACGGAGAAAGGAAAACCAAGAAGAAGATGCGAGAGCCAGCGACGCCATCAATGACGGCGTTTGATCCGAAAGAGAAGGGTTTCTTCGTAAACCAGCCATCTAAAATCTGCCCTTTAATCTCTCTTAGGGGACTTTTTCTTTTCCTTGGACCTAACAACTCCTTTTACGGTTTTACTTATAGCATATAGAAATCCAGATGATTTTTTTTTTCAATAAAATAGTTGCAATATCATTATTAAGCTACAGAATTCAGCTACTTCTATAATTAGTTGAAGGCCAATTGAGTTCAATGAGTACCTGCAGAAGAAGAATCTCTGAACCAGTAATGTCGATTCAATGACAATGAGCAGCGAAAAGAAAGCAAAAGGAAATGGCTTTTTTATAAGCCAAAGTTTTATTAGAAAAAGTGAGCCAAAAAAAGCTGCACCAGCAAGAGAAACATAGTACATAACCTTCAGCAAAGCAGTACAAGGACTACTGTAATTCCAAAAAAAAAAAAAAAAGAACCTGTTTGTCCAACAACAACAAAAACTGATTCTAATCGAGAGACAACATAACCACTATCAAGGAACATAAACTCTACATCAAACCAAACAATGGATAGCGATTATTACTCCCAAAAATAGCAGAATGCACCCTGACTGTTGAAGCCAAGTGCCACAGTTAACATTAACAAATAAAGGCCTGAAACAGAATCAATACATCTCAAGCTCTGACATCTGCTAACCAAACCCAGAAACAAAATCCATAACCCACAAGGAATCAAGAAAACCTATTCGCATGAAAAACATTATTAACCTTCAGAATTAAGCCAAATGGTTGAATTGCGTAGGAGGAGACGGAGTGTGAGAAAGAAGCGTTATAAAAAAAATTGCAGAAAATATTATGGCTGATCAAGTTGCTTCGGATGTCGATTTTGATGTCACCACAGTTGAGAATTTTTAGAAAATCAAATTTTGAAGTGGGAGGGAAATAGGCATCTCTGGAATAGATCAATAGCAGCAGAGCTGGAATAGATCAATAGCAGCATTTGAAGCAGAAGAAAAAGAAATAGCCGCATCTGGTGAAGCCACCGGAGAATCTGCACTTGGCGGAGATAACAACTTAGACAGTGGAGGAAAATTCAATTTTTTTTTTTTTTTTGCATTTCAAGAAAAAAGGTAAATCAAACTACCTTAAAGGAGCATATCCGCCATCTTCAAAATCCGTAAGCTTTTCTCCAAATTGATGGAGAGACCCAATTTTGAGCGACTTGGATATGATTCAAGGTGATGAGAGGAGGAAGACGAAAATAGAGAGAAGGGGAAAGATGAATGCAGGAAAGGAAAAGGATAGGCTTTCCTCGATTTTGCCAAGTGTCAAACATTCATTAGTCTCTTTACACATAAACAGCACGTGTGTACCACACGGTAGGAAAATTCTATACTTTGTATTTTAGTGATAAATTGTAATAGATAATTTAAGTGGTGAGATAAAAATAATAAAAATTGAGATATAAACTATAAAAATAAATAAAAATTCAGGGGCTTTTAAGATATTAAGCCTATTTTTTATTTTTATTGAAAATTTTTTAAAAGAATAAAAAAATACATCATAAAATTTGATCTGCTTGAGTTATGATCTAACATAATCCGATCTAATCAATTTATGACATTTAAATTTTTAACTGGCTTATGATCCACTCCAGTCATATCCATAAAATTTTGACATGTTTATAACCCAATCTATTATGATCCCATTGAAATTAATATGATCCGACGTATTTGCCAACTACAATTGAGATAAATACTACAATTTTCTATTGAGATAATTATGATTTAATTAGTTTTTTATAGCAGTCATTTACTACTTTTAAACTTGTAATTGAACTATACCTAGATTGAATCACCAGAAAATGAACAATCACAATACTTATGAATCGAAAATGAGAAAGAAAGAAGTTTCATAAAACTCTCTTTACATTGTAGTCGCATTGTCTGTAACACCCATATACTATAAATATCATAATGTGATGTGACAATAGTTTTAGTGTAATATACAAACAAAATATAGTTCTACTCATACATGCCACATATAAAATATAGGAATTTATCTTTATTATTGTGCAACTTGCCCACATCCGATGTATGTCCTTTCAAGTACCGACTTATATCCTTTTAAGACTTGCGCACATCAAAAATTTGCATACTTAGTACATAATGTTCAGTGGTAGATATCCAACTAATAAATTTCACAGTACAAGATAATTTTTTTCCTCCATTTCTTTTGTTTAAATATCATCTAATACTCTAACTTACTTGAATTGATTTCTTTTATTTCTTATTCCTATCTTTCTTTTTCTCTTTATGCTATTATTCTCATTTCTATTTCTTGTCATGAACTGTCCATTTGTTTCATACACACATGTGCCCTTTTTGACAATTCATTTTAGTTTTTCTAGCTGTTTTAATATCTACAACATTTTTAGTATTTAATCACATAGTCTATACTTAATCTACAATTAATCTTATGTCTTTTCTCATATTTCAGTTTTCATTTCACTACTTGCTTTTCTCACCCAATGTACGACTAGGTGTTCTTTATTCAATTTTACTTTTGTCTATGGCCAATTACATTTTCCACAATTTAGGCATTTGTCTCCAAGATATTGTTCATAACACAATTATATTTTTTATCAATTTCGTTGTACTTATGATTATCGTGTCCATTTTGTCTAGATTTCTTTATGGTTTTTCATTTTCTTATCCTTTGATCTTCCTCATTTTGGTTGATTTCTACATTTTTAGTTCAGTGGTCATCTATATAGTTCAACATCTTATGCTTGATCTTTACTGATATTTTTGCCTAGTCTTTAGTCTATATTTTAATATTTACTTCAACGTGCATGTCACAAACATTTTTCTTTGTCATACTTATACAACTAGATCCCCGATTAGAATTTTAATCTACTATTTGCTCCTCGCTTGACACTTTACTCTTCCATTGCTATTTGTTTTTTTAATTCATTATTTATGCTTAATTATAAATACATATTTCTAATCTCTAGCTCGGGTTTAATGTTTGTACATAATGAATTTATACATTTAATTTTCATCTTGAGGCTTTATAATCTCTTTTCAATTTATATGTTTTCTTACGTTTTTATCCTTAAATTTATTTACTTTTCCTTGTCCGATAAAATTATGTCACATACTGGTTTTCCCAAATTATAAACCTTGGTTCCTAACTCTTTTTAGTCACTTGTAAAATTTCTATTGAATTTATAAAATATTTCCTTTTCCTCGCATCAATTCTGTTTTGCTTCATCTATATAATTTATGCAATGTCTGCAATCTATATTTTAATTATTGTTCACTATTTTTTCTTAATTACCTTTTTATTTTATTGGTTTATACTTTATTTACACTTCAATTATTCATCTCCCTATATTTACAATTTTGATTGTGATATCTCATTATTTAAATAATTACTTTTTTTTACCTTTTTATTTTATCTTTTCTTTCCAATTAATATTTTAATTTTCCATAATGATTTCCCATGATGGCAAACTACATTTTTAATCCTTATTAATTATGTTCTTATCACATTTTCCTCCTTAACAATTTTAATCGTATTTTTTTATTTTCTAATTGCCCCTTTAATTCTTTTATTACTATTTTTGTCTTATATTTATTTACTTTGCACCTTTAAATAACCATTACATTTTAATCCTTAAATTTTATTTCATCATATAATTCTCTAATTTTAATGCCAAATTTTATCATTTATATCTTATTCATATCCTTTATCTTATTTAAACTAACTTTCTCAAAATATGTTTTAATTTTTAGTAATTCTCTTATGTAAAGGTGAATTACCATTTGATCCCTACTAATTTTATTTTCCTACAATTCCATTATTTTTAACCTTAATTGCTTAATATTATATTTTATCTCATAATTTCTCCTTTAACCTTGAAAAATTTTTATCTAACTTTTATCACTAAATTAAAATTTGATCCCTAAATTTCCCTTTTAATACATAATAATTATTTTTTTTCTTCACTAATTTTATTCTTTTTACTTTCTTGGTCTTTATTTCACTTTAGTCCTAAATTTATATTTTAGTCCTCATGTTTTCTCATGTGGTGGCAAATTACAGTTTGAGTCCCTAAAACTTATCCTTTTGCATATATTGTTTTATTTAACTTCAATTTTGATCCTTTTTGCTTCTTTTAACTTTTATTCTATTTAAAGCCTGAAATTTATATTTTAGTCGTTATACTTACTAATGCAATGGTAAATTACAATTTGATCCCTGAAATTTTGCTAAATTACAATTTTTTTCTTCTTTACTCATTTGACTATTTTAACTCTTTTAATCACATTTTCAATGCAAATTTATAATTTTACCTCTAATTTCTCTAGTAATCTCTTTTTTACCCCCATTTTAATCTACTAATCACATTTTCACTTTATTTGTTATCTAATAATGTATATGACACCTTTTATGCATAATTTACCATTTAATTCTTATTTTCTTGCATATTTATATTTTACCCCTAGTGGAGCCTAGTGAAAATTTTCAAACCAGATATACGGAACCAGAACTCTAATGATGAAAATGGATTGGAGTGACCACTTGAAGCAATCCTACAACTCCAGATGATGTGTGTGTATGCTGTATATGTGAGGTGACTACTTGACATATCCATCGCCTCAATGGAAGATCAAATCTCATAGTGTTACTATGATATATGGATCCCTATGGCAAGCCATTATATCCTATGATCCTAAATTATCCACTGTATACTAAGAGCAATTATTTATTTCACATCAGTCCATATTTTTCAGATAATTTCTCATGTTATTCACATGATGTCATATGTCATACTTTCTCATTTGTTCATCATTGTCATGCATGAAATCATAACAAACATGGTGGATATCATTTAAACTTGATGAAAACATG